>VXAB01010045.1:15439-159187 GCA_013399175.1 Odontophorus gujanensis
ATATGATTTCTGATGCTGGTTTTAGAATATATGTATGACTTCTTAACATTTGACTTTTAAATGCTAGTGTATTTTACATTTTTGGGGAAAGACTGTTTGGAAGGTTGGTCATTTTAATGAAATGCCTACTCTCATGACTTCTGTTTAATAATTCAAATCTGAATGTTGTCAGTAAAATAATTAAATTTACTGTATTAACTGTGACAAAAAGGAGAGTAACAGTTGAGGTCATGAGAACATTTCTTTCTCAGAGATAGTTACAAAACAGCAGACAGGGAATATTTAAAAAAAAAGTGTAGAGGCTGTTCATGGAAACTGTAAACTCAGTGCAATTCTTAAACAGCGATCAAATAGATAAGAATACTAAAATATATTTATTTACTACAAAACTATCAGAAAATTCATTGGAATCTATTTAAGGTTCCATGTATTTCCTTTAAATTTCAGAAAATGATGTAATTACCAGTAGTCTAAATTAAACATCCTTGTATTTAATGAAAGTGGTTTCCTATAGCATATCACTTCAGCAAAGAATGTGACTCCTTTTTACCTTGGTTAGGACATAGCTACAATCTCCAAAGAAGGAATAATGTTTTTCATCAAATGTTGTAATGTGGGAGCCTCCTTCGATGCTGCAAGTCCCTGGACATGACTGGGTGACACAAGTCCATTCACCTCCAGCACAAGTACTGAAATGAAGAAGGCATTCTGTAACCTTGGTAGTGCATGTATAAATTAAATTAGACATAAAGGCACCTTAATTTTCTTCTTGAATCACTGGTGATCATGCTGCCTTCTAGAGAAAATAATACTTACAAAGAAACCACATTTATTTGAAATCTCAAAATAATTAATATATGATATTTATATTAATGATATTTTTAACATAATGTTTTTGATTTCCAATCATTGGACAGAACTCAGTTCTTTTGAAATTGGCATCCATTCTGCTGCATATGAAGGGTTGCCCCTCATTGCTATTAGTATGACTCTAGTGTTACACAGTGCTGTAAAGAATGGTACATGGTAATTCACATCTATAAATGGCTTTTTCAGACTCCATAATTTGAATTTGCTTGTTTCCTATAAATGTTTAGTCTTGACATTGAAGTACCTATATCTAAACTTAAAATTGTGCTTCCAAGTCTGAGGAGAAAACATATGTAAAAAGCCTTTTAAAAAGTGTAATCAAGGAACTTCAGTTAATAAATAGATCATTTGTTTTTAAGGAGCATTTAGAAATTTTTCCCTGTCTCCAAAATGTTCAGCTAACACCCCTAAACAAGAAAGATGAGAAAGGGATTATGTTACCATGATCTACATTTAGATGAGAAGGAGGTACCAGGAGCATAAGTTTCACCCTCATAGGTACAGTGGCATTCCTTACGGGGAATACAGCCAGCACCATTAATGTCATCAAATACCATTCCTAGGGAAAGAAACTGTCTGTTAGGCGTTCTGTGCACTACAGAATCTGCTTTTGTTTACATATCTGTCAGATATATGAAGCATTTTGCATTTCTCCTGCACATGGAAAATTGTAAAGCTCCTTAAAATAATAGGATGCCAGCTAT
The DNA here is from genome assembly GCA_013399175.1 of Odontophorus gujanensis. Classification (NCBI taxonomy): domain Eukaryota; kingdom Metazoa; phylum Chordata; class Aves; order Galliformes; family Odontophoridae; genus Odontophorus; species Odontophorus gujanensis. Next base: position 17,014 of record VXAB01010045.1, read on the forward strand.
GGAGAGAATGAAGGAGCTAGGCTTCAATGGAATATATCTGAAATCCTAGGATTATCATAAGGAACTTCTAAGTAAAACCTTTTCTGTTATAGACTTCATTAGATTGGAATTAGGATTAAAACTATTAGAGAACAAGGTGGAATAGATGAACCATTTATAAGATTGCCTGGGGACATACTTATACAGTATGTATAGGCAAAGTTAGAGGATTATCTAAGAGGCATCAGTGGTATTACATAAACAAGTGACAGTGAATTTTGTGAGACAGCACTGAAGATGTGCAAAAGATCTACAATGGAAGAAGATGACTGTTGCACACAGTGCCAACAGTTCTCAGCCACAGAAGTCCGCATACAGAAAGTAAATACGTTTGTAGGGTGTGGTACACTGGGTAACCAACCCAGCTTTGCTAACAGTGAGAGGTACCATTATGGACAGATGTAATTAAACATTCTGAGCATTCAGTTAACTGAATGTGGATGCTAAGAGCATCTTCTTATCATTAGCAGTCAAATATCTTATACAAAGCTCAGTCATTAAGTACGTGTCAGGCTCATTTGGTGTTTTAAAGGGTGTCATGCTGTCTATGTCAGCATAGTCATTGCTGTCTACATCAGCACAGAACTGATGTGTGTATATCAAGGAAGAAACATAGGTATTACTGTGATGGTACAACAACAATGACATAGCAGGAATAGATAAAGTTTTGATGTTTTTGGCTATGAATGAAGGATATGAAGTAACTTGCCTGGAGGACAGGTGCAACCGTCTGTACAATGATCTTCACAAAGTGCAGATCGTTCAGGGTTGCTGCAGGTGTCAGAGCAGGGTGAGCCACACTCCTGGTGTTGCATGTTGAAAGGGCATGATTTGGCTGAAAGTAGAAAGAGTAGTGTGGTGCTGACTTTTCCTTTGAAATGTTGAGAAAAGAATATTTAATATCTAGGATGTTTTCTGTAAAGATGTAATGGACAACATCCAAGTGTAGGTTGCAACATTTTAGACCTTCAGAAATATATTGAAAATGGTAATGCAAGATTCTCTAAACTTTTATATCCCTGAAATCTTGTGTATACTCAAGCATAAGCTGATTTCATGAAAATTGTATGTACCTTTATGTGGCTATCTTCTTCAGGAAAAAAGTCAAATATTAGAAGCTTACTGTATATAAGTGGGCAGAGTAAATGAAAGTCTCTTCCAGATGTACTTACGACATAATTCTGACGTTCTCCAGTTCAGAGGCTCTCCACCAGCATGAGCACACTGCCGGGAATATTCAGCAAAGGTGTTGCACATGCAGAAGTCAGCCATAGAGGTATCACAGTGGCATAGGTCTTGTATGCAAGTTTCAATGTAATCCTGAACGTCCACAAGTACATTACAGCTTGTGAATGCTTCACTGGTTAATACTGTCTTGCAGATAGAAGTCTGGAAAGGAAAACAGTGAAATAGTGTTTGGAAAATGTAGCAGTGGTTATTTCATTTAAGGCACAAAGCAAAACAAATCAGAAGTCCAGCATGTCTAAAACCCTGTCCAACAGTAGCCATAAGCAAATGTTTAGGGAAAGATCTGTTTAGAAGCTTCGAAAGACATGTTATCACAGTAGGACAGGTACTTGTGGAACTCCCTTGATAGTTCCCATATACTGAGTTACTTTCTCAGGTGATTCCACAAGCGTTATATAGTTTCTTTGTATTTAGACAATTTCAATGAATTCCTTTTTCATTTTAAAGTGTCCAGTCTTCTCTTGATCTCGTGTAGTTTTTGTTTTTTGTTTTTTTTTAATTTTTTTTTTTATGGTTTTGCATTCACTTTAGCAAAGAATTAAATGCTAAATTTGGGAATATTTTATTTCCAGACCCATGTCTGTCCATATTCATGCTGTAGTTTTAGCTATCTTAGCAGCTTCTTCTCCAGGCAAAGAGAGAAAAGGATAATGAATGTTACACTGAAAAAAGCAAATTCTGAAAGAGAGGTTCTTACAAATTCAGATGAGCAGTTCATCAAAACAGCAGAAGGAATAGGATCATCACACTGCTCTGTGGGTCCGTCTATCTTCTGCCTATTCCCAAACTGAACGGCAGTCAGTTTTGCATCTGTATAAAGTAGACAAAGTATTGGAATTATATTTACTCCTTGACTAGCTTCTGCATGGAGGTATTTTCTTTTGAAGCACTACCCATTAAAAACAGTGATTTAGTGATGATATCACTAAAATACAAAAGGCAAAAGAAGGTGACAAGGGCATATAAGGGACTGGAGCCTAACAATTTTAAAAAGTAGGTTGGATGGTTTTAAAAGATCTAACAGCAATGGAAACACCTTAATACATCTGAAAGTTTTAATATGACTCTATTACATATTAAAACAGACATCGTAAACATACAGACTGCAAGATATATCATTAGTTTTGCAGTTAATATAACCCACTTCCTATTTATACTGCTAAAGTAAAGAAAAGCAAGGTGCCAAGACGTGATAATGCTTTTTATTACTTACTCTGTGAAAAAAACTCGTCGTTAGTTGGAATTCCATTGAAGTCCCCACAAAGTCCACAAGTTTGGTTGGCATATTTCTTATCTAGTTCCACCTAAAAGAAATGAGGAAAGTGAGTTTAGATTCACAGTAATGTCAACCCTGATGGTTAGATACACTGTCCTTATGTAGTCAAAATTTGACATAGGTGTGCTGGTGCAGACTGTAACATGTGGAAGGTCAATGACCACCAAGAAAAGCTTCATCTTAGTATAGCCCTGGGACTGTGAACATCTGAGTATTGCCAAGCCTGGAATCTGAGTATTTCACTGTGATGTGGGAACACTATAATATGGGAATATATTGATTCTCAGTGGGAAAAAAGGGAAAACTGGAAAAAGACTGGAATATAGATTTGTTTCCATACTGAACATAGAAACAAATCCATAAATAATTAATGTCTGCTCAACTAATTAAGACTGCAAAAATTTAAATGGACTATCTTCTAAGTTCAGGCTTTCTGACACTTATTGGAAATTTTCTTACCAAGAGGGCATCCTCTTCATTCCAAAGGAAGGTCAGTCCTAACTTGGCAGAAACTTTAATATAGTTGTTGCTTCTCTCTATCAAGACTCCCATATGGCTGTAGGGCATCTGAATCCTGGGAAAAGATCAACATAATTCAGTGGGAGCAGGGACAGAATATCCATTGAATATGCAAATTGATACCCATTCTCACTCTTACAGAAGCTTCAATACACAAAAATGAGGAAATTAACCAGAGCAGTAACTAAATACAGACAGCTCAGATTTGTTAACATTTGGCTTTTTCGATTGTTTCTTTGTCAACAATAGATCAGCCTTGCTTTCTCTACTGTTCCTTTTGCTTATTTCTGTTAAAGGTAAAATGTTGTCATGTCTTCAGTTACACTGATCAAAAAAAGTGCTGAGATATTCTGTTTTGCAGGCAGTATGCTTCAGGGTATTGCTGGATACTCCTTTAAGCCCTTGATAATGAAGGGATAAACTATTTAGGCTTTCTGTGACATGAATGCAATTCATAAAGTTGTATTGAAAATAACCTTCAGTCTAGCTTGCTGTAAGTAGCTGCCATAATACACAGATCACTCTGAGATAGCTGTCCAAATATTTACCCAAACGTTTGGACATGTTTCACACTTTTTGCCAAAGTCAGTGATACCATTTCTTCATAGGTAGGAGGTTCCCAGATTAGCTAATTTAAAATAAGCTCAGTTGCAACCTATAGTTGCAATGTGTTTAACTCAGTGCAGGTACAGGAACAATGAGAAATTCCTCACGAGGCTCCTGCTCTGGTAAAATTAATGACAAGTAGAAACTTAAGGGGTAGAAAGGCCTAATACTTTGAATCCAGCTTCTACAATCAACTGCATGTATAGACAGTAGTTGCAGTTTGGCTGCATCTTTGATGTAGCTCCTCTGAACAAAATGCACACAAGGATAATCTGCATAAGTTGCATGTAGCTCACTGTCAGGCCCTCTAATTTTTGTTGATGCCTCATGAAGGACCTGAGTCCTTCAGCTGGTTGGGAGCAGTATGAGATCAGATGAAGAAAAAGGTTGTTTGCTCAAATTGCTTTCTGGGAGTGAGAGCAGTCACAACAATTCCAGTTCATAGTAGAAGATGTGAACGTACTGTTTGCCATTGACCAGGACAGAGGTGCGGGTCAGTTCAACCACTGTTCCTTCTAGCCTCAGGATGACGTGAGTGATCACGGTAGCATTTTCCACCATGGTGCGCCTAATCTGGATATTGAAGTCCTCATAGGGGGATTTGCAGTTGGATGCAAAGATGTAATTGCAGACTCCAGGGAAGTAAAAGATGTCCCCATCAAAGTTCTTGAAGTGGAAGTTACCCCATGTGCTGCATACACGGCCATTGTGAGAGGGGTTGCCAGCTGCAGATTCAAAATGAGCCATAAGAATTTTCTGCAATTTGCTGTAGATCCCTCCATTTAGTTGCTTAGGTGAAATATCTCACCAATGTTTTGGACACATTATTATTTCCCTTACTTTACTAGAAACATCGTGTGTGATTTATCCCAGTATTACATACATAAGTTTTTTTCTACAGCTTCATCATATTAACAAAATACAGACTGGAGGAGATCATGCCACATGTAGATTATTCCTATTACTGGATTAATTGATTATTTTTCTGGTTCATTTTTTATTTTATGAAGCTGAAGGATCTTATAAAATACATGAACCTGTTTAGTTCAATCCAGGTTTTGTGTGGCACAGATACGCACGTATCTGAACCGTGACATTTGTTGCACTCACCCTTTACTTTCAGCGTGTTTTGAAGAGGTGGGATGATTGTTATTCCATGGGATTTGGAAACTGGTGAAAGATGTAAGAGGAAAAAAATGATCAAGTATAATCTCATGAGAAACCCTGAAAAATGGCTAGAAATTGCTTAGCTTCTTTAGTGTTATAACATTTCCTAGTTCTAGTTACACCCTAGTGAGATTTTCCACAAGGTTTAATTGTTGCTTTTTATGCAGTGCTTTGTATTCTCTTTCCATATGTTTTGCTAACAGCCAAATCTCAAAGACAGTACTCTTTGACTGGAGTTCTTATTTACATTATTTGTTCAAGACTCGTATATGATGCTGGCCCTGCTGATCTGAACTCAAAAGCAATTGAAAGCAATCCTTTGATTGCTGCGTTGTAATAGTAGTGGAGAAAAAGCCATGCTAATGTCTGTATCTGAGCCTTCACCTCTCACTACATTTAGAAGTAGGAGGCTATTGAACCTTAGAGGATGAGAAACACAGCTGTTTTTTTTCTGAACCTAGTCTCTTTCTCTCTGCTGAGGATGCAGCTTGGCAGAACCAGCTGTGTTGTAAGTTCTGTAAAGCTTTAAATCATGTGCTCTTCATGCGTAGTCTTCTGTTCATAGAATCCTGCCCTAAATTTTCTATGTCCAAATCCAATGTTCTCTCTATAGCTCCAGCTATGAAGAAGATAGAATACTTAGAGAACCTACTATATTTTTTTTTTACATCACATTTTGAGGGTTTGCTGCAGTTTCTCCCTTGACAGTATCAAAATTGTAGAACACCATGACTTTCAAATTGTAGGCTGTGGAATATCAGCAATTGACTTATCTATCTAGACTGAAAACTAGAGCAAATCCATGATTTTGGAAAGGCAATTTTATTAAGTCTTGATGTAAGGATTTTAAGGGGAAGCACATAAACTACCTTATTTGATAATCTAATCCAATAATTAAATGCAGTCTTATGAAATTATTTGAGATATACTTCCAGTTTGAGTTTAGTACTTTTTTAATTCCTAGCTAGTGATTTCACGTATTGCCAATAGCAGTGCAGACTAAATGATTGATTATTACAACCTGTCATCACCAATATACCAGTTGGCATTTTATCTTTTCACCCTTATTTTGTCATGTACTATTACGGTGTTCCAGTATGTGTCATAAAACTGTTTCGCAGACATGATGATTTAGTGCTTAGTCATTCTAATCTTTAAGGCAGTTACAGTTCTGTTATTCTCACTTGTGACTGATGTGATCATATTGACACAGCATAAAAAATGTGTCTTTTATTACCTTCTATCAAATACCTTGGTGATATGTATGTATACACACCCCCTTCTGAAAATACACTTTTTGATAGAATGTATGTACCTTTCATGAAGTTAAAGATTAGATAACTGTATTACATCGGTTGACCAGATCTACTGCGCTAGATCTTAGAAGTTAGTTCTCCAGGGAACTATTTCGTAGACAGGTTTTTTTTCTCTCCATTTTACTTATTTATGTTTGTTCATTTATTTGTGAAGTGAAAGTAGCTCCAAGTCATTTAGGCCCAGTCTATGAATCTGCATTTGTATCAATTTAACTTGAGATAAAATATTAGAAATATATCAGCATAAAAGTACTTACTCTTTTGTCGCTGCAGGAACGATAGAGAATCATAGCTTAATTGTGATTGTTGTTCACTGCCCTGGGCTTGAACTGCACCATGGAGAGTGGAAAAGGAAAGTGTTAATGTTTAATTTGCATGAGTTCCTTCATTATTTTTTTTCAACTGCATTTGTTTAAATTGCGTAAGTCAGTATGTAAAAACTGGCAAAGCTGTGGTTCATTTGCTGGGGTCTAGACTTACATCCAGACCTGTGCTCCATGCAACCATGATGACCCTATACCACTTCCTGAGCTTTTTTTTTTTTTTTGTAGGCTACTGAAGTATTGCAAGGAAGCTAACAAAAATGTGCTAGTGAGAATATGAACATAGCCTTATTCTATTAACTGTCATAATATCACCTTGATACTTTGTTACACATTTCAGATAAATGACTTAATTTTCTATTTTGTGATTGTTATGTCCTTTACTCATAAATAAAACCCTTTGTCTATCCAAAGGACTTTAAAATTAGTTCCATTTTTTACAGGATTAACCCATTTTTGAAGAGAAGGAGCAGTCTCTATCTTCTGTTACTGAAAGCCAAAGGTACTCATTATTTTACTTTATCAAGCACTTTTTATAAAAAAAAAAGCTCACAAGCCACACACAAAACATTCTCTTTCCAGAGCTGAAATCATTTTTCAGTCCATTCCCCTAGAGCTTCAAAGTAGGAGTACACACAAAATCTGAAGGGCCCAGAAGGCATTTTAACTTGTTGAGAGTTTGTCAGATACAGGGTAGGTTGCAGGGGAGGCCATGCCAGCTGGAAATTACTATGAAGGCAGACCAAGCTGACTGTCTGTTGTGTCCCACAACAAGGCAGTCAATGGGTAGCACCACTAGAGGGGCTAATGCTGAAGGGAATTCCATATATCCTGTCGTTCTTGCACCAGCTGGGAATCTGCAGTTAGGATTGGAAGGACACATTATACTGCTTTTGGAGATGTGAACCGGTCCATGCTTCTGGGTTCCTCTCTTCCATTCCCTGTCCTCAGAGTGCTTATTATTTTTCCATGTATAGTATGGCTCCAACACTACCTAGTGCCACGTGCTTCACGTGTATTGCATTTCACGGTAATACTACAGCTAGCCTTCTGATGGGTTACTCTTAGACAGCACTACTTTTTAATACAAGTTAGAGTGGAATTATCTGGAGGTAAAAAAAATATGAAGTAATTCACTAGGATTTGTCTGAAGCCAAAACTCATTAAAAACTAACACTGTTGTCATCTTAGTCTTTAAAGGAAGTTGACAGGTGGAATATGAATAAAATAGAATAAAAATCTGTGAGTATTAAGTGCTTTTTTATAATATTTAAGGCAAATCTGTTTGTTTTCACACCCTGAAAAATCAAACCTCTGCTCTAAGCTTTTGTAAAATCTCATGCTTAAGGATAAATGAACATTTAAAATATAATGTATAATACTTTTCAAGAAAAATCCCTGCTGTATCATTAGCTGGTAAATCAACAACAAAAAGAGTCTTACATAATGCAAACAGATTCCACTAGTTTATTCTTTCTTAAATGTGTTTTTGCACCTTTTGATTTGTATATTTACAGAAGATGTACTTTCAGAGACTCACATCAAAAGTTAAATGCCAATCTTGAGGTACAGTGGTAGAAATATGAATTATTCCAGATTTCAGATTGAGAAAATGTGTTAAGAACATGAACACTGAAGACACTTAATTTCCTCTTCTTAGGAAGGAAAGTATTTGTAACAGAGAAGAAATTTTTTCATAAAGGTATTTGTTAGCTTTGCAATGCCAAGAAAAAGGTTTCAAACTCTGAAGCAGGTCATAAATTCTTTAAAATTGTAAAAATGCCAAGCAAGTAAATCCTCCTACCTTTGATCTGTATGTAGGCAAGTGCTAGTATTGATATCCATAGTGGTATTTGTGTCCCACTACCTGTGCCCATCTTCTGGAAGTCCGGTAGAAACTACCGAACAACCTGCCTCTGAGAAACTACTGGTCTGCACCTGAGTTTTATATAGTGAGAGAGCAAGTTTTGGCTCAGTTCCCAGATTGCTTCACAAGGTCCTTAAAAGGTGGGGCTTCAGACGTTTTACTTTTCCTTTGCAGGTGCACAGGTAAATAGAGGATGCTCCGACTTTCCTAAGGTATTTGCACTGTAGGAGGAGTCTTCTTCCTACAAGTCTTGCAGATGAAATGTCAAGAGGTGAACAGGAAAAATTTTTGCTCAGGCTTAGTCCTCCAAAATTGTTAATATTGTAAGATAAATATAATTAAAGGGACTTCTGAGTGGTGTTTGCGCAGGATCTTGGAATGAATAACTCCACATTTTAAAAATTTTCCTCCTTACAGTTAAAGATGACTGCTTCTCAAAATAAAACAAAAACAATAGTTCCATCAGACACTAATTTTTAATGAGTTTTCACCTATGTATGTAGCTACTTTGCCTGTGAAAATGGGTAAGATTAAAAGCCATCTAAGGTCAGCATTTATCCACAGTACATAGTGAAAATCCTTCTGCTTTAGATAGTTGGCAGTATGAACCCTTCCTTGAAGATTCTTTCATCTCATGTGCAATTTTATTGCTAGTTCAACAGTTTCTCCTCTTTGTGAACATGATCTCACCATAAAAAGTGAGATTAATTTTTACAGTTAAAAATATATATTCTTTTTACAATTAGAATGGATGTGTTTTTCATGATTCCTTTACCTAGAGACACAAAAAGACTAATTTACAGGAATATCCTTTGAAACGTTCAGTGTTTTAGGAACAATGAGAGAATGAACAAGGTTTTGTGAATATGTTAAATATTAAGATATATTACTATAGTGAACTAACCTTTTAGAATGTTTTACCCTGGGCTGTAGATAAACATTTTTTCAGAATGGGTACTTTCCTGTCAAGAGGAAAGTACTAAGATGTTTTCTATTTTCACTGAGAACAGGACAAGATGTAATAAGGTGTAAAGCCAGGAGTGACTTTTGGGTTGGACAATGGGGAAAATAAATTCTTTTTACACATCTGGTGAAGCACACGTTTGAGAGGTTGTTTGAGGAGACTGTTGCGTTTCCATCACTTGTGTTGTTTAAGAGCAGTTTAGACTAACACTTGTAAGGATGGTGTCAGTGTAGCTGATAGTGTACTGAGGCAGGGGAATGAACAAGATGACCATTTTAGATTCCTTTGAACCCATTTTTTTCTGAAAAATATTACTATATTCTGTCTTTGGGAGCAGTTATATTTGAATAATTAACTTCATTATTAAGAGGGGAGAAGTAAAAAGGCACTTTTATTTTTTAATCCATAGAAAGAAGCAAGAAATGATCCTATTTTTATTCAGTGTTTTAAAATTACAAATAAAAGTGACATAACTAAATAAAGTTGGAAGTGTTGAAGAAGAGAACTGGTCACTTTCAGTCATTAGTGCCTCTGGCAGTTTCGCTGACATATGTCAGTAGTGTAGAATTAACCTTAGTGTTATCTGAATGAGGAAAAGAAGATGGCTACAAAATACTTGCATGTATGGAAATATATGCAGTACAAAATTATGGGAAATTTTACTACCTTAGTTATTATGAAGATGAATAGCTGAAAAAGAAAAATTTTAACAGAGATAACTGGTGCGTAATTGAAGTCGTGATAAAAGGAAAAAATAAGGTAAACTCATCTGGCTAACAAACTTAAGTTTATTAAGTGATTCTGATGAAGTAACACATCAAAGTGAGAGGGAAAATATGCTTTATGAATCATTACGTTGCTACCACTGAAAAATCAATTAATATCAACAGTTGCTATGCTGTGGTTTCAAATACATGAGTTAATACTTCCTGCATGTTCAGGGAAGTATTATGACTTCTCTGAAGCCCAAAATTTGTCACTATTGATATTCCCTTTGTAAGCCATCACAAATTAGGCCTAAACAGATTTATACTTAAATATAAATTCTTTTGACCTCTAAGACACTGCCAGATGTGTTTGCACGTATCTGCATTTTTTGTTACAGATTATATTATTCCCATACTCCTAAACGATTACTTCCTTCATTAATCTTCTTGCCAAGTTAACTTTCATTATCTGGCACTGAGTCTTTTAAGAAATTATAATGAAATGTATCAAAATATATGAGACTTGTGAAAATAATTTCCAAATATTGATGATAAATTAATCATTAGTATTACTGATTATTCAAATGAAGTTGTTTTTCACCCCCATTCACTCAGTAGATTACACAGGCAAAATGGAAGAGTTTTTCTCCTATTCAAGGAAAGAGAAAACATTTAAATACTGAATTTCAAATACATCTACCCTCATAAAGTAACTAAACTTTGCTTCCTGGGAGAGATCTGAAACACCATGACTGATGTTGGCTAGGTCAAGCGTACAATAATGTTAGCATTAGCACAATAATGTGACATTACCAGAAGTTCCCAGAGTAACCCTGTTAGTAACTAGTAGAGGTGTTTTTCTTGTCAAAAAGCATTCAGAGGTTGAACAACACTGTTTTAGCCCATTTCTTCCTTCACACCTTCTCTGTAAATACAGGTTGTTACTCCCATGATTTTTGCATACAGAATAACCCTTCCAGTTACTGGCTACATCTGCCAGCTGGTTCTTCACATCAGCTCTACTTTCCATCATTGCTGCTCTTCAGTCTTCTTTTCTTTTCTTCTTCCTCCAGTATCCTCTATCTTCCTCTTCTTGACATACCCACTCTCCTAGCTTTTGCTTTCACCAAATTTGTCCTGACTTTTTTGTCTCCTACAATGCAGGGAAAATGGAGAGAGATGTCCTTCAGAAGCCTGGAAGGTTCTGACTGGCCATTAAGAAAATCTTATTTACCATGAAGGTGGTCAGACACGGGAACGGGCTTTCAAGGCAGGTGGTTGTTGCCCTATGCCTGTCAGTGACCAAAAAGCATTTAGATAATGTCCTCAATTGTATATTTGAACTTTTGATTGGCCCTGTCGTGGTTAGGCTGTTGGACTTCGTGATGTTTGCAGGTTTCTTCCAACAGAACTGTTCAATTCTATTCTTTTCTATTTTCCTCTATAGGAAGCAGTTTAATGTTTGTGTTTCTTGCTCAGAATTTAGACATGATAAATAGGCATCGTGAAATAACAGAAATGCTTCTTTAAAGCAGGGAAAGAGAAAAAAAATGTTATTTTCTGCAGAGACAGATCAGTTAGTGCCTTTTGTGAGCTTGTATTCTAAAATCAAGCTCCATTTGATTGCTTTGGTTGATCTTTGAATCCACAGTGCTGTTCAGTGCTCGTGATTCTTTTATGACAGCATTTCCATGAAGATGCCCAGAATGCAGTTTAAAATGCAGGCACTTTTAATGTTACCTACTGTTTCTCCAGAAGTATAGGAGATAGAGGATGTGAGCAACATTGTTCCTTGAAGCTTATGTGGCTATGATCTGCAATTGCAATTGTCTGAAATTAGAAAATACCAGAGTTTAGATTTATCCTAACATTTTTCTCTGTTGGGCAAATGAACTGTGATCTAGTATTAAGTTTTCTGATAAAATATACATTATGTAGTGGCACATGACTTTTCCAGAAGATTCTCACACAGCTGAACCTCTGTGGTTTCCACTTCACAGTTAATGAACAGCAGTGCTATATTTTGTTTATCTCTACTCAGTAGTGGACCAGATCTTGTTTACTGGTTCCTATTCACACCCTTCTCTGTAACAGAATGACTGATTTCCTTGAATAAGTCTCTATAGTGCTATCACTGTAGCAACTGTCTTCTTCACAGATTGTTATTACTAAGTGTGATTTTACGAAATTATGGCAGATGAAGAAACACAACTGAAGTATGGTCAGTAGTTCTACTAAGTTTGGGTATATGGTTGAAGGAAATATCTTTTTTTTCAGAATATTTACATACCATGTAGCATGGCTTACATTGGTTTTATCTGTAAATCAATGATCAGCATTTCTGCACATTCTGTCTCAGTGTTTCAAACTAATTATCCAGAAAATGAAGAAAGTACAGTGAAGAATCGTGACTATAATTTGGTACAAATCTTTTAGCTGATATCACCAATGAAGTTTATGGAACTCAAGCAGCCTGATGATACTGTCCTTGATCTTTTCAGCATTTCCCTCATTCCGTCAGTTCAATTTTAAGTTATCCAACAAAGAAACAAACCAGGAAATCTTTCAGGCTATATTCTTTTGTACTTAAGCTTAATTCCTTACCAAAAAGTCCCTACTCTGCACTGAGTAATAGAAGGAGCTGTAGAAAAAACAATGTGCATCCTGCATCAAGAGGAAACAAGTGACAGTAAGGTTGTCATGTCACCTGCAAACATCCAGGATCTCTCTGTGTATAGAGGGGATCAGTACTTAATCCTTTTTACAGCTTGTAAACACAAACATTACAACTGTGCACATTGATGTTTGCGATTGACTTTATAGACTAGAATACGCATGTGTACACACATACTTGAGCACAGGTTTACATTGTGCATTAGTGCGTGTTGCAGATATCCTTCTGCTAACAACAGCCAAGATAAATTTATAATACTAAATAGGAGCATGAAGTTGCAACTAAGTGAATTTGCCTTTCTTTGAGGCACTGGCACTGCAGCATTGTGCTTGGGATCTGAGCTGATATCTCAGATTATATGCTTTATAATATGCTTGTAGTGGCAGTGCTGAAAACCACTGAAAGCTGGACAACTCTGTTGTGTACAAAAAATAAAAAAAATCAGTCTTTAGAAGCAAGTGGTAATGTTTACGGTCTCAGTAGAAATGCAGAAATAAGCAGAATGACTAGTACAAATGTAAGCTGGTGAAAGGGATGGCTGAGCTGAGCAGCACAAAACCCTGGAAGGAACAGTAGTGATGCACAACCTTGAAAATGTCTGTGTATTGGAACTGGTGGACATCATAATTATAGGTTTGTAATACAAATAGAAAGTTGTAATACCTATACAATAGAAGGAACACGTTGTCTAAAAACTGGATATGTAAATTTTTATGTGTATATATATATATGTATATACACCATTACCTCTATATGAACTTACATATACATTATCCTTACTGATACAGCAAATTATACAACTGCTTTCTAAGGTGCTAAGGTTTCCCTCTGTATTTTTCCAATTTCATACTTTCTGTTAAATGTTTGTTCTTTTGCACTCATAAAAATTCCTCCTTTCTTTTTCCTTCTTAACTGCTTAATTTGGCAGCAGGATGTTAGGAGAGTCTCAGGCAATGAGACTACATTTGTCACTATTTGTAACTGGATTGTCATCAACAATATTGAGCCAGCAGTCTTGTTCGGTTTACTTTGTTGGCTTCACATGCACATTTTTGTGGAGATGTAAGAAATATCTGAGGGTTCTGATGCATGCCGTCTTTTCAGTGTATCAGAAATTAAGTCTATTCCTACATGGCAATATCTGCTTGCCGCATTCATTTCTCAAGACCCAACTTTTCCAGGCAATGTTAGGGTGATCTGTGGACCACAATCACACTCACACATTCAGACTTGAGTCCAGGTTCACTCTCCCTGCAGCAGGTTCACGAAGCACATCCAGTGAAATAGAAACCATGTGAATTGTGGGATCTGATTATGTAATTGTAGATTGTGTAATACTGCATATGCACAAAGATGGCACGTTGCAGCTTCAGATAGCCTGCAGGTATTATTCGTATAGACAGTACTTTCCCAGTGAGTCTGAGTAAGTCAAGGAGAATTTCTCATGAAAAATCCTCATTTCTCTGGGCTCTGTGTTGTCACTTATCGTGGCCTGTGGTTTTTTGATACTTTCTCCAAATATGCATCATGGAGGTGACTAATTCGTGTGCATGTTTTGCTAAGGCAAGCTGTTGGCATGCTTATCGTTTTGGAATGTCAAAGTATGATATAAAACAAAAATGCTGTCAAACTTGAACAGCTAGACTTGCACCATATTGAACATTAAATACGTCATTGGGTGAATTGTCTACTGACCTTTTTATAGTCAGTTTTGGGTTTTATTGTTCAGAAAACTATGAAAATCCTTATCTGCTTTGATTTGTTGCTGCAAGTAAATGAGAACTGGTGTTCCATGTTCACATTTTGTAGTTCAGAACAGCATTGAGTGATTTTGCTTCCCATGACCTGAAATGTCTGACAAAGATGGATGACTAAATGAATCTGCTCTTTCTATTCTTATAATCAGGCAAGTTTTATTGATGGCAATGTGACAGTCAGTCTTCAGCAGGAATATGATAATATAAGCTGGTAGTGATTGCTATCTCTCTTGTCTAGTTTTGACAGAGTATAACTTCAGCTCCTTTAAACACTGTATTTCCGACTGAATGAAGGCAGAATCTGCATTATTGTTAATCAGGTGAACTGAGAGAGGCCCCCATAGACTTCAGAGCTAAGAGGAGGCTTTTCAAGCTGCTAAATGGGAAAATAGTAGTGGATTACGAACTGTTTGTGGTCACCTTAAAAATTGAAACAACAGCATTTCTAGATTCCTTGAACTATGTCAAATTCACCTAATTTTCATAATAAATTACTTCCTAGAGGATAGATACACCTTTTCATTTTATTCTCCAGGTTCTCAAATACTTGACTTTCTTCCATATCTCTTCTGTTGACATAGTAATCATTGTGGTAAAGAGAAATATGTGGAATTTTTTTGTCTTTTTTTATCTTTCTGATACTTTTGTCCTGCATTACGTTATCTTGAGACTTACTCTGTGTATAGTTAGTTCTGGTACATGCTTGTGGAGTGGAGCCATTATACAGGTACAGAATAGAAAACCTGTGAATTCTTTTTGTATGCTACAACAAAGTACATTTATCTCTTGTTTATATTGCCCCACAGCTAGCTTTAGGGAAGTATCTTTCTATCAGTTGTTCATGCGCCTTCAGTGCTTTTTCTTCCATATTTTTACAATATGGGATAGAACAAGGATAATTTGTGCTAGAATGTATTTAATGCCCTCATTGAAGTATATAATTTGCAGATGTTTCAATTTCATGACTGAAGTAATAGCAGATGTTGCTTACTGGTGAAATAACTGAGCTTTAATCTTGAGTAATTTAAAGTAATGTTGTGGAAGCAAGTTTTTAATTGTTGATTCAGACTAAGCTCAGCACTATTATACTTTGGTGTTATGTTGCTTTGGTGCTTCTGGAAATTTCTGCACACTACAAACACAAAATGCTGTATTAGAGCAAATAATACGAGGTAATGTATCAAATGTAGATCTTAACTGATAATACCTTACAATTATTTTTCAGTGAACATCAGAGTACTGAAGAAAGTTTGTCTACAATGGAATTTATTAGAAGTTCGTAAAAATGACTACAGAGCAGATCTGGTAAGAGGCTGACTTTTTTTGAAATTGAAAGTGGATTAGACTTTTTAATAAAGTTTATCTCGGATTAATATTGACACAAAGGGTTGTCTTCTGTTATTGCCTTTATCAGTGCAATAACATTTTTGATAGAGAAAATGAGGAGTCCTTTTTTTCTGTCTTTACAAGTAGGAAAAAAATAAGTCTACAAATCTCCCCAGAAAGTAATAGAAAATTTTGCTGGATGTTTCATAGTAGACAGTGAGCTCTTAGGCTTTCTGAAACAATTGCAACCCGGGAAGCTGTCCATCTTCGTGTTCTCTTTTTGTCCGACAAGATGAGAAACAGGAAAAGTAAGTTTGCTTTTATGGTGTGGATCCTGCAGTTTTGGAACTCCTTTGTATGCTCATTTGTTTTCCCTGAATCATTAATGCAAACAGGTGGAGAGCGCTTTCTTTTCTTACAGTTTTTGGACTGAATTCAAGACTCCAGGAAACTCGAGTCTTCTGTGCTGGTGTACTTTCAAAATACTTCTGCAGAACTCAATGGAGCTGCACAGAACTAGACTTGAGCCATGCACTTCCAATGATATTCAAAACATTTCCTAATGCATTTCAAGGCTCAAAGATGCAAAGCCATCAGAGATCATTGTGATAGTTTTTGTTGAACCAGACTGCATCTGTAATTCAGACTACATCCTCATGTGTTCATTTATCCTTCGTTGTTTTTTTTCATATTACCTATTTACATTTGATTTAAGCCAGTGTCCCTTCTTGACTCAAAGATTCCCAATTGCAGACAGTTGTCTCCATCTCTTGATAAGCTGTTCTGACTGTTATATATGCAACATTGCTGAAACACAATCTTATTTTTCTGAAGGAAGAGTCAAGGTGAGGAAGCATACATTCATCAGTCATTGAAGAGTTGCAAAGCTGAGTGATACTAAGGCAGTTTGCTAAAAGACTGATGTAAAGATTTGGCTAAAGTAGGTTTGACTGCCTTGTTTTCTGCTCCCAGATTGTCAGTCCTCTTTTATTTTGTCCAAGTGAAGGTAGATCAGATCAAGACAAAATACTGCCTGTAGGTGAAAGCAGTAAGAGAAGCCATTCACTGCATGGGGAGTAAAATGGGTTGCATGTAACCAAGGGCTTTTTTGCCATATTGTAGCTGTACAATGGTTACTTCAGCATATTCTTTTAGGTTTTATGATGTATTCGGCTTTGCTGTAACCACTGCTTATCAAAAGACATTCCATGAAGCCAGAACCTAATTTGAAGCAGATCATCATGGCTTGCATGAATTCCTTGTATTTGCACTGATTAAACTAGCTGAGGAAATTCAAGGTGTTTTCTTTCTGTGGTCAGTTTTCCTCATTATTACCTAATTGTTCCAAGCTGAATTTGTAAATAGGAACAGGAGAACATAATGTAAATTCTGTACATTTTCTGTACTACAACATTATAGTAGCCTAGATTGTCAAGTAGTAGAAACAGGTTTTGGTGTATTTGACCTATAAAATCTTATGATATTCAGTTAAGCTTTATTTATTGAATAATTCCTTTGCAGATATTCTCAAAGCTTATTATGTTGTTCTCAAAGCAATAAGCAAAACCCTTGCTCAGCCTGCTCTCAAGTCTGCAGAAATTAATGATTATGTTTTTGTATGCAATGCAACCAGTTAAACCTTGTGGTCCTGGGAGGTGCTTCACCTTGATAGCACTTTGACAGCCTACTTTTCCATGAGAGAAACAAGGGGAAAATTCCATGGGCTTGTAATATAAGCCTTTTTAGCCACTTAACTGCAAAAGTCCAGGGAGGGGATGGAGGTGTTGTGTTAAATAAAAGCAGATCTGCGGAATTGGCTTCTTGTTCAGAAGCTAAAAACTTGGAGGCGTTGAGGGGATGGTTGTTTATACTGGTAAATAAAGGGGTAGGGTAGAGACACCAGGGAAGCATGGTCAGAGTCAGAATTGCAAACAAAGAAGTAAATAAATGGGTCAAAGATCCTTCCCTTGGGTAAAAAGAAATTCCTTTTTTACACTTTACAGTTCCATATGTAAGATTAACCAGGAAAAGTCCCATTAAGATCTTAAATGTACATCAAACCCTATCCACTGTCTGGAGCAGTGCATAACAAAATTCAGTATTTGATAACCCAGAATCGCAGGTTAAGTGCTAGGAATGCCAAGAACTTCTGGCGCTGATGAATATTTTAAATACCAATACATTTCTATCACTCTTCCATTTGACATTCCCTTTAAAAAAAAAAAAAAAAAAGGGGTTCTAAATCTCAGGTCCAGATTCTGTAGTGTGAAAACTGTTGTGTTTTAATGAAATGCTGGAAGTCTGAAGCTATGCTTTTGTTGGCAGCCTTCTTGACACATGCTGAATCAAATGGGGAAAGAAATTTTGTGATACTCTGCTTTCGAGGAACAGCTCCAGATAAAGATCTTCTTAGCACTGCTTTTTGTTTTTGTCCCCAAATCTACGAAGACTACACTTAATGGAAATGCTGCCTCAGAACATGCTCTGGCAGTGATTCTGAGAATTTTCCTGTGGCCCCTTGTGGGAACTTTGGGAGAAAAGGGAGAAGAAGTGGAAGGAAGTATCTGGTAGAGTAGTAACATTGCATCTTAGCTCTGGCTGCAATCCCAGAAAAAATTTGCATATGGCATACTATTTCTTGAGGGTACAGAAACATTGGTTAAAATGAACCAAGAAAGCACCTTCTGAAGAAACAGTCAAGAGGACCAGACTGATCTGTTATGAACGGGTTTCTTTTTTCATATGTCTGTACCCTAACCTACAAATACCAAGGTTTCCCCTCAGTTCCATAATGCATGTGGAGTTATGCAGTTGTCTAGCTTACTGGCAGTTATTTCATATGTCCCCAACACTTTGGGTCTCTTTAGTATATCTTTGAGTGCATTATTTGAGAATAACTATAGGCTGATGGTGATTTCTGATGCTGTTGTTGTCAGCAGGAAACATAATCATGATAAGAACCACTGGTAGTTACAGATTGAAGTGTAATTTGGTAGTTTTTCTAATAAGGTTGATGAAGCTGCAGTATACATTCCTGGTAGCTTGCGTATAAAAATTGTGCAATAGTGCTTTGAAAGTATAGGAGTCTCAAATTTATTCAATAGTAAACATGAAATAACTGAATGGAACTTCGTGTGATGCTATTTTACTAACAAGCTAACTGGAAATTATAGCAAACTGTATGCCATTTTCTTGGCTGTTTTGTGGTACCTAATTCTGCAATTGCAACCCCAAATCTACTGCTCAAAAAGTTGTATGTTCTGGTTTTTATTTTAGATACGTTTTACAGTTTATCTGTATAATTTTGATGCCTGTCTATTTTTCCAGTGTACCTGCTGACCATCTTGTATCATCAAGAAATATCATTATCCAAATCATGAATGTGGAACTGTGACCAGAACTTTTCTACAAAGAGCTAAAATGGTTTGATATCAAAAAGGACAGTTATCTCTGTAATTCTAAGGTAAGTGTTCCAGTTTTATGTGTAGGTGTGTACATTTGCAGATACATTTAATTGCATTATTAGTAATATTTTAATGCTAATATATTGTGAGTTATAAATTTGCTATGTTATTTTAATAAAAAATCAGTTTATAGAACTGTGCTTTGTAGACAAGTAGCTGAAAGGAAATTTGTCAGGTTGTGGTAGAAAAAAGTACAAATCTCCCACTTTATTTTACCCAAAATAAATACCAAGCTTTCTCTTGATAGTAACCAGGTAGCCCATAACCATGAATGTCCTAAAACTGGAATTCTAATTCAGCTAAAATTTCACTGGTGTCAGGTACTACATGGTTAAATCCACTTGTTTCTGTAATGATTGTGGGGTGAAAAAAAATACCTGACAAGGTTTCCCGGGAAATATGATGCAAATAGAAGAATCTTTTATTCCTAATTGTGTGCTGTGGACCTTTAAGGAAGTTAAATATCCTGAGCTGAATATGAGAGTCAGTCAGTGTACATGCTGAGCATGCCAATATACGTTTCATTTCTTTTATGCAACAGAAGAGACAAATGATGCTGTCTGTCATGGGTAGGTGGAAGTGATGTTGAATATCATCAGTATGAGCTTCTTTCCTAACTGACTAAACAGGAAGCAACAGACCTGAAAGGAAGTGTTCTGGCTGATTGCCATGAAGTGGTACAGTGATGGCAAGAAATAAACAGAACCTTTGGAAATCTGGCTTGCTACTGTACATGCCCCATGTTCTTTCCAGAATTATGTTCACTTGCAGATCAACACCTTCCTCTCAGGAAATCTAACTGTTTTGATCCAAAATACAAAATTAGGCTAAGATCTAGATTATGAAGTGTACTGAGCATGAGATACTGTTCAAACTTACAGAGGTGAAGTTAGAAGACAAAGCCAAGATGGAATTAAATCTGGCTAGGCAAATAAAAGAAAGGCTTCTGTAAGTACTTTGTTGTCAAAAGGAAGACTGGAAATTATGGGTCAACTGCTGAATGACTTGATTACATAGGACATGTAAAAGGCTTAGATACTGAATGCTTTTTTTTGCCTCAGTCTTCACTAGAAAGACTGACTTTCAGGAATCCAAGGCTCCAGAGGCCATGCTGGAGAAACAAAGATATATATTTACTGTAAGAGGATCAAGTACTTCAGCAAACTAAACATTTGCAAATCCATGGGCTCTGATGGAATACACCTACAACTGCTGAAGGAAGTGGCAGATGTCATTGCGAGGCCACTGCTGATAATCTCTGACCAATTGTGGTGGAGAAGTGTCTGAAGACTGGAGGAAAGCAAATGACACTTGTATCTTCAAGAATGGCAAGAGGAGAAGCCAGGGAACCATGATTCACATGCTGCCTGGGAGGAATACAGAGATGCCATCCAGACATGCATAGATGGGATCAGGAAAGTCAAGGCATAGATGAAACTGAACTTGTCAAGATGTGAAAAATAATGTGAAGGGGTTCTTTAGATACGTTGGTCAGAAGGGGCAGACAAAAGAGAGTGTATCCTCTTTGAGAAAGGAGAAGTGGCTTCAACAGACATGGAGAAGACTGAGGTACTCAGCAAGTTCTTTGCCTCAGTTTTTCACTGGCAGTCACGCCATGACAGTTCATGTCCCTGAACTTCTAGGGGGAGGTCAGGGAAGCAAAATCCCTCCCACTGTAAGAGCAGAACAAGTCCAAGATTACCTCATGAGACTGGATGAGTACAAGTCTATGAAGGCTGGACAGTGTGCATCCCAGGGTTCTGAAGGAACTAGCCAATGTGTTTGCTAAGCCAATTATCCAGCACTTCCCTGAGGAAGAGCAGCTGATGTCATATACCTGGACTTGCGCAAGACCTCTGACGTGGTCCAACATGATCTAGACAGTGGGATCAAGTGTATCCTCAGCAAGTTTACTCATGACACCAAAGCTGAGTAGTGCAGTTGATAGAGTGGAAGGAAGGGATTCCATCCAGAGTGACATGGACAGAATGAGAAGTAGGACCATGTGAACCAAGAGACGTTCAACAAGACCAAGTACAAGGTATTGCACTTGGGTAGGAGCAATCCTGTATGTGTATACAGACTGGGAAAAGTATTCCTCGACAGCAGCCCTGAGTAGGACTAGGGGGTCCTGCTGGATGAAAAGGTGCATGAGTCAGTAGCATGCGCTTGCAGTCCGTAAGGCCAACTGTGTCCTGGTCTGCATCAGAAAAGGGCTGGCCAGCAAGGACAGGGAGGTGGATGTTCCCCTCTATTCTGCCCTCGTGAGGCCCCAGCTGGGGAGCTGCATCAACGTGTGGTGCCTCTAGTACAGGTAGGATGCAGAGCTGTTGGAATAGGTCCAGAGGAGGGCCATGATGATGATCACAGGGCTGGAGCACCTCTCCTATGAAGAAAGCTTGAGGGAGCTGGTCTCTTGTAGCTTAGAGAATAGAAGGCTCCAGGGAGACCTCGCTGTGGCTTTCCAGTACTAGAGGAGTTTCCATGCAGGAGTAGGACTGACTTTTTACACAGTCTAATAGTGACAGGACAAGGGGGAAGGACTTTAAACTGAAAGAGAGGATATTTTGGATGAAATCAGGGAAGAGTTCTTCAGTCAGAGGATGGTGAGGCATTGACATAGGCTGTCCCTAGAGGCACTGGATGCACTATCCCTGGAGTTGCTCAACACCAGGTTGGATGGGACCCTGGGCAGCCTGATCTGGTGGGTATCAGCCCTGCCCACGGCAGGTGTTTGCGACTTCCAGCCTAAGACATTCTGTGGTTCTGGAATATGAATGAGTGTGATGGAAGTTATTTTTTCTGCAGGAATCTTGTATTTCCTTGTTTTCATCTACTGTTTGACTGTTAATTAGCTGTATCAGGGAAGGCAATGCCCTGGACCAGCTATCACTGGCTTTTTCTGCCCAATCAGGCCCTCTGGCTCCATTGAGAAGTTGCTTCCTGTGACATTTGATACGCTCATTTAATATCATGGTATCCAGTCTTCCAAAAGTATGCGACCACTTCACTACCTCTGCAGCTAGTGAGACAAGAGGCTACTTCATAAATTAACCTTTGAAATGTTTTCTCTGGCATCTGGAGCCTATGCTGAATTTTTAAAGACGGTGACTTTGAGAAAAACCTGCTTACAATATTTAATCTGATTTTAATTTTATAACCATATAACCTTTAAAAATAAGATAAAGATATTATAATTTAGACAAGTCCTTTGGTAAAACTGAAAAAGCATCCTTTAGTTGTTAGAAGAAACAAGTGGAGACAAATTCTTGAATACTGTCAACCGCCTTACTTCTACTAACATAATTCTAGCTCTAACAATTTACTTAAGTTATGAATTTGGTCCGTGAAGTACTGTAACAGAGGTGTATACGGTCCCTACGTCTAGCCTTTAGAAGAGATACTAAATTAGGATTCTCTACCCTCTACTGTGGCAATTTAAATTTAGCTCAGAAAATTAGCATTGGAACCATGATTTTCCAAAAGCCTGAGAAAGTATGGGTCTGGATCATGCTCTTTTCTCTTACCTCTAGTTAGGGACTGGACTCTGCTTGTTCCACATTTATGGCAACCAAAGGTTTGTTATTTTACAATGCATGGCTCAGATTATGTGTCTAGTAGAAGTGAAGTGTTGGGAATTCTGGAAAGATGGCCCACTACAGGAATAATGAATGGAGAAATACAGGAGGGGAAGGAGCTGAGTGACTGCCAGTCTTGTAGAAGGATGCAAAAAGAGTTGAACATGTACAAAGCAGATGAACTGCTGTCCTTCCTGTATATAAATATTGGTCTCAAGACAAAACTCTTTTCTGCTAGACATGTAAGGGCAAGATTCCTGTCTTTCACAAAGGTCTTGCTGCAAAGGAACAAAACAACAGGCAGCAAAGTAGACTGTGGATGGCAGGCAGGTAATAGTCTACAGGAAACTAGATAGCGGTCTTAGAAATAGATGCAAATGCCAGAATGCACTGAAGCAGGATATATTGTGCAGCTGTTCCCTGGAACAGAGAATTCTTTGAGTAAATATTAGCGAAGAATTACCACAGGTGTTTATCCAGGACCAATTAAAAATGGATGTGTGCGTGAAATCAGCTGATCTGCTCAGCCACTGTACACCTGTTCTCTTAGGGACATGTCTTTGACTGGAAGGAGCAAGTGCAAGGCTGAAATGCCAAAACACCCTGCCGCAGCCTGTTCTGCCAGGCTTGCAGCGTTGCACAAGACCCTCATAAAAGGAGAAACTCATGAAACTGCGTGCAAAATGTGAATACCCTGCAGGAAAAACATCTGCCCCCACTAAACATTTACCTCCAAGATGTGACTGTTAAGGCTGGGGCTGGGTCAATGAGGGAAATGAGTTGCATTTGAACCTATTTACCCTCCAGTTATATATGTTCAATCAGTCACCTATAGCAAATGTTTCACTCTGTAGTGACAGGCCTGAGCTAGACAAAACTCTTTTTGTAGAAACAGTTCTTCAATGAATAAGGTGATAGGACCCCTTAAACCTCAATTCAACATGCATTCACAATACTATGGTGATGATGAAAGAGGCTCTCAGTTGGTAGTCACATTTCATTGCTACTTCAACAGCCACATCAACAGATGACAGCATCTGAGGTGGTCTTGATAGAGACTGGTTTCTTTGCCTTTTTTTTTTTCCTCAATAATGCTCATGCAACCAGATTTGACAGTGAAACGTGTATCACTAGTTCCCAACTAGCGTTCTATGTGGAAGTGAAGATGTGATTTGGACCATAGAACAATCTTACCTGAAACATTTCTGGGCTTCTCATCTTGACTGTTTTAGCACAGCTAACTTTGGGTCAACTCCTGCCCTCAACTCTATCAGACACAATTACTTTGTTCACTAGTGACCAGTCAGCTGTCATAATACAATGTGATGGTAAACATGAATTATGTTAATGATTTATAAAGAAATAATTCACTTCCACCTGTACACAGAGATATAGTCAGAGATCACCAATTAACCATATGGGATTGTTGTTCTCTGAGTTGTTTCAAGAAATAAAGTTGTGTCAGTTTGAGGTTTAACAGAACAGTCCCTGCTCTATATCAGCCCAGGCTTTTATCCTCCTTAGTGTTGTGTATATGTAGACGAGTGGTGGATCTCTGGGAGGTCTCTGGGAGAAAGCAGAGCATCTCCAAATGTTTCTTCCCTCTGGATATTTACACTAATTACACTTCCCCAAATAAGACTCCATAGACTGGAAAGGTGCATAAAACTTAACAGATGTAATACACGTAGTTTAACTACGTCTGAAGTCTGTGTCACAAATATTAAAGTCTCCCAGCCATCAGTTCCCCAAAAAATCCAGATTAAAACCCAAAGCTATTCCATAAAACAGTTTTACCTTTTAAAAGATACCTGGCTGTGCTGTATTTCTCTCTTGGCTGTGCAGAGGAGCAGGACCAGTAGCAGGAAAGGAAAAAGCGGAAACAAGTCTTGAAGCATGCAAGCCTCCCACTGAATAGTTGTTTTTGCTGAGATACTGACATTGGACCAAAGGATTTTAGCACAGCCAGTATAATTTTCTGGATCTCTGAGAAGGACAGAAGTTATACTTCCTACTAGCCATAGTTACTGCTCCTGATTTTTGGGAATAAGCTGATTACTTGATCACTTGCGTGTTAGAAGGTGCCAGACTAGAAGAAATATTACACCATGCTATTACCTTCATAGGTAATTATGATGAGGTGTGGTATGTGCCGTGAACATAATAGAATAAAGGTGTCAAAATAGATTACTGTGGCTCTGCATACTTTATATCCCAATAGAATTATATTTGGTAGCATACATAGATCTAACATCTTGTGCTACTTTCTGTTCTGTAGAAAACATGTAAACCATTTTAATAGCTAATAAAACAAAAGCAAACTAATTTACTCTTCCTTTTTGTATACTAACGTGTTAGCAAATAGAGCTCGTATTCTCTTATCTGCCTAATAAAAATGTTAGGGGTATATGGAAATGTAGAGAGAGGATTACTTTTCTTTTACAAAGAACATAAGAAAGGTATAAAAACACACATATAAAAACAGAGTACACATGTATGAAATCCATGAACAACATAGTAAACGGCTTGTTGTAGGTATTTGTATATCGTACATATACAAAGCCAGAAGATCATTAAAAGAAAATGGTACTTATATAGAAAAATGAGAAGCAAGTGTCATTAATTGAGAAAACATCAAGCAGAAAGTTGCTTGGCTTAAAATAAATTAGAAAGCAGGAATTCATGCATTTTAAGAAAAGGAAGTATTGAAAGAGAAAAGAAAATAGGTACGTGAAGGAGTAATAGAAATATAGCTCAATTTGAAATAATTTCATTTGAGGACAAAGTTGATGGAAATAAATTGTGAAAGAAACTTCTTATATTAACTTTAAGCAGTAAAAAAACTAAGTGAATATGTAAAAATAATGTTCAGGAACAAAGATTATAGTTATAATTATGGTTCTTCCTTTCTAGACCTGCAAAAATTTTCCATTCCTCTACCCCTTTCATCTAATCATTTTGAAGCACTTTTTTTGTTAATATTCCATATTATAATAATGTTGGACAATCACATACAAGTGCTTCTCCAGATGCCCACTACATGTAGCTCTAACTGTAGTGCTGTGTATTAAAGTCCATTAAAAATGGACTTCTTCACCCACTCGGAATTTTCATTTCTTCACCTGTTGCTCTTTTCAAGTGCTACTTTTCAGTGTTCTTTTAACTCCACTGAATTCCTTGGTTTGGAATTGGAGTAGGTATTGCTCAAGGAAGCACGTAGGCTCAAACAATCTTGAAAAGTCCACTTTATAGGTTTAAAAGAGTAAGTGTTCATAGTCAGGTCTGAGTAAATATTTACCCCCTGTAGTGGAATATACAGGTTTTGTTCTAGGATACTAATACTTGCTTCCTTTGAAGCCAGGAAACACCATTTGTCTGAAAACAAACACTGAACCAGGAACCTCATAGAAG
Organism: Odontophorus gujanensis; assembly: GCA_013399175.1. Classification (NCBI taxonomy): domain Eukaryota; kingdom Metazoa; phylum Chordata; class Aves; order Galliformes; family Odontophoridae; genus Odontophorus; species Odontophorus gujanensis. The sequence goes on from VXAB01010045.1 coordinate 43,256, forward strand.
CCTACGCTCTCCCATTGACTGGAAGATGCTGCTTCAGGGGCTTCAACAAGATCTTGGTTTTCATGACAGCTGGTTAAGGTATGTACTATAGGTTGTTTTTGGGACATTATAGAAAAAGTTGTTATTGTCTGTTCACCTCTGCAACTCTTTCCTTTCAAGTTCTGTTCATTTTAAAGTAGGAACCACTGCTGTAATAAAAATTTTACAGGGTAGAAAATGTGTTGGAAAATCACCTGTCCAGTGGATATGTAAGGAAGACATACAAGGGGTGTCAAATAAACATCTTCATTACATTATTCTACCAGTCCTTTCAGACATTTGTGAAAATGATAATGGAAAAAAAAAACCTGATTTTTTTTTTCTTTTCATTTCCTTTGGAGGGATTTTCTTTATTTTTTAAAGTGAATTGCTATTTATTCAAAAAGCCATTTTTTACTTTAGTACTGAATTCAGTGGGATATCCTGTGACTATCGTATTATATATTTTATATCTAGAAAAGTAAAAGAAGTAGTATTTTTCTCCTGTTGTCATCTATTTTATATCTTTTGACCATATCCCTGTCTCTGAGATGATGTTCCTGTGATAGGTTTGTGGTAAACCACCAGGGTGAGAAAGGAGCTTTAGCTCTTTGAAATGAATGTAGTTAAATTTGTGTTACACCCTCTGTGATCTGATAACAGCAAATCTAACACGCAAACCTTTGCAGAAGGTAGGTAATCCACTTATTTCCAGACTTGAACAAATATTGACAGAAAACATCATAGTTGTGGGTAATGTGCAACCACACTGATGACATATCAGAGCCCTAACTAGAACTTGTGTGTGGAAATACTGCATGTGCAGAGCTTAGCTCCGTCTTTCTAGCAGTGTAATAAGGTTTTCTTTTACGTTCAAATTGGTAAAGTCAAAGAAACGGCACTGAGCTTCCGGGGTTGGACATCAGAAGTTACTTCTGAATGCTGTTGCCATTGTGTTTGCTACAGAAATAGCAACTTCAGTTGTAGCTATACTGCACGTTCCAGTAAGCTTTTAGGTGGGACAAATGGCTTCCTGCCAGCACCTCTCTCCATACTTAATAGAGCGGGAACAAGAAACTTTAAATCCAGTTTCTGGATACAGGAGGCTCAGTTACATGCTTTTTTAATTTTAATTTTTTTTTAATTTTTATGTACTGAACATAATACCTGACTTCATTTTGGTTTGAATGATAGAGGCATGTTTTGGACCAATGTAAACTAGAATGCAAGTAAAGTCCTTCTGTAAAATACTTTTTGGAAAGTAGCTCATCTAGTTTTATAGATGCTAGACATTTTGACATGATGTCTGTACTGAAAGTATTCTACACTTTGGAAGGACATCACGTTTTTTGCTATGCAATGAGAAGTTTGAAAATTAATCTTTTTGTAATTGTGATGGTCTGAAGATACATGGCAAATTTTTCAGAGAAAGGTACTTATTCAGTATGATACTTATTCAGTAGATACATATTCAGTATGAAAATCCTCAGGCTGAATAACTCTCTCTTTAGCTGGGAAAAAGCTGGATCCCTGCAGCTTCTTAAGTTGCGTAACGTTACTGTCTGCTTCCACTCTGGTTCTTTAGCCTGGAGGTCCAGACAGAAAAAAAGATGTTGAGTCTGAGATGTATCACAGAAGTTCAATAGAGTGAAAGAAACGAGAACTGCTCTGTTATTTTTAGAAGAGAAACTGGTTTTAATCCATCTCTAATTATATTCCATAGCTTGCCACAGTGAAGCTACAACAGTACGTTTTGTGAGGACCAGCATTTTTTACCTCTTTGGGTAGATAGGAAGGCTTGTGTCCTCCTGATGCCCTTGGCTTAGAACTGCTAAAGGAAGTCTGTAAAGGAAAGGCTTCTCTTATCACTTGGCATTTCTGACTGGCTAATCTGATTTCAAAGAATAATTTTTTATAGGAGTTCCTGGTTCAGATCCTCTTCCCTCCTGAAGCTGATGTCAAAGCATGCACAACAGTAACTGGATGAGCAAGTAAAGCTTGTTGTGTTCAGATTCAGATATGCTAACAATTTACTGATTTAGTAGTTAATAACCAGAATAACAACCCATGCAAAGTTATTGGGTCAGACAGTCTGACTTCCTCCTACTCTGACGCCAAAGAACAAGTCTAGGTGATGTTCAAAATCGATGTCAATGTTAAGTCTCCCTATCAGGAGAAATTCAATATCCATCCAGAGAACCTGTGTTACCTTCTATAGGGTACCTGCTTTAGCAGGGGGGTTGGATTAGATGATCTCCAGAGGTCCCTTCCAAACCTTATGATTCTGTGTGATTCTTTGTGTGTGATTATGTTTATCTGATACCCTTAGCTAGGTAAACTGATTAAAAAAAAACTGTATTTTCTCCCTTCCAACCTCCTCCTTTACATCCCATTGCTATTTATATAGCCTTATTGTTCGTGCTGTCTCTTGCAGCATGGGTGAGTGAGTGAAAGAGAAGGATACCATAAGCTATTTGGCCAAGTTCAGCCTCTTCCAGGGTAACAACATGGAAGTACCATCATAGTAGCCTTCACTCAGACATATATAAAGACCCACCGTAGGGTGTTGTGGTGAGAGAGGAGGATCTACAATATACCCCTCACAGGATCAAATGGTTATTGTTAGAGCTGTGTGGTGATGTGGCCACAACTTGGACAGAATAGTCAGTATTTTCCAGGTGTCTTCTCTGTGTCCCAAATCAAATATCCATTTCCGTTTTTAGAAGTATATATTCCCAACAACATATAAAACTTATTACAGAAAATACACATCTGTTGTCACAGAAAGAAAATGAAACTTTTCACAATTCCTTCACGTGGTTTAACCTGTTTTTTTTTCCCTTTTTCTTTTCTTTTTTTCCTGTTCTTTTTTTTTTTTTTTTAATCAGCTAAATGCAATTATACCTCTAAAGCATTTACTTGACTTGCTCAAGAGAGACAGGCTTGGGAAAGTCAGTAATTAGACTCTTGTTCTTATTTATTCCAAAGTAATAAGGTAAAGCCTTTAGGGACTGTATCCAAGCAGTCAGTATTTTTACTCTGGTACCCCTGGGGATCATTCTGACAGCTCCCATCACTCAAGGTTAACAGGGAGGAAGAAATCTGGGAGAACACAGAACTCTATTCTGAATGGCTGTTGTACTCAAGGCTCTTGGGGTCTGTTGGTCAATATGTCTGTGTGCACGGCTAGTGGCAAGCCATATTCCTTCACAGTAACATTAACAGTGCATCCATTCCCTGCAGAAAAAAGCTTGTGACCCCAGAGGTGGGCCACTTGCATCCTGTTGGCACAGTTCACAACAAGGATTGTCTCAGTTTGGCTCCTTTCCCTTGGAGAGACGGGGAGCAGCTGTGCAGGAAGTGAAGAATGCCCACACCATCTACTGCTTTCTCCTGCACAAACATATGGTGAGGTACATAGCTAGGTTAAAGGAATGCACAGCAAGGCTGAAGTCAGTTCTACTCACGTACATGGCCATGACACCAAATGAGGGCTGCCACAACTTGTGGGCAGTCTGGAGACGTCCCACAGCTGAGGTCTGACCTATACTGCTACCAATATTGCCAAAGTAGAGAGACACTTGAAATGTCCACCTCTTGGGCAACAGCCCCCAGAGCAAATAAGAAGGGGGCTGATTTTCTTGCCCGAAAACTTTAAGAGGTTTGTTTTTCAGAGTTAGTTCCAATTCCTACCAAAATATCTTAAGATTTCCATTACTTAAGAGTTTTAATCTTTAATTCCTCTATAAAAAGATTTTAAGCTCTTTTCCACTGATAATTCTAACACAACCCATATATGGGCTTGTTGTTGTATCTGTTATTTTATTTCCCACTACAGCTTTTCATAATTTCCTTTCTAAAAGGAAAGCAAAACTCCTTCTGGCTCTAGGAAGTCAGAATCTAATATGAGATGCCAAATTTCAGCAGTGTGATAATTACAGGGGAGAGTGAAATTAGTTTCTATACATACACACTGAGCTGTGACTTCACAGTTGAAGGCATCATCAAAACAATCTCTGGCTGCCAAACCTTGTTTCCTCTGGAGCAGACTAGCCACATTCCTGCTGGGAATCTCTTGATTTGAATTTCCTCTGGGCCCTATATGAGGTTTCTGTCACCCAAAGACATAATAATTCTCTGTGTGGTTTGGGCCTTTTTCAGTGTAAAAGGCACAAATCAGTGAAAAAGGAGGCAAACAGTTGAACTGAGTTTTGAGCATGGCACTAGGACATTTGATGATTCAAGGCCTGATTGGATAGTGCTAAAAGATTGCATGGAACATAGCAAGTTGGTCCTGACGTTAGCACCTCCATTCTCCCTTGTGAGGGAAACTCCCAAAGGGAGGTATCTCCTTAATTCTGATTTTACCCTGGGTGGAGTTAGTTTGTTTCCAAAAAGAGGCTGGGAGTAAGTTGGCATTACTTGCAGTATGAGCAAGCAATTGAAACCATGTCTGAGGAGGGAATATGAAGGACTAGAATTCAATTAGATTTCTTGTGAGAGAAGACCTAATGTAAAATTTTTCATGCTCATGGTACTGAGTATCTGGAAAAATTAGACTTGGGAATATATTTTTTTTTTTTCAGCATTAATTTTGTTTCTGTTCTGCACTGACTTCTCTGGCAAACACCATCAATTTATTTTAGGCCTCCAGAGCCCTATTAGTCTTCAGGCCTTCAAAGCCAAGGATGAATTTTATCCAGGTAACAAACACACAGAGACATTAGTAGTCTTCTTTACTGCAGTATCTTTCTACCTGGAAATTCCCATTTCCTTTTGGTCAATGTATGAGCAAACATTTGAAGCAATACAGAATACAATCCTACAGATCATGATGGCAACTTGTTGCTCTGAACAGAAACAACGTATTCATTAGTAATGAAACATATGCTTCCTTACTCATAAGCGATTGAGTAGGTTTCATTAAATGCATGAGACATGAGGTAGCAAACAGGGAGATGTTTTTGAGGTCCAATTTCCTTTACAGAGCATGTAACTGTAGATATTTCTAGTGCATCTAGATGTGGTAAGAGATACCAACTTGATAATGCGGAAGTTTTCAAATCAGCAGGTTGTCATTCACAGCTTCTTCTCTAGAGAGACTTTAGTTTTCTTCTATCTTTTTGCTTGAAGCTTGAAGCAAGCTGATGTGAAAGTAAGAGTTCATGATAGAAAAGTATTTTTCTTTAATGAGAATGTTCATTTTTCTACTTCGTTTTAATTTCAAGTTTGGTGTGCTTGAAAACTTGAAGCTTGACAGTGGATTTCAGGCATTATTTCAGAGTGATGCAGAACTTCATGATGGTTACTGTGTTTGCTCTTGTCTTACTTTATTGTTAACTGTATTATTTACTACCGCAGAGGTTATTAATTCCGGCTGTGTTTCTTCCAGTCAGCTCAAAATTGTTCTGAATATCTCTAAAAATAGATCCATTGCTTTCCTGCAGGCATAAAGATTATACCATAAAAATCTGTTGATTGAGTACCTCTCTCAGGTTCTCAAAATTAGCAGTGTAATATTCTGCGTAAAATTTGAGAACCATAACTTGCTCTTTATGCCAAAAAATCTGAGCTCTAAGGCAGTGGCCTTGGAAACCTTTAAATTAGGTCGTTCTCCAAGACCATACAAAAAGTTGCCTTTCTTTGAAGCTGATAGCAATGTTATAGGTTAAAGACAGTTACCGTAGTGGGAAGCCATTGGACTATGGTTCAGTTTGCTCTATACAATGCAGCAGTTAGATTGTGGTAAATGACAGTCAATAGAACTAAGGCTCAGAGTTGCTTCAGTGGTGGAGGTAATAGGAATTTACCTTCAATATTAATTATTCAAACCATTGAGTACCTGTTGTACTTCATTATCAGGATAAACCTCTGTAACCTGAGATTCTCCAATTCTCATTTGGAAAATATAAACTTTGTTTATATCTCGATTACATCAACTAGATGAATTAACCTTCCTTCAAATTTATTACTACGTTGGCCTTTAATGTGACACACTTAACCCACCGATACAAAGAACTCCTATGCAGATGCATAGTTAATGAAAGAGAAAATTTAAAAGTAAAAAAAAAACAAAAAATCCTAGCATAGACATTTGAATTTTGAGATCACAGAGCAAAAAAGGGGGCTGTTTTTCTTGACTGAAAACTTGAAGAGGTTAGTTCCTCTTTCTACCAAAATATCTAAGCATTTCATTACTTAAGAGTTTTAATCTTAAATTCCTCTATGAAAAGATTTTAAGCTCTTTTCCAGTGATAATTTTAAAGTGAGCTGTATGTGGGCTTGTTGCTATGTCTGTTCTTTCATTTGCCAGTATAACTTTTTAGAACTTACTTTCAAAAATGAAAATGAAACACCTGTGCCACATCATTATGCCAGCACTGGGCAAAAAGCAACAGAATGCAAAACAAGAAGTACAAGACAAAAAATAAGAAAGTAAAAATAACCTCTCTCATATTATTATTATACTTGTCCTAAGGAGGGAAAGAAAGGTTAAATTGATACAGTGAACTCATTCACATATGTGTACGTAATGAAACAGGGAATTGATTTGCAGCCTTGCTGAAATGACTTTTTAAGGTCAGTGAAGCTGCCAAATCCCTTCTCTTTTTTTTTTTTTTTTACTATTACATTTGCATAATTCTTTGTTTAATAGTATTTTAAAAGGTTTGAAAGTGAAACAAAACATTCCTAATACACTCACAAGATGTTTTAATCAACTGAAAGATTTTGATTCTGTTTTAAAAAATAATCTCAGAAAGATAATTGTTTACATGCGGTGATTGGTTCTTGATTTACATCTTGCAACTTATCCTTATAATAATACCTGAAAATCTGAACTCTAAGGCAATGGCCTTGGAAACTTGTAAATTAGATTGGTCTACATGACCATACAAAGAGTTGCCTTTCTGTGAGGCTGTTAGCAGTGTTGTGGGTTAGAAAGCATTTGCCTTAATGGGAAGTCGCTGGACTGTGGTTTAGGTTGCACTGTAGAATGTAGCAGTCAGAGGTTGACTGATGACAGTCAGCTCTGACTTAAAGCATTCGCAGCTAATGCCAATGACAGCACTAATATGGGTTATAACTAGTTAATTAATGTTGAGTGGACTTTACTAGGATTCTTATACTTATTGTCTGAATTCCTTGGTTTTGTTAATGGACTCAATCTCCCGGTGTCTTCATGAGAAAAAGTGGTGAATGTCTATTTTAATTAATAGAGCAAAATTAAAAATTTAAAAAAAAAAAAAAAGGAAGCTAACAAAGCACTAGTAAAACAGCAAAGAATTTGGCACCTATGGGTTGTAAAAAAACAAAGGAAAGGGCTTGCCAAAGGTCAGACAAGAATTCAGAAATCATCTAAGTCTGATCTCCAGCACAAGTCCAGGGCTGGCCAGTAGCTGTTTTTGAGATAAAACTTCAGTTACATGGGAAATACTTCATTCACAGTACTCATTTTTCTTTGTTTAATGTGGGAGAATTGTTTGGCAGCTTAACCACACAAAGCTCAGCTTTCAGAGAATGCATTCAGCATAGCTCATGAAAGCCTCAGCTGAGGCTATGCGGCTGTTGAAAATCTGTGGAACTAGTAGTTGCTTACAAGAAATAAGAGCTTGGTCTCAAAATGTCACACTGCTTCACCAAAGAAACAGTATCAAATCATGATTAGCTGAACTACTTCTAACAGTAACCATAGTTTAAAAGGGGGTTAAAACAGCTTTTTCTGAAGGTCAGAGAGGGCCAGAGCATTCACCAGTTACCTTTAAGTAAACTGCACCTACAGTATCTTTAGACCCTATAATGCATAGCATTGCCTTTGTGCTAGATATCCTATTGACTCTGTATGACTCATATTTTATGACCTCACTGGAGAGATAACACTTTAATTTGATAAAAAGCTACATCAATTAAGAAAAGCCCTGCTGTCTGATAACCTGATTAAGAGCTGAGTACTCAGGGTGGTGTTGTGGGACCTTTCATTTCTAATCAATTCTGGCTTCTTGTTCAGCACCTTTGTGGAATTATCCAGCCTTTGGCAAACTTGCGTATGAAAGATGCTTATTGCACTCAAAGATAAATTATTCTTTATTTGTTCACTTTCCTGCAAGGTGGGGCCCATCTGCTTGTAGGGATCAGTTTACTAACGACTTGGTATCAGAGTGTTCATTTTCCATTTGAGTACTTTTAGGACTTTTGCATTTTTAGCATCTTTAGAAATCAAAAAAAGGAAAAAAAAAAAAAAGCTGTAGCGCAGAAACTTGGGCTTTAAGATCACAGATTTACATGCATAACTGAAAGTTCTATGACCAGAAATGTCAGTAATTTGTATGCAATTTGAGAAAATGTCCAAAATCCAGAAGTGGAAGCAAGGTTTTGATTGTTTATGTAATCCAGTGACTGTAGATTGTAAAATTCATCAGTTATTTCCACAACAAGGCCAAAGCCTTCCCTCTCTGAAACTGTTGTCATACACTGCTATCAGAAAGTAATGGAAAATTTGATACATATTGTGAGACATGCTATTAAGGTTTAGGCATGCTATTAAGGTTTATGTTCCCTTTTCCAAGGGTGGAAACATCTATGAAGAAAATGCCATTAGTTTACTTCATAGTTTGGTTCTCCTTTTTCTGTTGCTCCCTTTGAGATGTCTAATCTTCAGATCAGTGTTGAACTTTCGCTAACATGGCCCTTAACAAAGCACCTGTGTAGGAAGGAGATGTGTCCCTTTTTTTCTGTTTCAATTTGAACGCAAAAAACTTCTGATAGCACTAGTATAGATAGCAGTGAGATTTTGCTCCTTGGTAACCAGCAGTGTTTTGTGGTGGCAGCAGGACTTGCAAGTTCTGAGAGCCATTGGTGGGGCAGTGGAACTTGGGATAACCTATCTCCACCCTGCCTGACAGCATGTGTGCAAGGCAGAAAGCATTGTATTACTGTTGTGGGTTTTTTTGTTTTTTTTTTCCCCTTTTCCTTTTTTCCCATTCCCCTTTTTCTCTTTTCATTTCGCTTCTCTTCAGTTTCTTTTTCCCTTTCCCCTCTTCTTTTTTATTTTTTTTTCTTAAGGCTGAAACCCACATGTTTCAAATCTGTTTCTGAGCTTACTTCTGCTGTTTGAATGGCTGCAGTTTTACTTTGTGAGCTGAGATGCAGTTTAGAGTTCACTCTGAGAGTGAACTATAGTAAATATTCTATAAGCAAACAGATGGCATCTCCCCTCTTAGTGCAAGGCTTTATTCTTCTCAGCCTCTCCCAGAACCTCCCCATTTCAATCCAAGTCCTTGTGTCGCTTCTTAGATGAAGTGTGGATTAAGTCATATCCTTCATCTTAATCATAGCCTTCTTTCGTTCTCTCTGGTCCCTTTCATATTTTTGGGTTTCTCGAAGCAGTGCTTAAGTGGAATAGACATCCGGAATACTATACTGAAATAGCTTCTTTCACAAAATCTTAGTTGACTTACCTGAACAGGATATAATAGATAGAACTATGAAGCAATAATGTTTAAGTATTCTGTGTTCATACATCAATCACATCCCAGTAAGCATTTGAGCAGTTCATAATTTTACAGCATTATATTGTCTTCAGAATAATTTATGTGAGAGCCTGAAGGCATAAAATCTGATACTGCTGTCAAGCCTCAAAGGCTGTGAGTACCGAAAGAGTTTCTGCAGACTTTGGCGAGCATGAAGCCAAATGCAAACAGCAGTGCTATGTAGATCATGCATAAAGAACTACAGTGGGCATATACAACTACAAGCTAGGCTCCCAGAGTCTTTATTTTAAATCCTTGCTTCACCAGTGACTTCTTATGACATACAGTGAAAGTGTCTAACTTTGTGAAAAGGGAAAATGCATGACCTGCTGTGCAGCAGGCTTTAGCCTTGTACCATCATCTTCCACATGGACCCTACCATGGTTTGAAACGGGATGCAAAGACATATAGCAGAGACTCTCTGTGTACACTCTCTGTCATACTTGAACAGTCATAGCTATCAGGCAAAGTCCCTGGTGACTAGAAAAAGGGAAACGTCATTCGCATTATTAAGGAAGGGAGAAAGGAAGACCCAGGGAACTACATGACAGTGAGAATCACTTCTGTGCCTGGGAAGATCATGTAGCAGACGTTTCAGGAAGCTGACTGTGTTAAAGCACATGCAAGATGAGGAGGTGACCCAAGACAGCCAGCATGGCTTCACCAAGGGCAGATCACACCTGAACAGTCTGGTGGCCTTCTGTGATGCAGTGACAGCACTGCTGGACAAAGGAAGGGCAACTGATGTCATTTATTTGGACTTGCACAAGGCCTTTGATACAGTCCACGTAACACAGAGAGTGGGATCGAATATGGTTGCAGCACAGTAAGTTGCATGAAGAATCCATGGCATACCTTTCACTTATTGGGGGACATAAACCAATGTTCACATGCAAACTGAACTAGGAGTATTGTAGACATAACAAGTTGCTATTTTTCAAGAAGTATACACCAGGAAAGAGTCAGGTCAGGACCTTCTTATCAAAAAAATGAGGTCAGTGTGCATTTATACTCAAAACAGCAAATAAAAAACGGAGGCAGTACTTATTGGTTCTAGATTTAAACAGTAAGGAAGTGCTTAATTAAAACTGGAAGGTATGAGACCAGCAGTTGTGGAGATAATTGTAAATTGTACACACGCTGTTCTTTTCCTGCACTTTGGTTTCTCTTCTAAGTGCTTTTACTTATTTATTCCCCATAAATTTGTTTGCCAGCTATGCAAAACTTAGACCATGTGAGCATTTAAAAATTAGCTGTATTGTTGATGAACACTGGGCGATCTGTCCCTGCAGAGATTCACTTTTCAAGTAATGATTTCTTTGTTAGAGAATGTCTTATATAAAATTATGGTATGTTTCCAGATATGAACATTTGTCTGTCTGCTCCCGAGAACATTTTGTGGACCTTTGGCTGATTTCAGTCAGTCTTGGCAGATGGCTTAGTTGCTCAAAGACATTAAGTTTCTGTGAAGCTAGAAAAGTAGTGAGACAAATAAAAGTATGCAACTTCATTAAGATATCTCTATTCTTCCACTACAGGAGAAGCTTCAGTATGAACCTTTCCCTTATTGCATGAGAAATCAGCAAGAGAGTTGAACATCAGAATGCTTATCTACTGGAAAAAAATAAAAAGTTTCATTGATTTCATCACACCTGAAAAGCCTCTGTGCTAAAGGGTCCATTTTGTGGTGTCTAGTAAGACGTATATACTGAATTAAAGTTGGTGCATCTGTAACACTCTTCACTTGGATGGATGAAGTGAGTGCAGTCCAATTAAAATTACATTAAATGTAACTCAAATAAAGTTTCCATGTACTAAGACAGAAAACCCCAGGACACCAGACCATATTAGGTCTGATGCCTGTTTAACTAATGTTAGGGAATTTATTTTTTCTCGTCCTGGAATGAAATAAATCTACTTTGGTCATTAGTCATCATGCAATAACATTCTGAATGCATTTAATAAGCTTCTCTTTTAGCCCTTGGTTGAAAGCTGTGCTTTCTTATTCACTTACTTACTTTCCAGTAGCTGTGAGTTGTGAAGGCTCTTTAGTTCTCCTGCCTTTTATTCCCCATCCTCCCTTCTCCCTGAGGCTGTGTCCTGTTTGTTTCACCTAGCTCTTGATTAAAGCTCATTCTCAAAGGCGATTTCTTGGTAGTCTTTAATGTTGTAAAAGAAAGAGACTTCTTTATTATGCAGCTACATGAAAGTTCAGTCATACTGACTTCTGCTTTCAGGAAGCAGGTCTGCTCTGTCATTCCCATAGTGAACAGAAATGACGTAGTTCTTCTTGTAAAATCAGGTTTGAATTCATATTAGTGGACAGGTATTATTTCCTCAGCCAAATGGGGAAGGATAGTGGCATTTCAGTTGGTTTACACTACCAGCTGTGTAGATTTTATCACAGAGTGTGGCATAGGGGTTCACATTCTTTTCTTGGTTATGTGAAGCAATGCATTTGCAAATGGCATCTCTGTAAATCCTTAAGCAGATGAGAAGAAAGATCAGCAGCCATCTGTCATTCACAGCAAAACGGTTTGCTGTTTCAGCTGGAACTCCCTTGGTGTTAGTAGTAGAGATATGATCTGAAATATCAACAGTTTGTGTCTTCAGAGTTGGGACCAGGGAACAAGCAAAGATTGTTGGTCTTTCTGCTGTCAGAGAATACAGGAAAGGAGAAAAGAATGTCAGGAGCCAAGCAGCTGAGAACAGGTGGAACAAATTTCAAGGCAGATTAAAAAATTAAGGGGAGTGTAACAGAATTGGTTTCACCTGAAGATAGTAATTTCTAACTGATAGCAAATGTGTGCTTCTATTTCCCAGAGCAGCATCAAAATCCTGAATTATTTATACAGGTCCTTCTGTCCGTTTGGTTTGGATAACTCTTGTGGGTCATTCAGAGAAAACATTAAAATGGTTAGAATTATTACACCACGGCTGTGGCAGGATGATCTGCAATTTGAGTAAATCATGTTTCTATTCATCTTACCTATTTCTGATTTTTTTGTTTGTTTGTTTTTACAGGTTATGGACTTTGTGAGGAAGCTTCTTCCAAAAATGGAATTGAGAAAGGTAAGTGAAAGAGAAGCTTGGTTTTCTGGGGGGAGGGAGAGGGGTGGATTAATAGCGAGTTGAGGTTAACTGTGATATCAAATGACGTCTTTATTTTGTTGGTAGGAGGAAGGTGACTAGTATGTTTTTTCTTCTTACTGTAATGAAGTCCATGACTGTATTTGTCTTACTGACTTATACATAGCTGATGCCTCCATGTACCTGTATTTCGCATAACTGTGACTCATTTATTAAATAGTAACCTTATTTATATTATTTTTCTCAACCTTTTATTTTATCTGTCTGTTTATCTAAGGAGGCAACGCTTTTTATGAGTTACCAAACAGAAAACATGTTGAACAGATGCAGATGGCAAAAATTATGTGAGAGAAGTAAACAGAAGAGAAATAACTATATGGTTATCAATCTCCAGTATGTGTAGGCAGATGCAACTCTGCAGCCCTTACCCTGATTGTCCTTAGACTTATTTTCTATCTCAGTGAAGCAAAATTATTTGGTGTGGGGGAATTCTGGAGACCTTTGTCTACTTATCTGGCTTCTCTACCTCATTTCTGTCAAAAGGCAAGAAAAACTGGGTATACCTTGAAGCAGGCATCTGAACTATGAATAATAGGCCATATCTGAAGTTGTTGTCAGCAACCCTTGTTCTTTCAGTTTCATTAGGCTTACCTTGAGTTTTTAGCTAGTGGAAGATCTGGTCTCTTAAAACATTTTGTTGTGATACGCACTATGCCAAAGTCTAATTCTCCACTGCGAGGTTTTTATGAAGGTTTGCTTCTGATGGTGTAAATATATAACAGAAAAGTGCAACTTATTTCCTCTTTCTGGTTCTAGTTTTGTGTTTGTGGGGTTGTTTAGTTAAGTTCCAACAATGACCGAGGTGGAGGTATGTACAGAGTCCCTAAACATGCCTTTAATAATTGTACAAACTGGCTGGATAAAGTCTGTGATACTGAGAAAAACGGGAGCAATTCTGCCATCTCTCTCTCCAATCAGAAGTGGCAGAAGGTGGTGCTGAAAACAAAAAAGTATGTGAACATATTAGGCAGCTACAGTGAGATGTATGGAGAAAGACCAGTTATTTATGTACATAGACAGTTGGGAATGTCAGCATGCTCTAGAAGCTAGGCCAGAATTTTAGGTGAGAAAGGAATAATCTGAACAAAGCTTTCTACTATATATCCAAAAACAAAACAAAACCATGAAGCTTTAAAGAAACTTTTTTGTTAGATTAATTTTTCAAGCTGTATTTTCCTTTTCTTTCTTGGATGTCTTTTTCTTTCTATGTCTCTATAGGTTTAGATCTATGCACGTGATAAGGTATATGCTTCTAGAGGAAATCTACTTGCATTTTTTAATTTCAGTCTCTATGCCTTAAATCTGCATGCTTTAAGGCAATGTATTATTAAAGGGAATATTTTTAATCCTTTTGCTCTCTATTATTAGATGCTGTCGAGCATTAAAGAAAACCTAATGTGATTCTGAAGTTTACTTCAGTGCTCATAGGGGGAGATGTCCTTCACTGGAGATTCAGAATTTCGCTGCTCATCTCTCCTATTCACATTCTGCCCTACCAGCATCTTTTACTTCTTTGTATGTTTTGTCTCTTGGGGTCGTTCCTCTTGGAATATGAGAAAGAGATACTAGCAAACTCTCAAGTACAGTCATTTCAGCTGCTGGCAGTCTGAGACAACCCTCTGAGGTTTCTTGGAGTTGCTGTCATGCATGCATGTATTGTAGGAAAACACCAGCAAAACATTCACAGGAGAGTGTGTCAGACTAACTCTGGCAACCAAATTTGCAAATCCCGTAAGTTGCGTTTGGCAACAACTGGTCAAGCAGTCCCTCCCGAGTAACATGTGAGAAACCTGACAAAACGGTGAATAGCTCGTTTATAAGAGGTGTTTATTCCTATTCTTCCTCAAGCAATGAAGCCTGAAGGTTTTTGTAATGTTATTTTCAGTAGCTGTTTTTCAGACAAAGATTTGATAGCCAGATGGTGCGTGGGACTCGGGGCTGCAGTTATGTTTACTGCTATTGATGTGATATTTACTGATGAATGGATGTTGACGTTGTAGCTGCCACATAGCTGAGCTACATAAAGGAAATTCTGTGATGTTTGAAGCAGAGGACAATGCATGGTTTCAAAGGATATTCAACTAAGCAATGGAAATGTGGGGAGTAACAAACCTGAGTAAGAGATTGGTCTTTCTGGTGGAATTCACAGTGATGAGTGAGCGATGACAAATGCTGTGTATGGTTGTGCATGTTTCCTTGTGTAGAAAACTTTGTTAAACAATAGCCCGATCTTTTCATGCCTTCTGGTCTTTATGTGCCCCTGAAGTTAAAGTTGCTCATATTCCTTTGTGCTCAGGACATAGAAGGCTGGAAGGTAAATACACTGAAAAGTTTCAAACCACCTCAGGTTAGTATCTCAGATGAACCAGTGAGAGCCTTGATACTTCACACTGGGGCTAGGCTAGTCTAGCTTTGTCAAACTCAGAAATAATTCTAGTACTGTAATGTAGTGAAACTAGACTGAGGCTAATACTTCAGCTGTAAGTAAACGTGTTGGGTCAAAGGCATAAACGTGCTGCCATTCACGTAAGTGGTGTTTTTATCAGTTTGCTCAAGTGCTGACTCTTAGCTTACAACACTTGGTTTTTGCCATATAATGCACTCAATCTCGAAAAACTGCTTGTAGCTGTAAATAAACACTTCAGATGTAGACTGATAAGTCTCAGAGTCACAAAACCATTTTTGTTTGCCATTTAAGATTCAGTGGCCTGGAGAAAAAGTAGATAAGGAAACAGATATTTGTTCTTTACGAGCAGATTCTTCTTACGCTTGGTAGTTCATGCAGACTTGACATAAATGCCAGATAAACAGGGATGGTTTCTAATTCTTGCTCCATAGTACTCAAGAAAGGGAAACAATGCCTTCAAGGTTTTATGTAGCTTTTTAGCCCTTCTGTCAGAAGGGCAATATTCAGGTAATCTTCAGGGCAGGATTGTGAATTGTTCCCTCTTTATGGAGTTGAAGCCCCTATTCTCATTGAAAGTTGTAATTATGTCCCTGTCCCTCATTGCAGGGACAGGTGCCTCAAGGTAGAAAAGTCTGGCATCTGTACAAAACCTGCATACCTTTTGTACTTCATCACAGCACAAAAAAATTCTGCTAAGCTTCCTGTCCCTTACTGCTATTATGTAGCTGTCTCATTCACAAGAAAAGATCGCTTATTCAGAGACTTTCATCACCTTAGCTTGGCACCGCTATTTCCCATCCTCCATTTCACGGACTGGTACAATGTCTACAAATGGTAGTGATTATGGAAACCTGATAAATTTTATAAGGGATTGGTAGACAATTAGGTAGTTTATAACAAATTCTACTCCTTTTATTTTCTATAGTTCATATAGAAGAGAACTAATTTCTGATCACTACAAGACATATTCAGTAATAAATAGTCTTTCGTTTACCACTTGGAGAGCCAGAACTGAAAGTGGAAAGGAGGAGCAACATTTACCCATGACTGTTATGTATGTACTCAAAATGAAGAAATGAATATGCATGCAAGACAGGTTGTCATAAATATGAAATTATAGCCATGTATGCTTACAAAAGAAAGTACTGCTATTGTTGTATAGGAAGATGCTTATTTTTTTCTTAATGAGAAATCTGAGAATTTCAGAAACAACTGAAACAGTGATGATTTTTGTTACACAGTGTCTAGTTTCTTCCATGGCTTTATTTTCAGTTATTCACATTAGCTGACAAATACATTATAAATTACTAACTGAGTAGTACAGTCACATAGTCCTACGTAGTGTACACCCAACAGTACTCAACTTACATTCAGCGTGTTCACTGTCAAGTTCTTAATGCTCTCAGTGCATTGCATGAATCACTGGCCAAACTGACGTTCCATTTCCTGAATGCGTGTCTACTTCGCTGTTGCTCCAACAACAATGAAGTTTGGATATACCACAAAACCTACGTAAAAAGAATGTAAATTTGTCTTTACTGCTGCAACTGATTTCTAAAAGTATCCAGATTTTTTAACATAGGCTAAAATCTCTTAAGAATATGTATTGTCATTCGGGAGGAATCCTTTTGCCTAACGAGCAGCTTGATGAACTCTGATTTTACAGGTTCATACAGATCTTCTTTCCTCTGTAGGGAGAGGTGGGCATATCTAGAAGATGATCTCTCTCTGTTGGGGTGACTCAAGTTTCATGAATTGAGGTTCTTTGTAGTCTTAGTGCTTAACAATATCCTCAAAGTGGAGTGAAAAGAACCTCCTGCATTGTGGTTGCTCCAGTTACCTTCACATTGGGGCAAAAACTGTTTCCTATGTGACATGAGACCATTAAGCCTCATGCCACCGCTGAAGGTCCCAACACAACTCTGCAAAGAGAACGACTGTGGTGGATGTTGTCTGATGTGATGCTGAAATTAGAAGCCTGTGTCAGGCTTTTTAATACATCAGCATATGAATGTAGATGGTCAGCTGGGTGCATTGAGGTATTTATTCACTGCATTAGAGCTTTTAACTCTAATGGCCGTAGAGTTTGCAAACAGAAACCAATTAGGGTTTGAGCAATTTTGCTAAAAGGTACCTAACTGCTCAAACAGAAAAAGGAAAAAAAAAAAAAAAAAAAAAAAAAAAAAAAAAAAGGTATAAACAATGAATGCGAAGCTAAAATAAGTATATCATGGTTTACTTAAGTATAAGAACAATCACATGACTACCTTTAAAGGAAAAATATGAGCATTTAATCTTGTAGTTCATTCATGTGGTAAGATTGACATCTTTCTAAATTATGCAGTAAAGGTATTCAGCAACAAATATCCTTTTAAGTCAGGCAGTATTTGCAGGACATTTACCAAGTTAATATTTGACAAAGTTTCTAGTGATTCTGATAATATAGAAGTGATGTAATTAAATGTTAACCAATAAAATAAGGAGTATAAATTACAGAACCAATGCAAGTACTTTAAAAACATATTCAGTTTTTAAAAAAAATAATTAACTCTTCATTTCCAACATCTGCTCTTCTTCCTTCACTTAAGCAAAAGTCTTTGTGAGTTTGAGGACAGTATGATGCTATTACTGGAAGGCTCCAGGCTATTAGGATTGTTTAAAATGGTTCCAAGTGAACTGCAATAAATATCATGATTCTATTGAAACATGATACTGATTTTTAAAAATAGCTTTTTTCACTAACCTACTATGCATGTATTTCAATATCTTTGCATTGAAATTAGTTTGAGTCATTTTAGAGTCTTATTTCTGTAACTCTATCTTTTCCACGTCGGTAAATCTTGTTTTTGTTTAGGTTGTATATTTCTAATATTCTTAATATTCTGTATGCATTGACACCCTGATCTTTGATTTGCATTTTTTCTGGGCTTTCATGACTACTATCTTTGTGTGTGTATAGGTAAAATGCTTAACTGGAAAAGTTTACGGGTACCTTTTAGGTCTGGTTTTTGACAGGCTTGGAAATGACAATCCTGCATATAGTATCTAGAGTAACTGTGGCATTCGGGGACATAATAGTGCTTTTAAAACACCTTGTGTTATCTTATGAACCAAGTTTTCTTTTAAATTTGTCATACCAGTTTGTTTTAACCCCCATCCCATTCATTATCAGCTCTGACAGTCACACTACAACCACTGAACTGATGCTGAACATTATTTTTTTTCAGAATTTGAAAATATTAAATCTGCAACTAGGTATATATGGTAGATACTACCTTAATGCATTTGAGTTTGGTGACAGCTGAAGGCAAATACTCACAGTTCAGTTATATTCACTGAAAAGCGGAGGCAGCAAAGTAGGAAAGTCATGGGCACTATTACGGTAAGATTTTTGTACAGAATACCTGTACTTGGAAGAAAATATAGACCTGGTGCAGTCACATTCAGCAAGTCTATATTCTGATTATTTCCCTGTAATCCTAATTTTTTATGCTGTTTTAAGACTTGGACAGTACGGCTCTATTTATTGATTAATCCATGTGAACAGTGTCTGTGTGTGTATATACATATACAAAATAAGTAATGCACAGAGCAGCTACTGAGTACCTGCTGACCAGTCGCCAGTGAGCAGACCCTGAGCAGTGGTAGCCCTATGGCCAATTCCCCCTTTTTATTTATTTTTTTTTAGTTTTTTCACATGATGCCCTCTAGTATGGGGGGGCTCAGTGGGTTGGTTATTTTTGCATCAGATTTGCTTTGTCTACACATAGAAGTGAGATATTTTATTCTGGTAAACATATATAATGTGGATATAATTTGAGTGCTATTTGTTGTTTATTTCCACACTAAGGGGAACCTCTTACAATAGAGCGTATTACCTTTACACTGCTATAATCACAGGGATGATAAGGTCTGTACTGGTGCAGAAGTAACAAATCATGCCTCAGGATAATATCACCCATTATTTTTCTGTATTGAAATGAGGAGTATTTCTCTGCATGGTCTTGCAGATGAGGCAGTATACGATAAACAAGGGAAATTATTTTATGTACATATGAATAATTAGATTGCAATTATCTAGAGACTGCAGCTTATTTTGCAAGGGTAGTCACCCAGCTGGCACATCTTTTCTCCTCACCTTCCAGCACTATAAATGGCACTGTTTTCTTTTCTTTTTCACTTTTATTCTAATATTTACTTTATACTGGGAGAATATATTTTATGTAATCCAGTATTTGTCTTTTTTAATAATCTTTTCTGTGCTACATCATTAATGTGTTGCATGTTTCAGTTTCTAGATGACTAATAATGTTCATTATAGGCTTTTTGATACTCAAAACTTCTTCCTAGTAGAGTGATATAATATGGATAATTTACAAATAATTCTATGCTGTTCCAGTCATAACAGTGAGATTCAGTCCTGGTGATCCCTTAATCTAGGTGTGCAGATGAGAAATAGAGTTTCTCTTCTCTGACTATGCATAACACTCAAAGTCACACAGAGTGATCATTCTCCTTTTGGTATAGTATTTACCTTGATGACTCATGGATAACGAGAGATACTGTTTCCCATCATGAAAAAGAACAGAACCATGAGGAAGCAGTTGCATCAAAACAAACAAAAAAAAAGTTAGATGTGTAGGTTCTTATCTTTAGTAACCGTAATAAGCCTCACTACATTGAACTGCATGTTTTTATGTTAACAAAATTGAATGAAAGAGTATGGCGTAAAGGATCACCTCCCACTTAGATCTGTGACAAGATAAATGTTTTACAGATATGGCTGCTATTTCCTGAGTGTGATTAATTAGACAGAAGGAAAATTTGACTTAATCTTACTCCTTGTTGGATATTTGCAACTGTTGTACAAGAAACCTTTGTCTCTCTTTGTAGTGTCTGGATGGAATCAGTGTTATTTAAGCAATACAAACCAAAACATACTGTTGATAGATGAACTGTTTTGTAAGAGCTGGGGGCTCGTGGAAAGGAGCTTGTGTAAAGTAATGCAAGTTAGTTACTAATCTGATATATCATATTTGATATTATAAAATATCAAAAACTAATAGCTAGTTTTTCTCAAATATTGCTCAATCTCATTACGCTTTTTTGTCTTTTTTCATCTATTTTGAGACCAGAATTACCTTAGTCATAGAATGGCTTGGGTTGCAAGGGACTTCAAGGATCATCCAGTTCCAACTTCCTCGTGCTTATCTGCTTATACCTCTGACTAAATTAATCACTTTTTGTTGTTGTTGTTAATAGATTATCTCCAATTCCTCAAACAAATGTCAGTAGTTTCTCCAGGACATCAGCCTTTCCTTGTTTCAGACTCCTGGATTTCAGTTAGATCTTGATAAACATTGGTTGAAACTGATAGCAGAGAAAATCTTCTAACATACAGAATACTGCTGTATTTAGGAACTTCAGTGGAAACATGGCTGTTCAAATGAATCCATTTTTATATTTTTGGATGTGTGACTTGTAGCAGGTCGTCTGTGTGCAGGTATAGAATAAACACTTGATAGCTCATTTTGTTTTGGTTCAATGTTTTGAAAATCAATCATTCAATGTTTTGAAAAACATTGATCAATTAACAAATGTATGGCGAAAGAGTGAACAATGTACACTATATTCACTGACGTCAATGGAAATATCACAGTAATATCACTGTCTTTTGTTGCATGTCCCACCTGAGGAAGTATAGCTCTCACCCTTGATCTTGCAACAGAAAGATAACTTTTTTCATAATAAAAATTTATTATAAAAAAGGCCAACACAGTTGCAGAGGTCACATTCAGTTACTTCACTGGCACTTATTCTTTTTCTACAAAATCAAAGTAAAGCATCATCCACATTGTTCAAAATGCTCTCTGTGACTAATAAATAAATAAAGCAGTTATTGAATGAGTTGGCTGAAGCAAACCAGTATCTGGTTTCTGTAAGAAGTTTCCAAATTAATATTAGATTGTCCTTCTGCATGGAAATCTGATGAGGTGTCACATTTAATCAAAGGAACTTGAAGCATGATAGACATAGGCCAAAACCTGTTGAGCCACTCTTGTATAGTCACGCAATGCTCATTTACATTATCTCATCTGTGATTATGTTACGATACATGCATGTTTCCATGGGCCTAGTTGTCTTGGTAAGAACACTGAACCAGCAGCAAGGTATAAGTAAATATCCATAGAGATTAAATGATGATGTGTATTAGTCAAAGTGAATGCCAATGTAGAGTCAAGGAAAGGTAATTTGGAGAGTTTCAGCTATGTATGTTGCACTTTCCTAGTCTGTCTCAGACTTGATCACTGAATATAGCAGGGTAACATTTGATATTTTCAAGGTGATCTCTACATTCCTAAGTATACCTTAACTATACCAGTAATACTTTAAAAATTTGGGGAAGTACTCCAAACTGGAGTAATTTGCTATGTATTCTTGCTTTGTTTTTTTTGGTTGGTTGGTTGTTTTTTTTTTGTGCGTTTTCAGTAGAGCTGCAGCTGAAAATACCATGAATCTTGACTTTTCAACTAAAGAAATTGAGCAAACAATGCAGAAGTGACCATCTCTTTGTCAAAAAAATCGATGACTAGTTAATTTGACATAAACA
Organism: Odontophorus gujanensis; assembly: GCA_013399175.1. Classification (NCBI taxonomy): domain Eukaryota; kingdom Metazoa; phylum Chordata; class Aves; order Galliformes; family Odontophoridae; genus Odontophorus; species Odontophorus gujanensis. The sequence goes on from VXAB01010045.1 coordinate 64,968, forward strand.
CAAAACCTTATATTTTCTGATTTGTTCTAAGGGAAATTTCAGCACGACTTTGGGCATGGTGATCTTGTTGAAGAAGCCAATAGAATAAGGCTCAACCTCATGGTGTGTTTTTTTAAGGGATTCTGCAAGAACAAATATCTAAGAGATGTGTTCATTTTGGGCATTTTTCTGATTAATAACAGCCTTTAAGGGCTTTGTTTTGGATATGTCTGTGTGGATATGATTTTTTCCAGACCTGGACATCAAGTTTAATTTAAAACATTTCTAAAGGATAGCTAATTATAGTCCCAGGAGAGTAACCTCAGAGAAAAATTGCACAGCTTAATTTAGTGGGGATTACTATTGTTTTGCTGTTCTTTTTATCAGTGCCAGTAAGGGAATGTGGCATACATGATTTCCATAATTCCTTTTTCTGGATACAGTCTGACAGTGTAATATTGGTTACTTTGGATTTGAATAGCACTTTTTAGAGACCCTTAAGGCATGACATACTCAGTTTAGTAGGTAACTAAGACACCTTTTATCCCAGCTTTGGACATTGTTGTCATTGTTGTCATCCATGTTTTTGAACTAGGAGATGATGTTTTGTTTAAAAGACAATTTTACAGGTCAAAATTGAAGATTAAATTCAATAAAGCAGAAGTTATTAATCCCATGGGGACCTGATTCCAGTTTGGAGTAGTTTTCATGACTTTGAAATTTGCTGACTATTTTTAGCTATTGTGCTACTCTTATTATTTTCTCTGCAGAATTTCCTCTGTTCTCCGCATTTCCTGTCAAATGGAAATCACCAGCCCACACAATAGTCTTAAATTGTGAAAATAAGCTCTGAAGGATGAATGCAGTAGATTGGATAGTAGAAACATTTACTGCAGTCATTTTCATTTTGTTTCTGGTCCATTTTTTGTCCAAATTGTTTAGCACTGCAGACAAGGTGGACTAGGGAACCTAAAATGCCATCATTTTTTCTCCAGTTTTTTTTCAGCAGTAAAAATCATGACTTAGGAAATGTTTTCTAGAGGAAGCTAATACTTTGCAGTTTTCCCTGAAGTTTAACCACTGTCCATAGTGGGGTGATTCAACAATTGCATTCTCTGCGGAATCTGTGCTTATGTGTTCTTACCTGGTTTTGCATAGTTCTGCTATGCCCTTAAACTGTAGGTGTAGCAAAGTTATGCTGTCCTTAATGTTGGCCTTGGATCAGTATCTGTCATGCATCTCAACCCTAAGCTTTTTCACTTGACCCCTAATAGCCTGACTGTGATGGGAGGTCTGTTCACCTTCACGTAGCAGACTGACCCTGCTGCTGCTGACTTTCAATCTGTGGAGTGTTGGGAGTTCACTCACGTGCAGATCTTAACACAGAACATTGATGGAAAGGAATTGCACAACTTATGTTTCTAGCTTCTGATGTCAGAATGCTCTCTCTCACTCTGTATGGAGAAGAGGGATGCATAGAGAGGAATCAAGCTTTTGCAGACATTCCTTTCAGAGATGGAGATCACCTGGAAGGGGAATGCCCTTTAGGCATCTTAGGGCCCTTGGCAGGAATCTTGGTGCTGACCCAAGAAAAAAAATGGGGTGAGTATGGGTTCAGAGCAGGATATAGGGCCTCATGTAAATCGGGGACAGTGGCTGGTGGAAGGCACAACAAACGAGCTCTTATCAGCACAACTGTAGCAGCACAGACATCTTCTAAGTGATCTTCATTCTTTGGCAACTGCAGTAAGTGTGTGCATTGAAGTCATGTTCTGATCTTCCAAAACAAGACCGAATGTTTCGGGCATACAGTGTTTCAAGTCCTGTGTTGACAAATCAGAGTCTGTATCCTTTAAGCACATAGCAGAAGTGCTTGGCTCTCTGAGAGCAAGTTAGATGTTCTTTTCAAATATGTTGCAGATGCAGCCTCATCCTGCTCTCAGTGGTGCAAAATGAGTGAACTCATCTGGCAGTAGCTCTAAGGATTAATGGGAATGGAGAAAGCTGGAAACCATGTTGCCAAAAGAGCAGAAAAAGTATATGGAAAATGTAAGGCTGTAATCAAAGTCGATGATGGTAGCAGCAAGAGTCCTTGTGAATCTGATGGACTTTGAATAAAAACTTGTTTGTTTGTTTGTTTGTTTTTGCATTTTGTCACCCTTTATTTTATTTTATTTTTTCCTAAAAAACGGGAAGTTAAGAGGTGGGGAGCTCTTACAGACCTTACCAATCTTTTCCTGCACTTGTTGTTTTGTTCTTTAAACATCTGTGCTTCCTGAATTCCTCTTATTCTGGGCTCAAACTAGGCATGTGACGGCACTGGCCTTGCATTTCAAAGGGAATTAACCAGGCTTTTGAATGTCTGTTTTGATATCCTAAAACAAAGATAAAAATGGTATTTCTAACAGGTTAAAATTTACATTTAGATAATATCTTCAATAGAATCACAAAATCACGTACTCACTGAGTGATAAAGGTGTTAAGTGAAATAGTGATGACTCACTAGTATTACACTATGCAAAAAAAGGCATCAACATACAAACAACAAAATGAAGCCAGAGATTTGCATCAGATAATATCTCATTCCTTGTGCAGAAATATGCGGAGATTTAAACTGCATGCCACAGACTTCTCAGGAATTTGCGTTTATCTAAAAGTTCGTAGCAGGGGAGATGTCATAAAAGGCAAATGCCAAAATGATAAGTAGAGGAAAATAAAAGCTTAAAGGACACATTAATGCTTTATGTCCGCATCAGGCTTAGCCATCTGTATTTAGCCAGTGTTACTGCTATAAATATGCTTATCCCTTATCAGATTGACCACAGAGGTTAATTAAACTTCTTTCTAGATTTGATATCTTTCCAAGAACATGTAGCAAATGATTTGTAGAGGCTAGTCTGTTTGATAGAGGTAATGCTGTTATACACAAGAAAAGACAAATCATGGAGGGCATGGTAGTAAAAATCTATCAGAGATCTGCTGTAAAAAGAGAAAAGAGGTTATATGTGCATAAAATTTCCTCCTGTGAATGAGAATGTATACTCAAAGTCAGGCTTGCCGTCACTCACTTCACAACAGACCTCACAGTCTTTAGGTGCCTGTCGTAATATAAGCACAGCTGGTGTTGAGAGGATGTATGAAAATCTCAGCTTTCTATTTAGTGCAGTGATAGCAGGATAAAGTTCTAAAGTGACCGTTAGCTGTCAATAAGCTCATCAGTGCGATGTAGGTAGAAGGCCTCATGAAAATGCTGATATCTATCTCTATTGTTGCGTGGTAGAAATCTGATAAATTTCATATGTCACTGTGCCCTACTATATTTTACTTTGTGAAAGCATTTTCATTCGCTCTTGAATGGATATCACACGTAAAAGCTTTTCTGGAGGAAGTTCGTCCAGAGCTCGTGAATCAGGAAAGCATCCTAACCAGGGCCTATAAGGATTATTAAGGATTTAAAAAAGGTAGGATGTAGTTTTTGTTGTGTAAATTCATTTGGCTGAATCACACATATATTAAAGAGGGAAAACACCCCAAAACCAAGCACCCTGTCAAATAGAGGGGAATACCCGAGAGAAACTACTGCACCCTTTCCTCTGCTCCGTGGTAGTACTTCTGAGTCTGAAAAACACAACTTGAAGCCAAAACATGTATAAAGGGGAATGGAGTAAACAATTGCTTTCTAATGCCTCCTTCAGCAGCCCTGTCCATGAAGCTATGGGAGGGTGTATCAGAGCTGTTAAGTGTATTTCTAGGATTTCTCCTCTAAATTTATATCATCTCTTCTGCAGGGATCCTGCAGATCCATCTTCAAGTCATTTATGTTTCTAATAGTCTTTTGTAAAACTGTTAACAAATCTGGTCATCTCAAGGTCGTGGCTATCTCCCCATTGTCTGATGTTCTGCCTACTTCAGTTTTCAATTTGCATCATTTTTCTTTGCCTTGTTCTTCTCCCCCCCCCTTCGGACTCCAACCTTTTATGTATATACAGTAAAACATCATCACAACCTTTGAATCTTTGGCTAAGTAAGTTACTCTCTTTTTACTTATTTTAATAAACTACTTCAAAGTCTTTAATCCTTCTCAAGAGAGAATTCAAGTATTCTACAGAAGAAGAGGAAGATTGAGCAGATCAGACAGTGATGGTTTAAGTGAGAGTGGGAAGAGGAATTAAACCATCTATACATAAATTCGTCTATCTTTATGTGTATAAATTAGTGTATTTAGGCAGAATTTAGTTTTTCTTAACATAAAATCTCTCTTTACATGTAATTAACTGTCTCAGCCTCTTATTATACAGAAAAGCTGTGAATAAAGGTCACTGCAATGATATTTCAGCATGACAAAGAGTTATATGCAATCTCTGTATTTCTGTTGGAAATAAGAGCTTCTTGCATGGTTGTCAGGTGTTCAGGAGTTCCATTGGGAGTACTCAGAGACTTGGTAATATTCCAAGCATTGTATTTTTCCTACATAATTAACGTCACGTTTTGCTAGCTCTTTAACATCACCTTGATTTTGTCTGCCCAGTTCCCCCTTACTCGGGTAAGTTACCTGAAGTTTAGCCAAATTATTACTGCTTCCCTGTTTTTGAATGAAATCTGCAGACTACTACTTATCGTAGTGAAATTTAATCTTTTCAGATTTTGTCCAATTCAGTGCACTCTTAAACACTGCAGAATTAGGGATTTCACGTGTGGAATTAACCTGTTAGTTCCACACTACATTACGGTAGCAGTTGTTCCAGCACGTTTTATACTTCTACTTTTGGAGCGATATCTCCTCTATAGTTTAATAGATTATAGGATCCTGACTCTTAGGTTTAAATCAATAAATAAATAAACCAGTACTCAGGATTTTACTGTTTTACTTTCCCCACCCTTTGTAGATTTGCAACTCCTGCTCTGCAGTGAAACTATGACAGCTCAAAAAGAAGCTGAGGTTGGTTTAGAGTGAGGGACAACTTAGGATAATGGGATGATATTTGGAAAAATGATTTTGAATAAAATAAGTGGCGGCTTAATGGGAAGTAAGCACCTCAGTTCTCTGTAGCAAGCTAATCTGTCACTATTAAGCCATTGATATTACTGACCTTCAAAGTCTGAAATAGCTCCCTTGACAACTCACATTTAGCTGTAAACCAGATTATTTTGAATATAGGAAAACAAACCTGCAAACAAAATAAAGGACTCTTGGCCATTCTAGTGGTGTAACATGTTTTTGTCAGTAGCCTTTAAGTATGCTGGGCAAAAAAAGGCATGATTTATGGTACCTTGACCCTGAGAGCTGTCACGTAAGTAGTGACTACAATGCAAACAATATGCTGTCACTCTTAACTACTTAGGCTATAGAGCAGGTTTCCCCGGGGGAAAAAGCAACCTCACTAACCTACAGTTGATCACGTTCCTTCACTTCTCTTTTTCTAGTGCACAGGCCTGGTGGATTTTTGTATAACAGCTGACCGTTGTCCATACTCTTATTTATCTCCTGCCCTCCTGCTCTGAAATGATTCCAGCAGGAGTAGCCAAGGATTTCTTCCTGGTGGAAGTCTCTCACAGTGAGCTCTGTATTCATCTTAACTGATGCTTCTCGAGTCTTTTCAAGCCCTTCTGTGTCAGTAGGATTTTCATCTTGACCTGATGCTGGCTTTGCACATCCATCTGATGAACATTGCTGTACTCTCTACAGGCAGCACAAAAGTGGTCTTAATAATTAAGGAAATACCTACTGGGAAGATAGTTCTATGTAGGGATATTCACTGCTAAGAGAAACCTAGTACATACTGCTCAGTACATTCTCTCTAATTCCTCTCCGCTCTATGAAAAAAAAATATATATATATATGCAGGATAAAAAGGGTAGGGCATACCTTCATGAGGATTCAGGGACATAGATAGGAGAGTGAAGTGAGTGGAAGTGGTGGAGCTGACTATACTAAACCTCCGCTCCCTTGGCTAGTTCAAATGTCTGATGAGGACATTCTGAGCAATCAATATCAACCCATTGGGTTGCCTCAGCTATGCTTCATCCAGTCAGTCAAAGCAGAGTCTTTACTGTAGACTTGAACAAGTTTATGTTTAAACAGGTAAGATTTTCCTCTGTTAGGACATATCCTTGTCTGAGCACAGATATGCAAATATGCAATCCATTGTTCATTACTGTGGAGATTTTATCTGACTATTCCCTGTATTAATCTGTGACTTAATCTCTCTACCCCTAAAAGGAACTAATTAACACTCATCAATACACATTTACTTTTGCATGACATATAATGATAGTGCTTGGTTAAGCTGTACTTAATCAGGATGTTTTTAATCTAAGAAACAAATTAAGAAATGTGTTATGCTGAAACTGTGGCTGAAGAAACAATAAATGGGTAAAGATAGAGAGTTAATAGTGTTGTTTTCCAAGTCCAGCAGTTTAACAGTACCCTTTTTTGTAATTACCCAGAATTCATCGGAATATCTAATCTGTAAAGAATGGTCTCATTTTCTTGGGTCTTACAATATTGACTGTCTCTGTTATTGTATTCAAAAGTTTTATTAAGGTTGGTAGACAGGTAGAGGTCAAAATCAGGCTGAAAAAACAGTAAGTCAGTAGGTAGGAACTGTTCTTAAACAAGTTAGCCTTCATTAAGTGACATTTCATCTTTATAAAGTAGTATGAGGTACAGTAGGAAGATCCTCAGGGTCCTGACAAGATTGACAAAGGATTCTAGAAAGTGTAAACTTGCTATGGTAGTTGGGATTTGGCAGCTTTGTGGGATTAAGAGATGGCATCAGTGACTGCTGTGAGAAATCAAAGTAATATTTAACTTGACATTTGCTAACAGTACAGCTGAGCTCTAGTTCCCCAAAGTTATGGAAAATTTCCATGATTGTGAAGATACTTGCATTTTTATGTTCTTTCCAATCTTCAGAGTCTGTAATCTCAAAACAGACCCATCTCAGGATTTGTTGTGATTATTGCTGTATCACTGAATGTAGGTGCAGGTCAGACCATGAGCTTTGTGGATGAAAAGAGATTATAAAGTATGTCTTTTCAACAGGGAGCGTGCAGAAGAATTTGCACATTATCTGGAAAATAACGGCAGGCGTAAGAATGGAAGATCAAGTTTGAGGTCTACTCCTGATGGAGTCCCTTTCAGTATCAGACCACAGTCTTTTGGTTTGAAAGCAGAGAAATACTTTGTGCTCTGCAAGTCAGATTGGAGCTTTGCCAAGTATCTTTAAATGATTACTGAGAGCAAATCCTAGTTTTAATGGATGCCAGAACTTATATACCAATGAAATAGGAGGGCTGTAAATATGTTCTATCTGGTGTGGGCACTTGACATGAGGATACTTAAATTAGGATTTGAGCCAGTGGAGTGTAACACAAGGAGAGCTGTGTCTCTAATGGATTGAGCTGCTTTGGTAGTGTATTGACATGATGTGGAACCTAAGGGTCTTGATTCACTATTATGGGTAAATGACTGAAATTAGGTTGTATAGACTCAGGGTAATGTTCAAGATACTCAAGTTTTGACCTGTCCTGTACAAATTAAAACTGGAAGGGGACCACGGGAGACAAAATGTAATTTGACAAGCCAGAAAATTTGTAATTATGTAAAATCATACTGAAACTGAGAAGCCTCCTTGAGGTCTGCAGTTGTGAACTACTGCCTTAAGACCTGAATCCTAGGAGTTTCTTTCACGCTTAAGCATTATTAATAGACTTGAAATTTTATCTTCTGTTTCATGCATTTTTTTTAGGCTGTCCCTTTCTAATGTCTGTCAAGCAAACTTGCTCTCCAGCTCTTCTTTGTCACTTGGCTCATATAAACCTAGCAGTAGACGGTGCAAGGTTCTACATGTTGCTGTACATCAGACTCCACAAAATTTGTGTCTAATGTTGGCCTTATGCCAGCCTTTGATTATGGAGGGTAGGTCAAGCAGTAGGTTGTATTTTCTCATTAAATGAGTTCAAACCAGTGTTCCCATGGAACTAGGCTGCTGACTACCTTCATGAAGAATGTAAGCACTTAAGAAGTCATCTTAGTGACCTTAGGAAGAAGCAATTATCTAGGGAAGGGTAAGGTGTGGTGTGGGAGAGAAAAGAGACTGAGATCTACTGGTCAACAAGTCAGAGAACAGATTCATGTTTTGTTAGGTAGTGGGGAGTCTCTATCGCTGTTTCTGGAGGTATTTCTTTTAGCTCTGCTCATTGTCTTTTCTAGAGAGAAATTTATTTTTGAAGATGGTTATGAGTAACAGCTACTGCTATACTGACAAAGCTGGAAACATCTTTCTTTGAAGAGGGATTTAACACAGTGGATAGACATCTTTAGTGATTCACTGCTAAGGTCAATTTTGGTCACTGCTTTTCCAAACACTTAGCCCTCTCATCTTCTAGTGTCCTTTTCCACTGTTAGCACAGCAAGATGAGTGAAGCTTTCACATATCCACCTAGCACACTTCTCCCTTCACAGCTCTACAAGTCTGGTCACAGATATGAAACACTACCGCTCTGACTACTGGAGTTAAACTATCACCATTAGTTATATCAGGAGGAAGACTAAACAACCTGAGAAGTTTAAGTTTACTTGGAATTGTTTGGAGAAAATTACCAAAATATTTTTTTTTCTTAAAGTGTGAGCAGACTATGTACCGATCTCAATTGCCTATAACAGGAAAAGTTTTTACTTTCCTCTTTGTGTGCAGACCATTAATCCAGAAAACAATGCCTCAATTCTTAACATCTCTCCCTCTTCTCAAGTAGCTTATTGCTATTTTCTCTTCATTAACTCCTCTACCTCCACAAGTGCTGTACTCCTGGGGCTACAACACCTCTACTGTGAGCATGGGCTGCCAGGCCATATGCTGTTTCTGAATTTGCATCACAGGCACAAGGTGTGGGAAGGAATGAGTAGACAAATAAAGATAAATGGTGGGAGAGGTAATTCAAAAGGAGCTTAAGCTCTGCAATGTGCAGATCCCTATCCTTCTATGCTTTTTTCAGTGAAATAGGAAAGGATCTCATCTGGAAAATCAAAATATAGAATTTGAGTAACTTCCAAGTTTAGTTGGTTTTGCTTTGAGTATCTGGTTTGAGAAACATCTGAAGTCTTTCTGGTTTGTTTAAGAGAGGTAAGGGGTTCTGGCCTGAAGTGTAAAGAAAATTATGTATATACATAAGATCTCTGTTTAGTAACTGAAGAAGGTGTATGTTGAAGACACGCCTAGATGCCTACCTGTGCAAACTGGTCTAGGGAGTCTTCTTTGGTGGGGGGGTTGGACTAGATGATCTCCAGAGGTTCCTTCCAACCCCTACAATTCTGTGATTCTGTGTGTAGTTTAAAAAATTCTGATTACTCTCACTCAGAACTTTATAAGTTGCAAATTTTTCCTTCATTTTCCTAGAGAGAAATCTTTGATGATTGGAATGAACTAGATAATCTTCCTGACTCCTTATTCTCCTGAAAGATAGAAGTGTCCAAAACAGCAACAGGAATAAACACTGGAGAACCATAATTGAAGGGAGATCTCATATCGTGCAAGGGTAACAATGCATGAAATGAGTTGGGAAAGGCAATGAACCTTGAGGGGCCTTTCACCTTCAGACTACTTTTGAATGTCCTTACACTAGTTAGTTTACACCAAAGACAGATGGGTCCTAATCAGAGCTGGATCTTTCTTCACAATGCGTATTTTATCATCTGTTTCATGTTAGACTGTGTTCCACTGACTTTACAGAAAGTCTTGTTCAACTGGGGACCAGAAAGGGATGTTTTTAGCTTTTGTATTCTCATGTTATATTTCAGTGACTTTGCTCTTTTTGCTCTGTTTTTCCTTTGGAATAAATGTTACAGACCAATAGCAACTCTGGTTATAAGTTACTCTGATGGCGTTATTGGCAATGAATGCAGAGAGGCTGGAAAATGATTTTACTGATGGAATTTCCTCAATACTTTTAGCATTAGACACAATGGAGAGAACATGACTTTGACGTAATAAACCCAGTAGGATATTTGCTTAAGGCCAGCCCTCCATGACTCTAGAACATAACTCAGTCAAGAGAGGATGGGTTAGGAGCACAGTAATTCGTCTTTTTAAAGGAAAAATGTCCTTTTTTATTTTTTTTTCCTGAAATATATAAAGCTTTAGGATCTATATAGGCAATAGGTTGACAAACTAAGTATCAGTATCGTTATTAGGTCAGATGTTGTCCTTCAAGCACTTGATAATTCTGATACAGGATCAACAGCAAAAAAAATAAACCAACTTCCTGGTACTGTGTTTTGAGGTCACCAAACTGCGTGTTGTGACCTCTGGCAGTGTGGTTCCTGCTCTCTCCCTTCTTTCCCCAACTTCCTCCGTTCTCACTAATACAAATTAATCACCACAAACCTGTCTGAAAGAAATGATAGCAGACACTTGGTTCAATACCTGAGGGCCAATTGAGCATGTGCCTAGAAGCTAAATACTCCTATAAGCATATCATCTTACCGTGTAAATAATGTGTAGCCCAAAGCCCTTCAACCTCTCCTGCATGGCAGCAGGCTGCATGACAGAATCTCCCCTTGAATAGGAGTGCTTTACGAGGCTATGCCTGTGCAGGGATCCCTTACACTTTGTCAAGACACCTTGTCAATACAGAGGTTCCTTGGAAAGTGGCTCATAGTTTGTTTTAAGCTTGTTAGCTTTGCTAAGATTACATCTTAGCTTCATTGTGCATATTTGATCCTGTAGACATAAACCGTTGTCTAAGTCTGGGACAAGTGGATCCAGCCACACCTGGGCTCCTTCCTTCCATGGCTCGAGTCTAGAAACAAATGGGGTCCACTCTGAACCTCATGACTCAACAGGAGGGTCTCCTATGCATGTGTGTTTAAGCCTACTCTCTATGCAGCAAATTATGAAGTGCATTCCTCCCTCTCAAATCTCACTGAGGTGCTGTTAGGTGACTACATTATATCAATGAATATATTCCTGCTTCTTTCTTATGAGTGAAGTGTATAGTGTAGTTGTTTCCGTCTGTGATGTGACCCTCCAAAGAACTGAGAAGTTTCTCCTTAAACGTAACAGGGCTGCTTTTGTTTTTGTCTTATAACTGCCTTTACCACCTCCTACTGACTCCTGCTTCTTGCACTAAGCAGTAGAGGAGTGTTAGATATGAATCTGGACTTAAAAGAGGTCAGATGTAAAGAGCTACCAATTGGTGGCTGGCCCAAAACCTGGATGAGGAATGACTAAAATTTAATGAGTTTTCACTTACTTTTCTAAAAGTGGATGGAGTCTGGAGAAACTGAATTTTCCTAAGAGAGAAGTAACATTTTGAGATGAGTGGAAGAGTTCTTAGATAATACTGAGGGCCAGAGGATATAGAGGGCCAAGCAGAAGTAAATTTTGGCAGTCATCAGTAGGAGTAGTCAGACTTGTCCAGGGCTGCATAAGACCTACAGCTGTGAATGTGATAGCGTAATGTGGTTTGGTGAGGAATAGAGATGACTCACAGGACTACCTGAAAGTCAGGACTCCGGGCAGTGGCTTATCTCATTTACGCCTGAGGCTGTCTGCAACTAATCCATGGTCTGGAATGAGGTCCTTTGTATAAAGTAGATCATTGTGTGGCTGCTGCTCCCTCTCCACGCCAAACACCACCCTATCACATGGCCATGAAGCAGTAGGAATGGGTGAATTTTTCTCAGAGTGTGCTTCCAGCTGGTGAGGAAAAGGAGAATGGGCAGTGCATGCAGACCTGTAAAACACTGCTGCCAAAGCTCCCTCCCTTCCTTCACCAAGTAGCTTTTTGTGCTGTATAAAGAGGAAATGTGATCAAGTCTTATCGATACCTAACTCAGATTGCCATAAATCCCGAGTATGCACTGAGCTGGAGCTCCTGTAGAGCAGATGGTACCTCTGTGGGTGGTGATGAGAAAGCAGCACTTGATCTATTTCAGTGCTTCTGAGAGAGGAACTGTGCCAAGGATATGTAACTGAGGGACAAAGGGAAAAGCTAGCTGTAAAATCCTCACATACCTGGGGAATCTTAGAGCCAAATGGGCTCAATGTAGTGTCTAGAAGCATTAGGCTGGGAACTGCCTCCTTCTGTAAAACACACAACCAAGACACTGGTCTGTTTTTTTTTATTTCGCCTGAAGGAAATTGAAAATGCTAGCTGCATGGCTGCAGAGTGAAAAATGTTATCACTGCCTTTGAAAATCATAGGATGTGGAACAGAGAGGGTTTTCCCCTTGGCTCATGTGCCAGGAGCAGTATGTAGCATTATTTTGTAAGAAGTTCAACAATCTTCTAGCACTGGAAAAGAAAATCTTAACTGCAAAAAAAATGGGAGAGCCAGGAATGAATTGTACAGGAATGAGTCTAGCCAAAGTAAGCAAAATCCAAACAACCCACACTTCCCAAATTATCTTTCTTTCCTGCTTAATGCACTGTAAATGAAATTCAGTTGGACTTTTGACATTACTGTGGGCTGGATTTAATCCCATTTAAATTGTACATAGATAGGAATTGATGATAAAGCTATATTGTTTGAACAAATAGCTCACTTCCTTTGCAGTAATTACTGTTGTTAATGTATTAATAATGATAATCATGTACTGCATTAATAATAGTGCCTTTCTTCACCAAGAATCCTAACATGCATGTGAAATAAACCTGTACTGTACATAAGCAATCTTAACTGAAAACATCCAACATCACAGCTCTTCCTGTAAATCATTCTTTAAAACGCAGGAAAATCAACTTTACTACATAATATTCCACTTTCAGTACCTTTTCTATTGTAAAAATATGCCTCTGCTCATTCCACTGTAGAACTTATAAAATGCTTTCCACCAAAATAAATCTGCAGTATTAGTCTGCCTTCCTAGGGGAGCTCCTCATTTCTTTTCAGTGCTCCATTTTATTTAGGTTTGATTTTCCTTGATTTTCATAAAACCAAGAGAAAATTTGGTGACACAGACAGACTGCTAATTGAACAGTAGTATTTTTCAGTGCTTTAATTCTACCATTACCATTGACACTTCGGGTGTGCAGAAAATGTGAGGTAAGGCTTCATTGTTCAGTCTTGAGTGAAGCTGGAAGGTCTATGCTTTTTTGACTCTAAAGCTATTTGAGGTCTGTCCTGGGTAGAAGACCCTAAGTAGCACTTGTTGCTTAATGCTGTTAGACTACAGGTCCTGATTTAGGCTAGCTGTCTCAATTAGAAATAAGTGAATAATCCTTACATCTTAATGTAGATGAACAAAAGCTGTCTTAAATCTAACTTGTAGACAAAAAGCTGTGGTCTAAGTAAATAGTTCACTAATCTATAAAGAACTTTTGGCATTCTTGATGCAGTAAGCTTGCAAACCTCTTACAGTTTTGTTTGGGTTCACTGGAAGAGTCAGAACAGAAACTAAAATGTAAGGAGAACTGTTTAAAGGAGCTCGGTCTGTCTTAAATTCAAAAGTAAAAAGTTGTTGCAACAAACTTAATGTGAATGGTTCCTCTTACTGCTCGAGGTTTAAACAAGGATGTTTTGGAGGAGTTAGAAACTGCACAGTTAAATCCTTTCCACCAGGTATGGCATTTCTTAATGATGGTGAATTGAGAGTGTCCCTCCACTGCCCTTGTCATAGAATGGTTTGGATTGGATTGGTCAGCTAGTTCCAACCCCCCTGCCATAAGCAGGGTTGCCAGCCACTGGATCAGCTACGCAGGGCCCTGTCCAGTCTGGACTGATGCTGAAACATCTCAGAGTGATAGGGGTAAGTGTAGAGAATCTGTGCTACTGCCTGAGAGTACTGAGAATTTTTTCCTTTTAGGACCTGTGATTATATTACCATTATCCAAATAGACAGTAGAATTAATCAATATTGGCACTGTTCTTCACCCTTGCATCAAAATTTAATCAATGCCTATTTCTATGTTAAATGTTTCAGTAGTTAAAAGAATGAGGAAAAAATGGTTTCAACTGTAGCATTTTGTCTGTGGTTGATATAATAGCAGTACAAGTCATATGAATATCCTGCCCTGTGAGTCCACAGACTGACAAGGTGGCAGTTCAGGACAACCAGATGTGAATGCTTTGGTTACAGGAGCTGAATCTACACTGGTAAGCAAAATGGAAGTATGAATGCTGGCATCTATCCAGGACGCCAGGTTGTTAACGCTTCTACTTCTGTTAAAAATGCTGCAAAGGGTGTAAGATCCAGCACATAAGGAAGAAAGGTAAATGCTGCCTGAGATCTCAGTACTTGCAGAAGGCGTGCAGAAACTCAGCAGCCGCAAATGCATATCTCCTCTGTTATCAGCTCATGTGGTTATGGAAAAGTAGGAGGGTTCATGTTTGATGCTCTCTGTAGGGCCAATAGCACAGTCCCTGCCTTCCTTCCCTTCCTGCCTCTTCTGAGCATCTTGTGCTAAGATTCACCCCTATTCCCTGTGTGACCCTGTTACTGCAGAATAAGCATACACCTGTAGATGAAAGTAAATCAGAAAAATGTTTTTTGAAGCTGGAAAGAGTGTCTTTTTCTGAGTTAGCTTTGTCCGTGGACCACTCTTTATTTGCAGATAAGAGCAATCATCCAGGAAGCCAGTCAGTGACATGCAGCACAGTTCGAATTCGTACACACACCCTTAATCCAAATTCACTTCCGTGAGGAGATAAGCTTTCAGTAAGTTCACTAATCAACCTGTACGAGTGGAGAAAGCAGAACAGGAGGTTTATTTTGCTGCTCGGTTTATTTTCCATGATTTACATTTAATTTAAGTCAAAGGTAAAATGAGAGCAGTTCTCCCATACTAATTTCCATCAGAAACATTTATCTTCTAACGAGCCAGCATTTGTTGATAAACACAGACAAATTTGCATCCAAACCCCTGAATGCATCAATATGGGCTGATGTGCAATACATCTGACAAGCTTAGAGGCAAACCCTCCTGCAGCTATCCTAACATTTGGCTCTGCAGGGCCCAGTGGTGACCATGGGCCCTGCAGAGCCAAATGAGAATCCATGCAAGCTGAATTCTTGTAATGCTGTAAGGAGTCTTTCCTAAGATCACCAGGAGAATGCATGGAGGCAGCTTGATTTTAGTCCAACCCTTAGGAAGTTTGTTGTGCAGGAACTTTTCCAGATCGTGAATCTGAGGCACAGTTCAGAAGGGAGGAGATGGTTCTGTTGTCTGCAGTGAAGGCTCTCCTTAAGTCTGGATCATTCTCACTCATCAGACCTGGTTTGTCTCATTAGTGCTTTGTTAGCAATCCAAATGAACACATGGAAATTCTTTTGCATCAGTACCTTTCTGTGGTATTGTCCTTTTTGTCTTTTACTGCATGTGTCTTGAGGGACAGGACTTCTCCAGCCTCACGCAGATCATCTGCTGCTCCCCAGGTAGCTTCTGTCATTTACACTGACACCACACGTGTACTAAATTAAATTTGTTCACCTTTGATGTCAAGCTCATTCACGCATGGTGAAAAAGACTTGGGGTTGGAACATGGGCAGGAAGAAGGAGAACTCTGATGCCATAAAAGTTGTTCAAAAGCACTTGCCCAGTTAGAAAACACAGAAGTTTTGTCTGGTAGCACTTTGTCCTGGATTCAGAAATGCACTGACTTTAAACTGTAGCTGCTTCCTTGTAATTAACCAAGCACAGTAGCTGAGCCCATGGAAATTGTACAGTAAACACTACTGCGTACTGGCATAGTGGAAAGAACAATGAGAACACAGAATCCCATGGTAAAGCCTAAGAATAACACAATATACTGTATTTTGGGGGTGATTCCATTGTGCTGGTATATTTGATTTAGGGAGAAATAGATGTTTTGATCAACACAGAAACAAATTCACCCCTGCCATTATGTTTGGGCCCCTTTTGAGCTGTTCCATGTACAGTGTTTGCTGAAGTCTGCCTGACCAGTTAAGCAGGAGGTTAGCTATGCTGCAGCAGACCTGTGAAAAACAATTTAATGATTTATTAAATCTATTGAATGCAGGTTTTGAAAAGCAAACATAGTCCATTGCAGGAACACCATTAGTGGCACATAGCAATTTGCTTCATTAATGTTCTTCTCTGACACCTCCCAAAGCATGTCGGAATACCACTGCTGTAACACTTGGTTACACAGGCTGTGCTCTCCTGAAAAAAAAGTAAGGCCAATCTAGGATGAAAGAGGTGCAGTCATCTCCTCTGCAGTACGAATACTTGAAGGGAGCCTCTGATTTTGTGACTGAATTTCAAACAACAGATAACCCAAAAAACAGAGATGGTCTCCCAAGCTTCCACATCTCATCAGGACCAGCAAAAAAGGCCGAGTCACTTGATTCAACTTCAGGCCTCAAGATCTGCAGTGTTGTGATGAAAAACAGGTCACAGATAAGTTGACATTCAGTGATATTGCTTCAATTAGAGTAGAAATTATAAAGCTAGCACTGGAGGAACATGTGGCAACTGGGTGAGGAACGCTAACTAAGGTTGTAAGCTGTGCTAAATGTTCAGTTTGGCAAAGGTCCTGGATGTGTTTTTGTAGCTATGGCGTACGTCAAATCATATATTGAAGGCAAGACGATGAAGTTTAACTTGGCTGATCATGTAGAAATATGTCAACAGTCATGAACATATTGTTCAAACAGGGAAGATGGACTTGAATGGGCACTAAAAGCATCAACATGGCCCTTCTGACCTATGCCACTAAAACTCTTGTCTCTGGTCTACAAGTGCATTTTGTTAAGAACCTCAAACTAACCAAACTCTCAAGCTGCCAGATCCCTTTTGGCATCCAAAAGGAATCATGGTAGGTAATCTCTCTCTCTGTTGTTCTCCATCCTAAGCCCAATAGGTTTTTTGCCTTTGCTGTTACCTAAGAAAAACTGTTTCAGAGCCTTTCAGTTTGATGGCTTACAAACTATATCTGATTTCCAGATTAAGGAAAAAGAAAAGCAAACACCTTTGCAAAAGCTGTTGATCATTCCACCCACACTGTGTTGACTTTCTGGGTGTAGATGGTCTGTGCACCAAAATATGCAAATTGGCTCTGTATCCTTTACCTAAAAAAGCTCTCTCAACGCCAGATGTTTTTGGTTCTCAACAAACATTATTATTTACAGTCATGAGGATTATGGTTGTATATAGGAATTAGAAGAGCTAGAAAAAAGGGATTGCGTGAAATAACATGATTGCTATGCAATCACATGGATTTGTTACTAATTAATGTGATGCTTTATGGTAAACAAATGATTAATTCTCTCTTAACACAGGTGGGATTTGTTTTCTTTTTCTTCACTAAAGTTCTATTGACTTGAGCTAATTTTGTCCTAGTTTATGTTGGCCTAAATAAAAACAGAAGAGCACCCAGTAATATCTGCATTGGAAATACAACATTGCTTCAAATAGATGTTAAAGGTAAAGTAATCAGTAGTACTTAATATTTTCTCTTCACATGCATATGCCATGCTAAAACTGAAGCAAAGAAATCATAAAAAGATAGTAAGACATTCTATAATTGATGATATAAACGCATTAGGAGAATGCATCAGTAGACCCTGGTGCAAAGAGAAGAAAACAAATACACCACCTATGAGGAAATCAGAAATTAAGTCTAAAAGAATGAAGAAATATTTGTAAGTAATTTAGTATTGCTTTAATAATTATAATAAAATTCTCATCATTCTGAACATTCTGACACTTAATGAAATGGAAGGCCTGTAAGCATTTTATCTTCAAGACTGATTTAAAGGTCATTTTTCTCTGTCATCCTTACATCCAAAACTAATTTCCGGTAAATGACAAACACATTTATCTGGGACTGACATATGGTTGGCCTCTACTCCTAGGTAACAGTGATAGGACGAGAGGGAATGGCCTTAAGTTGTGCCAGGGGAGATTCAAGTTGGTTATCAGGAAACGTTTCTTCTCAAAAAGAATGGTGATGTACTGGCATAGGCTGCCCAGGGAGGTGGTGGATTCATAGATTCATAGATACGTTAGGTTGGAAAGGACCTACAAGAATCACCATCCCTGGAGATGTTAAAGAATCACAGTGTGCCACTGAGGGATGTGGCTCAGTGTGCACGGCGGGGTGGGCTGACGATTGGACTCGGTCATCTTAGATGTCTTTTTCAGCCTTAACTATTCAGTGGTTGAACTGTGGATTTTTTCCTTCATGTTGTACATCAGTGGTTGCAGTTTAGTTGTCTCTCTACCAAAACGTGAGAATGCATCTTGGTACTATGAAGTGTAATATGAATTTTCTGGCTTTTACTTTGCTCTGTTGATTGCGTTGTTATAGTTGCGCTTTCTTGATATTGTAAAAGAAAGATCAAGGCCTGCCAGAATGAATGACATAGCAGTTTATAAAGTTTTCTTTCTGGAATGCTGACAATACCCCTTATACATTTTCAAAGCCAGAGCACAAATAATACTATGAATATAGCAATATAATAATCTAATCTAAGTCAAACAGATTTTTTTGGTTTTTTTGTTGTTTTTTTTTTTTTAAATCACTTCTGGAGTTTTTTTCACCATGGCAGTTTGTCTCATTTAAAAATACTGCAGATGGTTCAGATGAAGGTTATTTTCTGAGATGGTGTTGCAAATCTTTTCACAAAGAAAACCAAGATGTGTGTAAAATCGGCTGAACAAATATCTCTGTTCAGCTGTGCCTCCATAGATGGGAAGTACACTTGTTACAGGCTGCAGGGAGGAGGAGATGGCTTCTCCCCTCACAGTAACTACACAGCCTTGGTGGGGAGAAGGTTTGGGAGGGCAAACAGAGTGTGAGAGACATGGATTGAGTTTGAGTTGGGAGTGCAGATGGTAGAGGAGTCACAGGGGCCTTTGGTTAACCCAAAGCTTGAGTTCAGATGTGAGGGTGAGAAGGACATCCCAGGACCCTGCAGAGCTGGTCCACAGCTGGGCCAAGGGAAGGATCCGCTCTTCCTCAACACAGCTGAACCTTTTAAAATCAGCTTGGCCCAGGGGCTCGGCAGTTCCTCTTCTGAGAGCTCTCCTGTTGCAGATTGTTATTTTGTTTACTAAACTCCAGCTCCATGGATTGGGAAGCATCTGGTATTTTTTTTGCACGGGAGAGCCCTTTCTGCTTTAATAACATTCCACTTCAGCAAATTGGCTGATCCTGTCACACCATGTTTGTCACATCAGCACACTGCTTTCCATGTCAGCTCTGAGAGAGAGAAAGGGCTTTTCTTGCTCTGCAATCCTGCTGGTGCAAGCATGAATTTCACTCTAAGGGTTGTCCTGAGCCACCCATCTCTCCAGCTACGATGTGAACTGAACACATAATGAATTTGTATTTCCTTAAAGGTAAGCTGTGCAGCTGAAGCACAACCTGCTAGCCCAGTTAGGATCCATTAACAACAAAGATTACCTATTTCAATGTTGGCTCTGTTGTTTTGACTGTGGGAACAAGGAGAAATGGTTCTTAATTACTAATAATCCTTTGCATGCATTATTGACAGACTATTTTGTTCACATAGTTGGAGCCTGCAGTGTTTTACTTGCTCCATGTACAAAACATTTATCTTTGCTGATGGTGATGAAAAGCTTTTTTATGCATTGTTTTGTTAGGAGAATCTTTCTGATGCAAAGTAGCCCATCTTATGGGGAAAAACAAAAAATGTAGTTCACTTTTAATCCTGTAATACCATAATTTCAAAAAAAAAAAAAAAAAAAGCTCCTGAGTTATTCCAGGTTTATACAGTAGAAACTAGGAATAGAATCAGCCCAAAGATATCAGGAAGGAGAATTTCAAGTGATTCAGTAGCAGTGGGATGTAAGCACATTGTGGAAATCCCGGTCTCTTTCATGGTGATGTAAGCCTGGTCATCAAGTGCAATAATGACTTATTTCTTTAGGGTTTTGTTGTCAAGTGCCATGATATCCACTGATAGCACTGAGCTCTGCTCTCTGGTGACAGTGACAGGGCCCAAGGGAACAACTGCATCAGGGGAGGATCAGGTGGGGGTTAGAGAAATGTTTCTCTGCTGCAGAACCTGAGGCACAGAACAGGCTCCTCAGGGTAGTGGGCATGGCCCTGAGCTGCTGGACTTCAAGGAGCATTTAGACACTGCTTTCGGACCTAGGGTTTGAATTTTCCATGGTCCTCTATGGAGCCAGTGGTTAGACTCGAAGATCCTTGAGGGTCCCTTCCAACTCGGGATATTCTGTTGGTATTATGACTCTATGATACTCTTGTCTGGGATGCAAAGAGACTGCTTTCACCGAGTCTCACTTTGAAGTGAAAAATCATCATCAATTGCAAGCCACTTAATTCATTAGTTATTAATAAAAATGTCAGGAAAGTTGAGCATTCTCTCATGCAATGCTCTGAAAGCAAAATATGAGACTGCTGGGAAAAGTTTTTTTCTTTTTTTTTTCTCAGATGTTTTTCCACTCACTGATCTTGAAGGAGGGAGAAGTGAATAAATAGGCATAGCTCCTGTTTGTGCCACAAATCTTTGTGTGACCAGTAATTGAATACCTAATTATCCAATTATGTAAGTGTGGATGTAGGGTGAGAATGTGCCTGAAACTGTTTTTCATTTCAGGAAGGCTTAAAGGATCATTATTATAATATAGTGTGAGCAGAACAACACTGATTACGAAAATGTCACCGAACAAACACCCACAGTGACACCACAGGACTGACCTGGTTCTCAGTGAGTAGTCTCTACATGTGCACTTCATCGTACTGAGCAAGTGTTGCAGACTATAACAATTCTTTGAAGGGTTTCTCAAGTCCCATTATAGCAAGGGCATGGTGAATGTAGCGGGTTCTGAAAACTTTTCCTGGGTAGCAACTTGGAGAGCTACAAGTAAGTTGGGGCACTTGGCGGAAGTAAAGAGAAACAGCTCTAGGGGAAAAGCCAATTCCAAGCAATTAAGTGGCAGTGTAGAGCAATGACTTGCTGGCATGGCTACATGGCACTGCAGTGGCCTTTTGTTTGAAAAACAATGCTCCCTGAGGGTCAGATTAAACTCTGGTTTTAAGCCAGAATTTTATGGTATAGCAGGAAATGGATTGATCAGTACAGAAAAATGTCTGGATACACAAAGGAATGAAGACAGGAAGCTGAAAAGGAGTGGCAAGGGACCTGCCTCATGGCTATCTTTGAACAGCAGTGTAGGGTGAGGCGGTGAAACAGGGAAAAAAAACAAACAACAACATTTCAGAGCTTGAACACAAGAGAGTTTATACACTTCCTCAGTGACTTTCAGAAATTCAAGCTAAATCTAACTGATGTATAAAACATATAGGAATGGCCACAAACTCCCTGACTGTCAAGTTATCCCAATTTAAGCTCCTTTTCATTCGCAGGAGTGATGCTAAGAGACACTGAGGTAGGTCAAAATATGACTCACTCTGTCGCATGGGTGAGGATAAGGAAAATTCCCCAAACTACATTAAAATAAAATGCATAAAAGGGACTAAAGGTAAAATTTATTTGACCACTACAAATGTTAAAGGTAAGTGAGATGAAGGCCACCCCACAGAATGTACTGAATGTGATGAAACCACTCTCACTATCATTCTTGTTGGATGTCTGGGTGAAAGATCTTTCACTGAAAGTCCTGAGGATGGTTGTGATGTTCAAATTAGGACACACAATTGTAAGAATTCAAGGTAAATTTCTGAGGCACTTCTCATTAGAAATGTATATGCTGCTGTACATATTCATCAAATTCTTACACAGTTTGAAGGATTTAGACAGTGTACAGGTATACTTACCTTAGACTGCCTATGAAGTCAAGAGTAAAGGGAGAGCACTTCCATAGATGAAAAGCATGTATATTAGCAGTTACTACACTGCAAGTTTACAGTGCCTTAAGTCTCAGATTAGATGCATATTTATTTTGCCTGAAGGTAGATGAGATAAACTATGGTCTAGCTACCCTGTCCTACCCAGTCATATCAGTGGGAGACCTCACTGGAGTGTTCCTCTGGGGGATCACAATTAAATAATTTCCTTCCCAACAAGAAGATTATTTTTAAAACAGACCTTCACAGAAAGCAAGCTTGAGTGAAGTGGAGCTATCTATAAACAGAACACTTAAGCTGAATTGACAGGAAGCCACCAGACAAATTCCTTCTGAATTAAAAACAACAGCAACATTAAATTAAAGCCAGTATCAATTAAACTGTCATAGAGATGAAGTTTGTCTTCATAGCTAGAGAAGCATAACGTGCATAAGAAACTAAAGCTTTGTAGCTTCCTGATCTAACACTGGCCTACTTTTGACACACAGCCAACTGGCTGGACACACATCTGAGCGTGTTTCTTTACTAAGAGAGGAACTGGTGTAGTCAAAGAATTAAATTGATGTGAGAATAGCCTTGTACAGGGTAAGCTAATACTTAAAACCCACTGTTGCCCTAAAGACACTGAATAATCAGATCTCTTGTAGTGTAAAAACCAGAAAGATTTTCACAAGTGATACCTTTGTTTTGATGTCTTTGGAAAACTGTCACACTTCTTTCTTGTAGACCATGTTTGGTATGCCTGACAGAAGCAAATGTAGCAACTTCAGATTCACAAATGGGATGTTATATACCAGTGCAAAAAGTTTTATGAAATGAAATGTTACAGTTGCATAAAAGAAACAAGGTCGTACCTTCATCCTTATTTGAGATCATAAGGAAGATAGAAACAAGGCCAAGAACATGTACTTGAGCACACAAATCAGTAGAAGAGTGAGCCACAACTCTTACCCAGTGCTTGGTCTCCAACTTACTTGAAAAATGATCCACTGAATTTACCATGCCATTTTCTTTTCAGGTTTGTAACTAATCTGGTAACTTTCCAAAGTGATACTTAGACAATTTTTTTCACCTTTACATTGCAAATTTCTCATTCTAATAGTTAAGCTACTGCACTGAAACAAAACAGTTGCAGCATTCTTTTAAACAATCCCTTCTGTATTAGAGGGCATGTACAGTTCATGGTCTTTGTTTTCAACTCAAGATTATAGATACCAGAATAGATTGATACTGATACAGCACACTGTAGATAAAACTTGAGGTCTGATTCTACAAGCAGGGGGTTCACTCAGTGGAAAATTCAGTAAAAGAACAGTGCCTCTGCTCAAATAAATATTCGGAGCAGACTATTACTTTTCTTGTCCTCTTTAAAAACACCAACAAAATCCAAACAAAAAATTAGCTAAATTAGGTAAAAGTAGGAATTAAGCTTTTCAGGCCACATAACCAACAGGCAAATCAGAGTTCACACTGTAATGGCAACCCAGCTTAGTTCTCATCAGTGACATGATAATGTCATAATGATTTGTTCAGCTGACACAAGGCAGTATCTCTGGCAAATATTTATTTTAGTAATATGGGACAGTACTTCCTGGTATTTTTTTCTCAGAACTGCTCAACAAGTTGGAGTACCATCCTCTCATAATAAGAATGGCTACAAGCTAAAACCAGTTGAGCCCTGGCTGGACTGGCTCATCCCAAGGGTGGTTCTCCTGGTGCTACTCTAGTAAAGTGGATGCCAGTGCAAAGAATCCACGTAGAAGGGATGAAACTTGGAGCAATGCCATTGATTTTTCTTGCTTTATGCTGGGGAAATGTTTGATTTGCAGACTGTCTGCTAGCTGGAAGAGGTTCTCTGGGGGTACAAGTGAGTGGTTGTGCATGCACATAAGAGAAACAGCCAAACAGGTGTTTTTTTTTTTCTGGGAGAGCTGGCTGTGGTCATAACTTGGTCAACTCTGGTAATACTCCACAGGCCACGTGGGGCTTTCAGGCTGAATTTTGGTCCTGTGTGTGCATGTGGTGTGAGGGAAGGTGTTTGACTTGTTGACTGTCTCTGAGCTGAGGAACCTTAAAGTTTGCATAAAAGTGACTTCAGCTTGTTGGCTACATCTCATCTAACTAGGACTCTGCCTTCACTGCCTGGCCACTGGCCCTGTAGACAGTACAGCATGGGTCAGATAGATGCCAGACTGAGTGAGTAAGTGTAGTATCAAGGTTAGTTTGGAGGGAGAAGGGGAATATGAGGTTTCGCATGTTCCTCTGTTTGAAAGCGCAGTGCAGAAAGGAGTAAGCTGTTCCAGCTCTAAGCTAAAAATAATTTCACTTGCCTAAAAAGCAAAATTCATGACAAAAAAATGAACAGGAAAATAAGCCTTTCAATCAATGGCATTCTCAATTTCTGGAAAATTCTTAGCACCAGTAAAACGCACAGAAGAGCAGACTTCTAAGTGTACAAGATTAATTTGCATTTTATGCCCTTCTCCCATCTGAAGATAAAGCAGAGATGGAAAGGATTTCCACTGGTGTTCTAGCTGAGCAGTCCTATTGAGAATGATTGATTTGCAGGGCTGACACGAGTTTGTTTCTGAATACTTAAAAGCCTGTTTAGCCTTCTGATGACAAAAAACACTTGAGAATGATTTCTTCCCCCTCAGGGAAAGGCAAAGAGGAAGGGAAGGAATGTTCTTCTTCCTTGCTGCTGTTCTTTGCATTGCAAAAGCAGGCCTGTGCTTGATTTCTATCAGTAAGAACATTATCTGGGCTAATGTGCAACTTATACGTGAGCCTTACATGCAAGCAAGTGCAACAGGTGCCTTCCAAGGGAGTTGCATTGCACTGACAGTTATCTCAATTATTTGAGGATTTCTATCATTCATGAGCAAACTGGTCTAGTGATTACAACAGAAGTTGGGAATGGAAGGTTGAGTTGCAATTTGTTGCCAGTAAAAACGTCTTGATTTTTATTTTTATTTTTTGCCAATGTATACCACAGATGCCTGCACTGTGTTATTCCAATTGCAATCAACTGTTCTCACTGCTACTGTTAGGAACACCCAGCTTTCACTGTTTTTAAAGAAACAGAATGATGGCAAAGGATGGAATAAACCTCCTCTGAGTTCAGCTGCCTCTTCTGACTGCAGTGGCTCTCAAAATGCCTGGTGCTGCAAAATTCCCAAAGGCTCTTAAACATACCAGTTTCTGGTGGGCATAAATCATTCCAGAAAGGGGCTGGAGAACTGGTTACTTAAAACCAGCTGTGCTGAATCCCACAGAAACATAATGTGGGCTGCTTTACTGCATCACTGCGATGATCCAATAAAACGTGGCCCTATCAGGTAAGGGTGAAGAAAGATTTATATCATTCCATTCCCGTGCCTATTAAAAGTCAAGGATTCCAGTAGTTTTAAGATTGGTTACACCTTAATGAAACAGTATGCTTGAAAGTAACCTGACATCAACTGCAAAGATTTATTATGAAAAATAATTAAATAAGAGATTACTTAAAGGTCAATAGCTGCATCATTTTAAAAGGAAAAACTAAAAGTTAGTGCCCTTGTTAGCTGCTGTGTCAGTTCACAACAATGGCCTTTGAAAGAGCTCCCAAACTCCTTCTCAGCAGGTTGTAAGACACTAAGTCCTGCTCCTTAGTCCTCTTTCAGGTCACAAAATACCCAGATTGCTCAAGCAGCAAAAACATCCGCCTTACCTGCATGCTCTGAAGGTATTGCTGAGCTATTCTGACTGCTGTCCAGATAAGATGCTGTCACAAATAGCATGTCCCATAGAACATTCTATCTAGAAATACATTACTCATAACACAAATCATAGTCACACAAGGAGCTGTGGATCAGAACTTCAGTCTCTCACCAGACACACAGCTTGAAGTTTGATTTGGCTAATAATGAAAAAACAGTGAGATGGGGTTCACAAACTGGATGCGAATATATCAGTATTGTAGTGTACACTTAAAGCGTGTTTTTACACACTTGAGGTAGTGCTTGCTGTGTAGAAGTTAAAAGCATCTTGCTTTCCTCCAGTGACCTGATTTTTGTTGCCAAAGCAGGCACAGGACCACAAGGGAGCAGATCACCAATGTACTCCTGCACTGAAACCCCCATCTCCAACTGAACCCCCGTACAAGTGATTGCTGTTTCCCTTCTGAGGAAAATCAGTTGAAGCATCTCATTATGGTTTTGTAATGTCTGCTTTCTTCCAGTAGGACTTTTGAAAGGCATGAGCTTTCTCTGGAGTGCCTTGTGATAACCTTGTTTTGCACACCACTGTGGGATTAAAGCCTTTAGTCACCTCGCCCCTTCAGCAGCATTTCAGAAGCAAGAGAACGAGTCCTCTTTGAAATGCAGTTTATTCTACAAACATTTAGAGCAAAATCTTCAGCTGATTTCCTAAACTGCTTATAATACCAGAAGGAAAAGACACAGAAGTATGGTCACTTGAAGGTTACTTTCAGCTGTTGTCTAAACTACCCACTCGCTAGAGAAGCGTGAAACAGGAGCTGAAATGTCTCCTTTAGTTTATACTCATGTTCTCCTCTTTGGACATTTGGTTTCCACACATCCACATTCATCCACATGCACATATGTGAATTTGAGTGTCTTATGCTCCGAGCACACCAGTTCCACCTTCTCTACATGACTCCTTTTTTCATGGCAGCAAATGCATTTGTGTTCCATTTCATTGTTCTCAAAGGAATACCTATAGAAACGAGATTTGCACATCAGTCCACCCGTTGTTTTCTTCATAAACCAGTCTGTATTTGCAGCTCTGAACAGAGGTAATTCTAATGAGCAAAGGTACACACTTTACTATCCTTTTTTCTGCTTATTCATAACAGCCTTTCCCCAGGATGCTACTAATCATGCAGGGCCACATTCTCTGGGATCAGGGAGGAAAACACCAGAAACTTGGGAGACTTGGGATTTAAGCCTACTGTGGCTATATAGAAGTGAACAATTCATGTAAAGGAGACCAAAGAGCGGGAAAAAAAACTCCATCAAACCCCATAACTGTTAAAAGAAAGTGAGTAAGGACAGGAAATTAATAAATTTAGATGGTCTCTTTTCAGAGGGGCCCATTTTCCTGACTAAGATAAGGTACTCCTATCATAATAAGGACACTCTGTTACATTGCTAGCAGCTGCTGTTCTGCACACCTAGTTTCCCAATCAGGGAACTTCTTTAAGCAAGAAGCCAGAAAGACCAGACACAGGAAAAGGTTCCTACTTACACGGAATAGGTACTGCACGTCCCCTCACAGAAGGGCACTGGGACTGGAGCAGCAGACTTACAGTGCTTGTGAACAATGTACTGCTCTTTCATGCTGCGTTTGCATTTATGTGGCAGGTCGATACCTGTGGGAGAGAACACTGCTGTTAGACTTCTTCAGATGGTGGAGTAAAAGAAATTTGGAAAGAAAGACATCTCCTGGGAAGCCAAGGGCAAATTCTACTATAACCTCTAAGTGCAGAACACAACAAAACAAAACATGCACACGCACAATAAAATAAAAATCAACAAGCAAAAATCAAAAAGAGAACGCAAAGAGGCACTAATGGAGCAAAGCAATTCCCCATTTGTCTGGATACTTCTCTGGAGTGTGGCTCAAATAAAGACTTACGGTGCTGCTGAATGAAGACAGAAAGGAGAGGTAGTGTTTTGTTAGCTAGTTTGTTTGTTTGTTTGTATTATAATTGCTATAAGTGGTGCTTGTTAACATTTAAGACTCTGTGACAACCTCTAGTTTTAAAGGTGGATGCTACAGTGTCCTTATTGCAAGAACAAAACAAGGCTTTGAGCCTCAACTATGAGATACAAAATAGCTCTGCTGATTTATAAACAGCCTGCCATTACATGGGAAGTTCAAGCTCTCAGTGCATACAGAAGGGCTACAAGCAGTGGAAACCTAGCCATACTTGGGAATCAGTGATTTAACACACTCACATGTCTTACAGCAGCCATCTGAAGTCACATCAACAGTCCCCTGTATTGAAAGTAAACCAGAGAAGTTCAGATACTCAAGTCTAACACACACATATTGTTAAGCAGCTGGTAGAAACAAGGGGAGTTCAGAAACATAGCCTCATCTTTAACCAACACACCAATTCCTCATCAGAGCCATTTGTGTGTGGTGTGCCAGTCTAATGCAAAACAGCTTTAAAAAAAATCCACCAGGGAGTGACTTTTCTTTAAATCCACTTACTTATAAGCCAGGTGGGATGTTCTGTAACAAGTGTCTTACCTTACCTAGGTTCTGTTGAAGCCAGCTTAAAAGAGGCAACTCTCTCTCTAAAGTCTTCTAAAGAATGACACCTGCTCCTGAAATCAAACAGCCTGCTGTACACAAAACCTACCCCAAAGGTAATTCATGTCTGGTTTCCCTGTGATCCATGGTTTCACTGATCACTGACAGCAATGTCACAAATGATCCCTGTTATTCATCTATTGTTTCTTTGCTTAACAATGCAACACATAGCAGAAGACAGTGTTCATCACTTCCCCCAAGTCTCCATTGTAAGTTATCACTTGTTCACTTCCATTTCGTAACTTTGGTGTTTCCTAATTAATGAAAAACTGCACTTTGTTATTGCCCATCTACTCTTCTCTTTGAACTTCCAGTGCTTTACTTCACAAGAAGTGTGTGAGTTGCTCACTAATACTTCCTGGGACAGTCCATTCAGGGTTGAAACAGCACATCTCCTTCTAACAGGATGATCAACTCAGAAAGGACAAGAAAAAAGTGAAGTGACCCATTTGAAAGAATAAAGAAATCTCCCAGAGCAATGGCATGGCTCATTTCAGAAGCCTTTTTGCCTACTGCTAAAATACTTACCGGGACACAGTTTGATTCCTCAAATGGTAGGCAGACCTTTACTGTACTTGTCAGGGAAAACTGGCCCCCGGATTTGCTGCACGTGTACTGAGTACAGTTATCATATGGTGCTTTATAGCTCTTTCCAACCTGAAAAACAACAGGAAGAATAAATAAATCATAACATGTTATGACAATACAAACAATAGTGCAATAGTAATACAGTCAATACTGTCACTGGCAGAGGGGCTACAATGTTCATATCAATCTGATAGTGCTTAGATGTTCATTTCACATCTACCTACCAAGCTTACTCATTACCAGCCTCCACAAAATCCCTTTTCTGGTCACCTACATAGCTGGTGGCAGAATGAATGGAGGTATGAAAAGAAATGCTAAGAGACACCACAAAGCACAGAAGGTACATCTGGTAATATAGGTGGAATGAAATATAAACAACGGAAAAATAATTCTTCTACAGGATTTCAACTGTTTTTTAATAGGTGGAAGAAAAATAGTTTCAAAGAGGAAAATAATCTTCATAATAGAGGTTAATGGATAAAAGCAAAACCTCCTCATGGTAACCACCTTTTAAGTGAAATCATAAATACTCTATATTGGCACAGGAGAAGCCAACTGCAACGTAAATTGTCAAGGAATGAAAGGATGAAATCGAAGAGATGCAGACCTCAATTGCTACCAGAGAAGAAATATCACATAATATCCACTGGGTGAGACAGCGTCATTAACTGTTCACAGCAATAGCAGGAGGTCATAAAAGCAAACAGCTAGCCTGAGGCTCAGCTCACATCTATGCAACACTAAGCTGAGAAGACCTAGTGTACTACCTGGGTGTGTTGCCAAGGTGCACTACGTACACTACAGCAGCTATGCAACTACCTATTTCTGCCCCAGCAAATTCATAACAAGTGTTAGTACAGTTACATGGCTTGCTCAAAATATTTAGCCCTGTATCTCCAGGCCAAGATAATGACTCTGTTTCCAGTACTGGAGCAATATAATGTGAAGCCAGCTCACTTATCTCTGCAAAAGCAGTATTACACAATGTCACCACCTCCTACAAATTTCTCCTCTGCTGCATGCCAGGAGGAGGGAGTGACACAATTTCCTTTCCTGACAGAGAGAAGTTATTTTCAGGACAGTAGTGTCTGCAAGATGGGCACAGCAAAGAGAGCAGTCATATAAATTCTGACATTTACTTTGAAAATACAGATATGTTTTAATCTCCTAAAGGTCTTCCCTGCCTCAAAATGTATGACATTACTTCAAAAAGCATTGAAGTCAGTTCACCTTAGCATACAAAGCAAGGGAGTGCTCACCTCGATGGTCACACTGCCAAATGGAAAGTTTGCCACACAAGCCACTTGCTCACACTGGCTGCAGCACTGACCCTCCTTTTCCACGTGGTGGAAACCCTGTGGGAATAAGGCCACCATTTAGCTGTGTTACCTTGTTCATGAAACACCTCTGGATCAAAGGCACACTGGAGATAGCAGGGGAAATAAGCCCACTTCTGTTTTCCTTTAGAAATCTGTTGGAACCACTTTAAGCCTGACAATTAAAGCTGACAGTTTCTTTCCCATTTTGAATAGTGTCCTCTGAGGCACTTCATTCACCAAGTAGACCCTGTTTTTGGCAACTCTTCTTTTTGCTAGCACACAAGTTAGAACAAATGAATTAATTCATCATAAGATTATTTGCAAAATCTACCACCAGTGCTTGATCTGATACCATTATTCACAGAACTGTCACTGTCAAACACATGAAGATCAAGCATCAGTTATTTTCTTCCCCGTGCTTTAGGTATCCACCAGTCATTTCAGGGATGTGGCTGGCTTCAAGATAAAGGATACTGGTTTTATCAATTTTTTTAGGATGGGTACAGAGTCTAGCCTTATCTGGTTGAGAAAGAGAAGGAACCATTCTTTGCTTATGTTCAGTAATAGACTGAGCAGTTCGTGTACAGACTCTTAGCTCCTGAGTACTGAGTAGTGTCTGGCAACACATGAACAGCCATGCGGTTTCTCAATAATCTTAATTCTTGAGCTGAAAACAACACCAACAGAAAGGTATAAACATCATCTTTCAGCAGTCAGACTTCTCCTTGACAGCTTTGCAGCTGTTCACCTTCAGGGCACCTCCGCAAGGGTAAACTCTTCAATTTGCTAGAGCAAAATAGCCAGCACTCTAAGGACTTGCTAAAAATCGAACAGATTATATCCTGCTATCCTTCAGTGAGACAGCGCTTGTGCTGCCCCAGCTTTATAATACATCCTTTCAACATCCCCCCGTTGGCTGTGTGCAGTACTGACCTGCTGGCAGGTGGTTTGGCATTTCACTGGGATGCACTGGATGCGGTTGGTTTGTGTCACAGCATCCTGCTCATCTGTGCACACACAGTCTTCACAAGAGTTTTTTGGCACCACTGCCCCAGGCTGGAAAGATAAAGAAAATCAGAGAGAAAAGAGGCAATAGCAAGAAACTGGTGGGTTGTGAAGAACGTATGTCACCTGGACCACTGAAAATTAATGATTATGCTCAGTATTTATTTTTGGCAGAGCTTCCTGGAAAGAATGTCTCAGATCTTTAATTGTGAAACTGACATTGCTGGTATCACAAAATGTGCACGAGGCTGACACACCCAAGTGCACTGAACATATTGCGTGAGTTGTTAAGTTGTCTCATAAACTCTATACTTCATTTGTTCCTCAGTTTGGTCTAGTTATTAATCTTACAGCATCTAATGAGCTTTTAAATTTGTGTTCCATCACAGTTCTGACTTTTACACTCTAAAATCTAAAGATCTCTAACAACTATCTCGTTTACTAAAGAAGCTACTGATCTCCAGGATTGCCCATTCATTAATATTTCCTGTAACAAATAAAGTTACTGGCAGGGAAAAATTAAGGACCACTTTAATCTTGTTTTCTCATGTGCTGGTTGGCAGTAACGAGTTCATGAAATTCTGATTCAGCCTGCATCAACCTGTGGAAAGAAGTGTCTGGAAGAAGACCTACCTTAAATTCAACTCCTTCAGAAACACATACACCTTTTGGTACTGTAAGAAAAAGAAAATGAAAAGAAGGTGCTAGGAATGATATAACCACTTGTAGTACTCAGCTCTGAATTCTTGGTGCTTTAGAGAGTAGAACTGAGTTTATTTGCTAAGTCTTCATACAGTAGAAGGAAAAGCATGGCTAGTACACATTGCTATCTGTTATTCCAAAGCCCACGTGTAACATCTGCTCAGATGGTGTGCACAAAGTGTGGGGTAATTCTATATCCTGGTAATTTCCATATGGCAATACGATTTGCTTTATATAGTTTTATCCATACTTGAAATTAGTTGAGCTTTTCTTTACTGTTAGCCACCTTTCTAGTTACTATGTAGCTGGAAAGTTGGGTGAGGTATGCAATTCCAAAAACACGATTTGTCAGCAGAAATTCTGGATAGGTTCAGTGTAATACAAATTCAGAATTTAATCACTAACTTACACACTGATTTCACTGAATATTATCTACAGAGAACTCACAGCATTTAATCTTGCTCCAGAAAATGTTCCAGGGAGGGGAGAGGCTTCTTCTCGTCATTTTGACTCATTTAGCAAAACTGAAATAGTTCAAGGAATTAAAAATCAAAGAATCCTAGAATGGCTTGGGCTGGGAAAAGACCTCAAAAATCACCTGGTTCCAACCCCCTGTTGTGGGCAGGGCTGCCTCCCATCAGCTCAGGCTGCCCAGGGCCCCATCCAGCCCAGCCTTGAGTGCCTCCAAGGATGTGCATCCACAGCTTCTTTGGGCAGCCTGTGCCTGAGCCTCATTGCTCCCTCAGTGAAAAATTTCAAAAGGGCATCTTACAGAAACGTGGTACTTACTACAGGAGAAGATAGGACAACAACCATCCTCTGATATAGCTACCACTGGCTGGAAACCTAAGTCGCATGCTGTTTTGTTGATAACGCAGGTTTTTATATCGCATTCTGCAATGAACAATGGAGATAAAGTAAACAAGACCATCTTGTCGAGTGGTTTTATTTGCAGCCTAAAGCTTGAACATCCACAACATAAGTGCTTCTCAAACCAAACATCTTTGGAGGTTGGGATTTGTTCAGGTTAAGTTTCTTGAAGCTTGATCTACTGTAAAGCTCTTTCATCAGCATACAGTTCTAGCCCATGTTTCTCTTCCCCCACTGGATGTCATCTCTAACAAAATACACGTGCTCACCTCAGAGAAAAAGAGAAATGACGGAGAAAACCTTTAGGCTGAAAGCAAAGGAGTTTGAGTGGAAAAAAAAACCAAAAACAAAGAGGCAGTGGTTGAGAGACAGAGACAGAAAAACAGGAAGATGCAAGGCAGTGCAGCCTGTTCTGAGCAGTGCCCACAGGACATCCAAAGGAGTCCAATAGATCTTTCTTTGGGAGTATGAAGGAATGAGGAAGCAGAAAATATCTCAATACTGCCAGGATCCCTTATCCTGTAGCCTCCTATGGATGTTAGGAATGAATGTCTGGGGTCTGAGTAGACTTACAAGGAGGAAGAATCTAGTAGGTCATAGCACTAGTTTAGAATACAAGCTGAACCAAAGGAGATCTCTGACAGCAAGAGTAAAAGTGACTACTCCAGTGTGCTTATTTGAATCTGCTAGCTCACCACGAGGCACATGATGCCAACTGATGACATGACAGCACATGAATCAGTGACGTACCACAGACTGTCTCTGTGCAGCATGGATCATCCAGACGTGGTTTTATTTTGCGTACAAAGCCCTCTTTGGTGCAGTTGATAGGTGGGGACTTAGCACAAGGGCGGGGAAAGCAAGAGATATTCAAGGTCTCTTCATCACAAGTACAGTATTGACAGTCATGCTCCCAAGCCTCTCTAGGCTGTGAAAACAACAGAGATAGTCATTAGAGAACAAAAACTAGAAGCATTAGATGAATGAATGCCTGCCTGCTATGATGCATGGTCTGGGTTGCCCTATTCCTATATGCAGGAAAATTAGAGTTCAAATTCCAGAGGAAGAGAAGAAAAAATGTTCTCTGCCACTTTCCTTTGTAGATTTACATATTACCAGATGGGAAATGCCATGCTTCTACCAGAAAAGTGATTCTCGCAAACTGCTAGTTCTGTTTCCCTATCTCTAGTAATTAATGAAGTTCTAGAGACAACAAAATCTGCTGCTTTCTTTTAGTATAAAGTTAGCATTAAAGTTAGCATTTTCCTTTTCATTACCTGTTTCACTGATCCATCTTGTGCAGTGCAACCTATCAAACAAATTAAATTCCGTTAGTGATTACTGAACTGGGGAAAACAACAGAAGCAGCAGGACAGGAATAGGAGGCTTTTGAAATCCAAGAAATGGACACAAAGAGAAGGATTAAGTGTGCAAATTCACAGGTTATGTAGTCAAAACATCTTAAATAGCCCTATCTTTGATCTCTCAAAAGTTTCACTTGATGTGTAAAAGAAGGAGGAAACTGTTGATCAGAAGCATTTCCAGCCTAGCTAGAAAGGGTCTATATGAAGGCCTCCCCCATTTCCTCTGTACCCAGAACCCTTATGTGGGCTTCTACACAGGGTCTTATCATCTCACCTCATCCCACCTTCTGCATTATTTCTTACCGCAGACAGAAACACAAATGCCATCATGATCATTCAGCAGAATATTTCCATCAGGGCAGTAACATCCCTCAACAAACACTGGTGTGTTGTTCTGGGAGGGGGGGGTGTCCTTAACGACTTCTCTGCACAATTAAAATATAAACAGAAACGAATGAGAGACAGAAATGTGCACAGAGACAGGCAGACACGTAAAACCCAGGGGAGTGCTACCTTTGAGCCTTCCTTGGCACTTTTCAAGTTATGGACCTTTGCCATAGGAAATGACTCACCTGCTGAAGCAGGTGTTTCTTTTTGCTTCCCCGCATGGCTTGTAGACCTGATCCCGAGCACAGGTGGCCTCTGTAGAGCATCACAACACAGAAGTTAGAAAGCCCAGGACCACTCGTACCCTTCAATGCATGATGGACAGGCAGCTAACATGGCCCAAGCTCCTGCCCAGTGAGGGGTCCCTGCATCTTCAGCAAGAGGAGCTTCATACATTCTATGTGCTTGCAACAGTACCAGCAGTGCTCACTCAGAACCTGAGCAGTGAGAAGCTGTGCATTGCCATCTAGTGATGAAGCTGTAGCTAAAACGAAGGAGGTAAAGCAAGAAACGTCCCAACCCACTCCTCTGTGAGCTTCTCGGGAGAGCCCATGGACCTGATTCCCACTTGTTTTGCACTATTTCTACATTGCAATTTTTTGTTTTTATTTTTTTCAATTTATTCCCATTTTTCTCAGGTCCTGAGCAGCTGAAGAACTATTGATAAGGAGGAATAGAAATGGTTATGTAGGTTAGGAAAGAACAGATTGGAGCCACTTCTCCATCAGGTCTTTGCCAGGCTTACCGCACTGCCCGCTCGCCTGCCCCCTCCAGTCCACACAGACCCCGTGGAGCCCGCACAAGGCTGCATACGTCTGCAAGCTCTGGCACTCCGTGCTTGCGTGCTGCTGCGAGCACTTGCTGGCCACACATGCCTCGTAGTAGGGCTGCGGGGGGACCACGTGGTGGCATCCAGTCAGGTTCCTTTGCAAAGGAAGGAAACAGAGCATTTCACTTCCTTGGACTACTTGGGTTAGAATTCAACTCCCATCTGAACTGATCCCCACTCAGAGAAGGCATCAAGGCAAAACTACAAAGACAAGTTGCTGTGATTGGCAGTACATGCTCATTGAGTGGTGGGGCACCGGCACAGGCTGCCCAGGGAGGTGGTGGAGTCATCATCCCTGGAGGAGTTGAACTGTGGAGATGCAGCACTGAGGGACATGGCTCAGTGAGCAATACTGGTGGTAGGTGGTTGGACTAGATGATTTTAGAGGTCTTTTCCAACACCAATGATTCTGTGGTTTTAAGTAAGAGTGAGCTTTACCTCCCATTCTCTACAGTGTTTTGAAACAAAGCAATTTTACATTGGACTGACATGTGCAAAGAAGAGTCTTCTGAGCAGCTCATGACTATAGTTCTTATACATAAACATCCCAATGTCATCACAGTTGGCAATCCTATTTTAAACCACCACACTATTTAAAAAACAGGCATATACACTTGCCTGCTCTATTCTGACTGTATTCCTTTTCATCTAGGGCATTCAGATAGATGCTGAGCATTAGCCAGTTTCTCATTAACTTAGCAAGAAATGACAGGCAGAGGGAGTGCCAAGCAGCAGACACAGTTAAAGGAGGTCTGATGCTGCTGCAACTGAAAACACCTGCCAAACTTGGGAACATTCACACATCAGTTCACTGCTCAGTTTTTCAAGGTATGCTAGAACTCATTTTCATTGTGTCCTATAAGCAACTTACCCAAGTAGTATAGTTAAGCACAGAATTATCTTACGGACTTACTGTTTGGCCTCTTTGGAAGTTATCTTACCAGATGATCTGACAAAGCTCAGAAGGCTCACAGTGCTGATAATTTTCAATCTTAGCTTCTGAGACACTTGGATTACAGTATCTGTTGGTAGAAACAGGGACTTTCCAATCTAATGCCATCTCTTTGAAGGACTCGATGACTTCACCATTCCTCTTCATAGCATCATCAGACTTCTGGTTGGTGCATGTACCTGGTCGCAAAATATAAGCAAAACACCAGTTCAAGATGCTGATAAAGCTGTTTTTACATAAAACAGCAATACCTGGAGGGAAGTACCTGTGAGAAAGTAACAACACACAGGGTCCTGAGTGGGCTCACAAGAGCTTTGTAGGAGAATGCTAGAGGAAATAGTTTCCCATTTACTTGTGAAAACCAGAGCTAAGGTGTTGCTTAGTGCATTCCTTCAGATGGCTAAAGCAACTGAAATGGTTCCATCTAGCTCAAGACCCTCCATAATGAGTAGGTATGAACAAGAGTAAGAGCTTGGGAAGAGCACGTCTCCAGCAAATGTACAAAGTGGAAGGAAGTGACTCAAAACATTGTCTTTCCATCAAAAAGAGGTGAATTTGTTAAGATTTGTGTAACAGAAATCATTGGAGTTGCAAAAATTTAGGGACGTTTACATGGGGACAAGAGAAAGGAGGAAAATGTATTGCATTCTTTACTGTCACCTGATGAATACACTCACCACACAGTCCCATGGTATTGTTATAATACTTTCCAAAAGGAAGTTTTATGTAAAATGCAAGTCGACTGTAAGAGACATAAACTTCTAATTCAGGTATTTCAACTATGATGTAAAGGCCAGAACTGGTTATCCTGATACCATTCTTGGAAATGTCTGGAATAACTTTCTTATCATTAAATAAAACCTAAAAAGAAGAGAAACAAAAGATCTCTATGGACATTCTTCTGTTGAATAAGATACACAGTTCATGTAACTCACAAGAGCACAGATTCAGCTCTCTAAGGTGCACAAAATGGAATCTGAATAAGACAGCCCTTTAGGCAGTTCCTGATTATTTTTCCTTTTTAAAATGTTGCAATTTGCACCTAAATACTTACATCAGGAAGAAAAACACAACAACTTTAAATTGTGTGATGACTTCAAACTTTTGGAGCATGCAAAGTTCTGCTGACACAGAAAAAAAAAAAGAGAGAGAGCAAGGAAGCAATGTAACTGCATTTCCTACAGTTCTGTTTTTCTCAAGCTTCATCCTTTGACATGGTAAGGCATTTGGCACTGGAGTAATGGACTAGAGCAAAGTAATGAGAGCTCATTTTAACAAAATACTTTACCAAATTCGTTTCTTTTCCATGTTCCTTCGCTTGTGTCAGAATAACAAGAGAACTGGAGTGAAAAATGAGGAGGGCCATTGAACAAACTGCTCCATCTGTGGCACCACAATAGTAGTTGTCTATGTGAATCCAGAACTTTTGAGAGTTGGGCTGAATTAACTCCACGAGGACATACGTGCAGTTTTCTTTGAAATGATAATAGGTTCCATCAAAAGTCACATAATGTTCATTTCCCCACCCACTGCAAATACCTGGAAGACACACACACTTCAAGTTTAGTTTCTCAGCTTCAAGATGGTTTTAATTCTCTTAATCTCTTTCTGCAAGATCTGAAAAGACTAGTTTGGTGAAGAAGAGCAAGCACAGTTTTATCTGCTCT
The DNA here is from genome assembly GCA_013399175.1 of Odontophorus gujanensis. Lineage (NCBI taxonomy): Eukaryota > Metazoa > Chordata > Aves > Galliformes > Odontophoridae > Odontophorus > Odontophorus gujanensis. The sequence continues at coordinate 102,713 of VXAB01010045.1, forward strand.
GAATACCTATTGTTTAAGGTGGGAATTCTGCTCCATTCCACCCTACTGAATCAATACAAACATAATACAGATGTGGACCACATAGATTCATCTTGCTCGAGGCCCAGCTGAATGTAACAAAATTTTCACAAATTCATTTGTCACAGTACTTACACTGGCACTCGAAGACTTCACAGCAACCAGTTTCATCATGGTGTTTTGTGAATGGGAAACCATTGACACAGAGTTTCAGCTGCTGAGGAGGGCAAGTGATGCTGGACAGTTTAATATTATTTTCTTCTCCCAAGCAAGTGGCAATCTGGCAGTTTCCAAAGTTCCATGATTCATTAAACTGTTGACACATTAGAAGAGAGATGGAGAGGAACATAGCAAAGTAATGTAACAATCACATGCACCAACCACACTCCCTCAGACCCCTATCTGGTATGGCATAATTTACTATTCACTCTTTCTCTGCAAACAAGAAAATTTGAAGCATATAGCAACCAGTACAGCTTTGAAATCATCTTTTCTACAACATTTTGTGCATGTCTCAGGAATAAGGTCTGGACTGCTTCTGAGAGTGTGATGTGGTTAAATGTGGCTTCCTAGCTGCTCTTTAGCTCAGATAACTCTGCCTGCCTACCATGCTCTAGCTAAAGAACCATATCTTCTTTCAAGTCTCTCACCCTTCTGGGAGGAACGAGCCCAAGACAGTCGCTCACAGGAGCCAGTGTGGTAGCAGGAATTAGGCTTGTTGCACTGGGAGCAGCTGTTGGTGGACAGGCTTCAGAGCTTCGTTCACAGGTCTCGAGGGTCTCAGTTTGAACGACTTTACACTCTGCCCAAATTAATTCAATCTGGCACGATGCATTGCAAATGGAGTAAGCACAATGACCTGATATATTCATTGGCAGAGAAACATTTTCTCCTGTAAGGTCAAAACCAAACAGTTAGCACTGAATTGCCCTTGAAACTGGTAAATGTTTGCTGTGAACCCTCAAGGTCTATGGATCACAGGTCAGACACTTCTGCATGGAAGTAAGTGGGTCTGTCTGCACCTGATGGTCATATGCAGTGTGTCTGTCTGCAGATCCTTGAACCTAAGGACTGAATCAGGTCTCAGTTCATCCAAATGGAAAAGGCTGAGGGAAAGTCACAGGTGGCAATTCTGCATTTCTTCACCTCTTCAGAAAGTACACTGGTGGGAATTGAATATGAGGCCAAAAAGAGATACTGAGTGTATAACTGAGTGTATCTCATCTTCACAGAGACCATGATAATACACGTTCAGGAGCTAGGAAGAGATGAAGAAGAGCCTTCTCTCCTGTAACTTTGGAATAGGAATGTGGATTACAAACCTGAATCCCTGTGGGATTCAGGGCTTGTGCTGGAGTACATTAAAGTTAACATCTAACATAAGCTTTCTCACACCAGGGGTATCCAAACCAGGACTATGTTACAAGATGCAGGTAAAAAGTAGTTTTGGAGGTGTTAGTTACAGTTCACAGATGTAAAAACTTCTGGTAATGTGTAATTTGCAGCAGGCTGAATCATCATGTGCTGGAGCACATTTATCTAACAGTACATCTTCCCACATCAGTGGTGCAGAAAAAAATAAATTGCTTGGTTTCTCACCCATTTGTATCAATTGTCCATTGTCAGTGCAGAAACAGGGAGTGGCTACTGTTGATAACAGTGGTGCAGATGTTACAGGTTTCAGAAGTTGTTCTGCAGGAAATGAAATCAATTAACATCCAAAGCCTCAGCTACTCTATATTCAAGTTCAGTGACATCTATCACAATCTGTACATTTACAAGAAAAGGAACGAAATCATTATTATACCTCCACCACATTATGTACAGGTCCACACTAAAAATATTCCCTGTATTTTAATAGCCCTCATACACACACAGTGTATGCTACTAGGGTAATGCACGCACTCCTCCAGGTGTGTGCATCAGGTATCTTTATGTCTTTATACTCTCTTCTGTACAGAGAGTAAGCCTCCCTTCCACTGTCTCTTAGTTTATTCCCAAGTCTTCTTGACTGTCTAATCCCATAGGACTTCACCTGACTTTGGAGAGGTGACTTCCAGTGGCACACCATTTTGTTCTGTAAAGGCTAGTTGTGAAGAATCTGTTGATTAAAATACAGATTGAACATTTAGACATTAAGAGGCCACCATGTACTGTACTCTTTAGAATCCTTCCTTTTCTAGCTATTACAGCATTATATGTCTTATTCTAGATGTTACCACATGTAGTAAACAGGAAACAAATAAGCTTAGCATCAAGTCTTCAGTTCATCCACTCACTTAACAGAGAAGCTGTGTGTTAGTTTTGATTGCCTTATTTTGTACAATTTGCTACCAAAGGATAATAACTTTTTAATCGCTGATTTATTTATTTGTTTATTAGGTCATAATCATGGCACAGCTTCATCTTCTGATCTTTTTATTTTCTGTTTATTCTGTCCCCTTTGCTTTGCAGCGTGTATTTTGTGAAGAGATGAAACCGCAAGGTAACTCTATTTTCTTGTTCCAATGAGTCATTGGAGACTGACTTAATCCAATGTAGAAAACAGTACATTAAGATCAACAGTGTGAAATAACAGGTGATGAGAAGGAGGAAAACAAGGTTTAGAACTATGAAATTTTGAGAATAACAACAGCAGAGTGCCAGTTGTGGAAGCTGTGTTGAAAAATGGCTAAAACTCCCTGTGTTATCTTTACAATGACTGTAAGAATTTTAAAAATTACACAAGATTACAGATTTGATAAAACCACCACCCAGCCTCATAGAAATGTAGTACCTTGTGCTGGTGCCGATGGTGTACTGCAAGGGACGAATGTTTTAATGATCACTCCGTTAGGGCCACAGAAAGCATTACCACACTTAGTCCCATCTGTTTGGCTGTATATTGTTTCATTTAATGAGTAGGTCTTCCCGTTGTAGCAACAAAGGCAATCTGAGGCAACAAAAGAGTAAATACTGTTGTACCAGAGAACACTGCCTCATAACGTAAATATAAATGAGAAAAAAGTCTAACCCAGGATTTACAATGCTGTAGCTCATAAATGCAAGTTAATTACTTGTCTGAAAAACATTCTGTTTCTGCTTGAGAAGTTGCACTGGGAGACTACCTCATTTTTTTTAGTGAATTGGAATTTTTTTGTTGCTGGTTTTTCTTGGAGTCAGCTTATTGGCTGGTGAAAGCATCAGAACTGGCACTGTCCTTGTCCCGCCCAGAGCACAGGGATATTCCCCCTTGGCAGGGAACATGGCTGGGACTACTGCTCTGATACTGATAAGACACTGTGCATCCACTACCACTAGTGAGGAGCATGCAGCAAGAAACAACTTCATTTAAGTATATAAGAAATGCTGCAATTTTTTGAGAATGTGTATTCAGGAAGCACAAGGAGATGTACCTGCATTACTGTAAAAAAAAATCAGCAAAATTGAAGGAATGTTAACTGAGACACCTTGCATTTTGAGGATGTGGCTTCTCCTATATATGGGAATGAACTCTTAAGCAAGTGTGTCCCTGAGGCACATAAGGCTGCTCTTAAGCTAGCTGTCTAGGTTTCTTACGTAGTTACAGGACAGAAAATAGCACCTCTAGAAGATTAATCAACAGGTGATGTTGGGTTGTTCCAGTCTTATTATCACTCGAGGAAAGGTGGGCAAATATTACCTTTGGAGTCTGCAGTACACAGCTTCTCCTCAGAATTGCTGAAAATAAAGACAAGAGAAGACTTGTTTTATTGCCTTGAATCAATATGTGGAACTGTGTGTGAAATGGTTTCTGTCTGCAGACAGTATCTGCTTCTACAAAGAAGCCTGCTGCTTAAGGTGTTGATGGTGGTTTCTGCCATGATTTCCTGTGAACATACAGTGCATAGCTTTCCAGTGCCATTGTATTTTCCTTCGATCAAGTGACCTACCATGAAGTGCAGTCAGGGAGGGAAACGCACTCTCTCCTCTCCTCATCAAAATACGGCTCGTCAGGGCTACACTCCGGGTAACAGCCTGGAAAGTTCAAGTAAACAAAACGTCTTTAGTCTGCTTTGTGTAGATTCAAGGTGATCACATGAACACCTCTATCAGATGCAGACTTTATCCCAATCTGACTGTGATCCAGTATGAACATTCTTCATTTCACCATTTTCCATGTCCTCTTTTTCCCCTCTCCTCTGAAAGTTTTAATTAGCTCTGTCAACAGACGATTATTCTCCACAAATTTAGACTGAGTGACCTCGTATCTCTGCCCAGTTTGAACGTAACACATACATTCTGCTACAAATAGCACTATTCCATGAGGAGTTAGCCCCAGGCAAGGCATGGTCAGTAAGTTTCTAGGGCAAATGAGATATTATGCCATGGTAAGACAGGAATCTTGCTGCTTAAGGCATTTAAAATCAGACAGATCTTCAACAAACTGCATCAAAGTCAAGGAAGAATTACCTTCTAAACTGTACAGTATCTTTCCACATTTTCCTTGTGGGTTCCTGCAGGTCTTTAGACAAGGTGCTCCACAGGGTTTATAGAACCACTCGTGTTTGTCAGGTGGATTGTAGTAATCACAGAACATAGCTGAAACAGAAGGAAAAAAAAAACAAAAAACCTCTGAGTCTCAGGCACTGGGAAGGATTTATTTCCTGATTCTTGCAAACAAGATCTTACTAAGTCACAAACATGTCGAGACATCAGAATTCTGCTCTTCTTTCTCTCCTGTGTTGCCAAGCACTTGCACTCTTTTCTGTGTGCATTTCCAGTGCAATACTTACGGCAGATGGCTGGCGTTCTCCAGTTGATACAGACACCAGCTGTGCTACAGCTTCTTGCATAAGCAGCTACTGAAGTACAAAAGCACTCACAGTCTCCCACACTGTCACAGCCACAGAAGTCAGAAACACAAGACTCATAATATGGTATTGGATTCACCTATGAAAATACCAACAGATCTGTTATCACAGCTGTACCTCTTGCTCCACATTGTAATGAAAGGGCTCTGAATTTCTCCTATCCCTGGCAGTTTCTTCAGCAGAACTGTCTGTGACAGTCTGGGCCTGTCATGACAGAGCTAGGATATATGACGAGGTACTTTTCTGTTTTCACCTGTCTGGTAGACTTGGACTTAAAATCTTCTCTTTCTTATTTGAGTACTGGCATTTACAATCATGTGTCTTTCCAAGTATAATTTCTGCAAGATTAAACTACCTGGCTTTGGGTTAGCACAGCTATATAGTGCCTGTGCTTTCTAAATCACAGATCGAGAGGGAGTATAAAATAAAATTATATGTCCACTGAACTTCACGTTTCGTGTGTTTTAACCTGTGTCAGCATGAGCTAACCAAGGAAATCAGGCCAAGTTCACTCCTTAAGTGACTCATTAAACTGCACTGAAGCCTTGCATAGGCATTCTTATTAAGAATTAGCACATCTGTTTCAGTTTAAAGTAATTCGACGTGTCTAAAATAAACAAAATAATTTATTTCTCTTGGTAATTTGAATAAACTTTCCCAAGGATACTCATGAAAACAGCCCTATGCTGTTATCTCTAGATGTTACAAACTGATACCCAGCTTTTTTCATCTGGAAGCCCAACTATTACCCTCTTTGTCCTTGGTTACTCAAAACAGGCACCACTGTTTCCCCAGTGCCATACAACAGGATTTAACTGCCACAGCAGTAACGGGAGGCTTTGAGAGATGTAGCCCCTGTTCTCAAGGATGTTGTGTAATAGCCTTTAATAGTAACAATTTATGCACAAATGTGCTGCATAATAGCAACAAATACCTGGGGTGAAAGTACTGATGATGGGACAACAAAATTACCTTACTGTGGCACGCTTCAAAGACACTACTCTTAATGATGCTGCAGTGCTTCTGTCCCAAGGCAGATTTGAAAGGCTGATCAGCACACAGGTCAGTCACGTTGATATTTGAGCAGGTGCTTGTTATTTTCCAGCTGTTTCCAAACTCCTGGATGCTCATCTCCACAGACTGCCCTCTGGTTGTGAAGTCATTCCTTGAGCGGCCGTCAAAGTCCCCACAAAGGCCACAGACTTTTCCCTGAGTAATTTGTGTAGGTGCAGTAAGTGGTTTGGTTATGTTAAGTGTAGCCCACTCTTTGACAGAAATAAACTACAGAACAAGTCAAGGAAAAATAGCTGCAAATTTCTAAACAGCCACCAAAATATGTTTTAGAAAAAGCTGTACTGGAAATGACAAGATCACTCTTTTAGCCCACGAGTACTGCAAAATGTCTGGCTTTACTTCTGGCTCCCAGTATTTTGAAGCATTCCATACCAATTGAATGATGACACAAAACACAAGGCACGGACCACTTGCTGCTTCTTGCCCACGGGACTGAACACTTCTCAAGCCCTGAATTTCTAACTGAGGTTTCAGTTCTGCGTGTCTGATTTTGAGTTTGAAATTGTAACTCATTCTGTTCTGCACCTACCTGGAAAGATGGTGTCACATGAACAACAACTGTTGTCTTCTGGTCCCACATGAAGCTCATCCCTTGAGTTGTTTCAATCACAATATAACCTCCTCTGAGATCCACCTTATAATTCTTCTCAGCTTCTGGATCAGTGGCTATCTCCTGAATTCTTCCTTCCAAAAGCCTGATTTCACTGCTCTAAAAGGGCCAAATATATTGCATGGAAGGAAACCAAATAGAAAACTTAGGGTAACAACTCTGGTATTCTGTCTCTTGTCCTTCATCTCACTTTTTCCATAGTTCTTGCACTACAACTTGGCCTATCCCAGGACACGTGAGCCACAGACAAGACCCACTGAGTTCAATGGGAAACATCTGCCCATGCATGACAAGTCTTACTTCATGTTCACATAAATTGTCCTCGTTCTAGATGAAATCTATTTTGCTGGCACAACAGCTCCTGAGTGCACGGGTAATGGGGCATGGCGGAACACTCCTTGTCACGCCACTTTCTTTCACCCTACCCTCACCCCCCACTCTGGGATAAATTTCTTTGCTCTTTTGTGTTTGCTTTGGGAAAACGCTAAAGCTGAGCTGGAAGGAAGAAACTCTTCCCTCTGTGGTTGACATCTGCCCTGTACACAAACCATGGCACAGAAATATACAACATGATCCTCTAAAACTATTTTTTCCACCTGTGCACCACTAATACCACAGATGCACACATACACACATATGTAAGCAGAGTGCTGTTGACCCCCCTTCCCTGCAGAAGTGTCCAGCCCTGGTAACACCAACTACCTACACCCTTCCCAGCTTGTCTGCCTTTGCTTTCCAGCTATTTGATTAACATAGGTACTCTATAGCAACAACTGAGTTGGAATATAAAGACAAACTATATTTAACTGCTGCAAAATCAAGACTACAGCTCCTCAGTTTGAACTGATTCTTGACAAACCTCAAAAATCAATGTGATCTTTAGGGAGCAGATGGAGAGTGACTTCCCACAGGCATTGTTCTGAATTACAATTCGGAAGGTGCCAGCATCCATGTTATTGGGGCAAAAATCCTTAGAAAAATAAGGAGAATAAAATAAGGATACAATAACATTGTACTGGATCTCTTCATGTAATTACTCAAGTCAAACATCATCAAGAGATCTAAATACATCAGTCTGACTTCTGCTACTTTATCATGAGTCCACTAAAACTCCAGGCACTTTAGAAGAAGTAGTAGCTGAACTGCTCATACTTATTTGGCCAGAAATTTTGAAGAAAAAAGCTGAGGTAAAAAAAATGAGCCTCTCATAACACACGTCCTGCACAGCCGAGAAGTTTTAAATACCTTTTTCTCAATAATAGCAAAAACAACTGTGATCTGGAGACAAGACTGTCTCATTCAGCACTATCTTATTGAGTGTAATAGTTGTACATGAACTGAGATCCATATGATAACCTCTAGATGCTTTTGATGGAAAAAAGGGATCATAGAATCATTTGAGTTAGAAGGGACCCTAAAGGCCATCTGGTCCAACTCCCTTGCAGTGAACAGGGACACCTACAGCTCGATCAGGATGCTCTGTCAACCTTCTGTCCCTACTGTCACTCTTGAATGATCCAGAGAAACATTTAATTTTCAATGCTACATTAATCCTTTCCTTTTGCAGATGGTAGAGTTACACCAGGAAAGGGTAGCCCAGCCCAGGAGTTAATAATTTAGGATCACACAGTGCCCTCTTGTGTCATTTCTGAGGGTTAATTGCTTTGGTTTTGAATGGACGATACGGATCTGTTCTGAGTACAAGAGCAGGGGGGGGTTAAGCTCTGCTCATGAGTGTTCATTGTTCTGCACGAGGCAGCCTTTATAGAATCATAGAATCGTTTGAGCTGGAAGGGACCCTTAAAGACCATCTAGTTCAACTCCCCTGCAATGATCAGGGACATCTACACTAGATAAGGTGCTCACAGCCCCGTCCTGCCTGACCTTGGGTGTCTCGAGGGATGAGACATCCACCACCTCTCTGGACAATCTGTTCCAGTATCTCACCATCTTTATTGTAAAAGAATTCTCCCTTAAATCCAGCCTAAAATTCCCCTCCCTTAGTTTGAAACCATTTTCCCTTGTTCTATCAAATTATTTCTCAAACTGAACCCTGAAGTGTAAGCTGAGAAGAGCACATAGATAAGAAAACAAAAAGTGAGTTACCTGAGCTAGGATATAGTCACAGTCTCCCAGGAAATCAAACTTCTCCCCATCAAAGCTCATGTAGTGCCCGTTGCCGTACACAGTGCAGGTTCCCTTGCAGGGATTGTCTGTGCAGTTCCACTGCCTTTTGTTACAGGTGCTGGGGGGTGAAATGCAAAGGTTTATAAACCATCTTTGTACAAAGTGTGTTTTTTCCTTAACTGCAAACATAGGTTGAATAATGGAAAGCTGAATCCTCTGCAGTTCTTCAAAATAATCTTCTTTGAGACCATGCCATATAATGGACTGCTAATTACAAAATTCATGTTTTCTACCAAGACCCCTTGTATATTTTGATTCTATTTTTTTCCTTTAAGTATCACAAAAATCATTAAGGTCTGACAGCAGACAGTGGGGATTTAAAATGTAAGTTCAAGATGAAGAACTAGAAAATTCAACCATATCTGACGTGCCTTGTGCCCAGTTCTGTTCCTGATCATGGTGTGAAAACCAATGCTACCTCCTACCCTTCCCTGACAGACTTCACCTCCAGCTGAGGGGCACCATAGACAGAAAATGTTAGTTGTCAATCCCTTAGCACAGATACTCTGCAATTATTTTCCCTGTGTGCGATCCATTCTCCTAAGAAAACAAAGACCTCACTGCAATAAAACCTCTTAATGGCCTCTGGGAGAACAACAACTGCTTATCAGGGTTTGGCCTCACATGTTAAACGTGTTGCTTGTACCACTGATAATCAAACCAGTGTTTCTGGCTGTTATTTTCTCACTATATAATGGGTAAGGATTCAAAGAATTTTATCCAGCACGATAAATAATATCTGTGAGAACTATAGCAGCATTATACCAGCAATTGGAACAACAGGAGCATTCTTTTGTGTTACTGGGAGATCTGTGCGCCCAGAAACATTCCAGGTTGCTGGAAGATCACTGTGGTTCCTCCTTCCTCTATATGCAGCCCTTTTCTGGGGGTGAGCTGAGTCCCACAGATATAGACCCCATTCTTCATTATTCAGCGAGCAGCCACAAACCAGACTGCATGCAGCTGGGATTTCTAAAGCTGGAGTGGAAGCAGTTTGTAAAAAACAATGGAAATTCTTTGACTTTTGATACCCATTCCCTTAAGTACAGGCTTATGCACTGTGACAAAGAGAGGGAATGTTTCCTTTTTTGTTTTTACTAGATCTTTGATGGCTCTAATGGTGAAGAGAAGGGCTTCAAAGGCATCCTGCCCCATGGATGTACTGTGCACTATTTTTAACAGCCTTTGCTACAAAACGTGACTCCCTGAAATAACATACCATGTGTTGCAGTCAACTCTGATGGTTTCACCAGGTTTATAGAAGTGCCCTCCATGGACACATGGGCACTGGTCTTTAGGAATACATCCGCCACTGCCATCCAACACCAGCCCATCGGGACACATGCAGCCAGAGACACATTCTGTGACATACTGCATATATAAAAACATGATATGAGGCAATGCATTAATGCACAGAACGTACAGTGAACCAGCAGAAGCATTAGTGCTGGATGCCAAACTTTTTAGATCGTCTCTCAAAATGCTGTGCCAGTAAGTTAGTAACAATCAAGCTACAAGCGTCACAGCTAGGTGGGTAGCTGCAGCTGCTGTGTTATCAGTGCAGAGATTGGTCTTGTGAACAGTGTAATCTGTTACCGCCAGCGTTTGTTCAGGACAATCACACATGCACAATCACGTCGTCCCACAGTCCTGATAGGAGGTGAAGCCCTTACACAGTGCATGTCCTGTGTCTTACAGCTCTTCTGACACTCTGATCCGATGGCACCAGGACCCGCTGAGCTGCAGTTGAAGTAGTACATAGGAGCTGGGCAATCTATGGGATGAAGGACATTGGAGGAAGGTCATTTGGTGAAAGTGATAAGGATGTCATCAGCCACTCTGCAACCGAGTAGAGCATTTCAGAGGGCAGCATATGCCTCTCATTTACTGTTTCCATTAGCTTTCCCTTCTGTCTATCAACAGGATGAAGGAGGCAGATAGCCTGTGAGCTTTGGGAAATACCTTCATTTTTTAAAGAATTCATCAATTCTGAGGGCATTCTTATAAAGACAACTGTTACCAATAACTCGCACATCATAGGGAGAGATTAAATAATGCACAGAATACTAAAATGCTACAGAAAGCAAGAGATGTACAGAGAAGCATTATAATCGCCAGCTGACACCATAATGCTATTATTTAACAAAAGCTCACCTTTTACCAGGACAGTTTCTCCAATGCAGTCTAATCTTCCTTGAATGCATTTGCTAAAGAGATTCCATAAAATGAAACACATCAGCTCTTCACACTTGTCTCTCTCACTAGAGAGAAAGCCTCTGCAAAGCTTTGCTAGTAACACAAATAACAAAATTCCCATCAAAATTAATATTTGGTACAGATGCGAATTGCCATCCCCAGAAGGAAGATAAGACCTAAAGATGAAATTCTTTTCTTTCATCTCTCGCTGGTTTAGTGTATGCCTTTTCTAAATCAAGTCTTTCCTAAGCATTTATTTTCCACTCTGTGAGATCTGAGTAATACCTTCTTAAGTTAAATGCCTCCTAAATTACTAAGCAAATGTGTATCTACAAAGTAGTCAAAAATTTTCAGAGAAAATTCCAGGAGTTGGAAAAGAGAGAGAGAGAGAGAGAGAGAGAGAGAGAATACAGACATCTAAAGATAAAAATGGATTGTTTGCACAATTCAGCCCTCTCCTGGTATTTCTTTGCATTTATTTGCTACCCTGAGCTGGCTGACAATGAGGAAAAGGCAGTTGTTTTGTGAACTGGAAATGCAAGATAATTACAATACTCTCACTATTTCCATCCCCACTTTTCTCCTTATATTTAAAAACAGATTTTGCTTTTTTTCCCTTGGGCAATTTATTTTTTTTTTTTTTGATGGTCTGCAGAATGTGTAGGGGGATGTTTTTGACTCTTTTTCATATTAAAGCCAGAAACTCTCTTCTCAAAGCCCCTATCCTGCTCCCACTGTAAGCAAGTATTTTTTGACACAACAATGAACTTTGCATAGAGACAGGTCACAAACATTACACCTTTTAAGGTTCTTGTTTGCTAACAGGAATATAGGATCTTAATCTTCACTGTGGTTGCCCTTCCTGCCAGGGGAACATTTGCTTTGGTAAAATCAAGTAGAAATTAATCACTGTTCCTTACAGTAGAATGACCCCATTCAGGGATTAGAGCAGGGACTTCCTCAGTGAGCCCAGGTGTTCAACCTTTGCATCATTAGCGCAGCTTACCACAACAGTTTGTCTTCTTGAAAAGAGTTGCCAGGCTGAACAATCTTGCCTTTGTAGTAGCAGGGACAGTCTTCTGGAGTGACACATTCCTCCTCGTCATTGAGGTAGGTCCCGCTGGGGCAACCGCAGCCCTCCATAGGAGCAATCTGAACTTTACACAGCGGATCAGGTTCATCCAGTGAGCGGCAAGACTGGTTGCAGTACTTCACGCTATAGTTATAAACCATAGTCTCAGGACACTCCTCAGAGGGATCTTTGGAAGAGAAATAAAATGGATGTATGGCCTTCTCTGCACAATCACCATTCGTGCTGTTAATGCAGCTTTCTGCAGATTGAGATCCGTAAAAGTACATTTTCCTAACCAGAGCACCTTGTCTCAGAGTAGTCTGGGAGAAGCCTGCTCACATCAGACTGCATAAAACTAGGTGAGGTTGAGCAGCGAAATACCCAACAGGGTACATCTTGACTGAATTAGAGGATCTGTATTGTTACAATTCCATCTTATATCAAGAACTGAAGCCACTAACTTCTCACTTCTCCACACAGATAAAAATGAGTTTTCTCTCCCTACCTAATGATTTATTTGGGTAGGAAACAAAAGTGGGAGAATTGAGCTATTTTATAGGGTTAATTCTGGGCATTAAATGGGCAGTGATAAGGAACTCTCTTCATCATTTGATGTTAGCTCTTCTTTCTATCCTTCAAAGAAACGAGAAACCAAATTTTTTAAGCACCCTGCTGGGTCAGTGAAACAGTTAAATACCAAAAATCTATACATCTCAACTAAACCTGTAGAATAGTGAAAAGGTGATTAATCTTTTTGTGCTAACAAGAAGTATTACCTTCAAAACTCTGCCATAAAATCTGCAGGAGGGATCAGTAGTGATGATCAAGTTGTGTAAGGAAATATCAGGGCTGGGACTTACAAGAAAGGCTGGCATCCAGATTCCTCTGAAATTCAATGAGATCTGGGGACCTGGTCCTTTCGCACCTCTTTTTGTCTCAGATCCCCAAAGATTAGATCCATTGCTTTGTTTTTCAGACATGCACAGAGGTACTAGATGGTACAGGGTGGTAGCTTATGGGGAACTGTGCTAATCTTTGCAGCAATATTATCATCATATCAGCCATAGGCTCCATGCTTAAACAAAGCTCTGTATGGTTTTCCAGTCAATGACCATTGGTCGCTTTCTTAGATTAGTTTGTGTGCTAGGTGTGTGTACACATGGAAAACCACCTCCGCCAACAAAAACCAGTTGCTTTCCTGTTCTCAGCCGGAGCAGGCACGATATCCCATCTGTCAGTTAGGCATGCCATATTTTCATACTTCATAGGAGTGCTATGAGGATGCAGCAACTGGTATACATAAATCACAATAGGTCAAGGAAGAAAGATATTAATAAAGTCCTTGAACTCAAGTTTATATCACAGTCCATCTGATATACCAAAAGATTTATCTGAAACAGTGTTTCAATTGTTAATAATACCATTTCTAACAAATGTGTCTCCTCTCTCTCTTTAATTATTTGGTGGGAAAAGATTGATTTTGGTAAAGCTAGGTCCAGTAAGAAAAAGGTTATTTGGTTATAGTACCCACAGTCACAGATCTGTAATCTTAGATTATGTGTATATCACAACTGGAGGTGTAAGTGCAGAGCACATGAGCATACCAAAGAAAGTTTCAAGGCAGCTTGCACAAAGAGAACTAGAAAAACAGTGCTGTGATTTAAAAGAGACTACTAATCCCAGTAACACGTAGCTCAACTAATGGTTTGTGCTTCCACTAAGGACTGTGTCATATATACGCACTGCCTTCTGTTAGCTAGTGGGGTTTTCTTTTCCATACACTCTACTGACTGTTGTAGCCACTCTGTGCAGTATAACCTGTCTCAGATCATGCCTGCAGCACAGCACATCTGCACACAGCTGCAGGAGCTGGTTCACAGCTGCCACCAGTAGAGAGGGCACTGACAGTGTCTGTTCTGGCCCGTTTACTCCTTCACTCCTGAATAGCACAACCTTCAGTCTCTTCGTAGGCATGTTCCCAAAAGATTATTTCCTCTTAAAAAAAAACAGAACAAAAGAACACAAGACTAAAATGATCATGATGACTGAGGCATTAGCACTTTTCTCAAGGTTACTGCGCTGAGTTAATATTGTCATGAGTCACGTTTCAGACCCATGTTACACAACTGTCTTGCTTTGGTGTAAAATATGTCAGTTATTCTGTATTGATGACAAACTCTCGACAGACAAGAACTATCCAGTGCATAAGTCTGCATGACTCTAGGATAATATGTGGATAATATGTAAACTGCACTGTATTTCCTTATAATTATTTCAGCACTGGTTTGTTAAATTGTCCTCAGCTCTGATAGCATCCCATAACAAATTCTGGCAGTGTCATACAAATAAATATATATCTGTGGGCTCCTAACCCAAGATTTACTGACTGTGTATGTGCTTAAATATACACCTATATTCAAAGAAGCTTTTATTTATGTGTTAGATAGTCCTGAGATGAAAATACTTTCCAACACTTTCACATTCTTAGAAAAAAAAGCAACATGCATTTATTAAAAGTTATAGCCTGAAAAAAATGCAATTAATGAGAATGATATCATGTGCATGGCCAGTGCCTGAGACAGAAATGCTGAGCAGAACTGTAAAGAAGTCTTCAGAATTACTATGTATTGGGAGGCCCGAGAATCCAAAACTAAGCTACCTGTGACTCCTCGCTGTGATTCAATGCAGAATTCACCTAATATGACACACAAGGAGCATGTATCCTAAGAGCTTCTTCATGAAGTGTACATTAACTGATACTGGCAGGTAGAGGTTTTTAAAGAGCTCATATATGCTTCTTCTGTTTTTCAAAGATCTATGACTTGACTGAGCTCAGAAGTTACGGGCTGCCACAGACTGCAGTCTGGAGATGTTCCCCTACGTCCCTACTCAAGACATTACAGGATGCATACCACAGATCCCCTGCCTCCAGTCCTTAAGGGTGATGCCTGCTGCAGCACAGTCTCTGGAGTAAGTAGAGAGCACGCTACACAGTGCAACTTCACTCTTCTCAGCATTACAGGTGTCATACATGCATCTCTAGGGGACAGAAAAGGACATGGGTATTATGCCTGGTTCACAGGAAGCAAGACCTGTGGAGAAGCAAGGAAATATTCAGCAATTTAATGGGGTAAAGGATAAGCCATAGTTATGTGAGTTATAGGTATCTGAAGACACATTATATTTTATGCAAAATTTCAGGCTCAAGTATTTTCTCAGTAAGCTGTATCTCACACAAACCCTACATGAATTCTCTGCAGTTTTCGCAGGAACTGCTTTACTACTCATAGAAATGTGGTAACTTGCCAGCTCATCAGCAGTGTTATACAGCTGAGCACCAAGAGCTGTTATGCCTGCCCTGCATTTGCAATACAAATAGAGTAACATCCTTCTGCAGTAATAAATGGAATATAAACATTGTAAAAGTAGTGTATATTCTCCCACTGGATGTGAATTTTAAATGAAACACTGAGATCAAAACCCCTTGGCTTGATTCCAAACAGAAACATTGATTTATCTTTTCAAAGACTAAACAGTTTTCAAAACCAGCAAACCTTATTTTACCTATTTTTCCTCAGGATCATGCAACAGAACTGTCAGTGATGACAGTGCTGGTTGTGGAAGACAGGCACTTAATCAGTACTTTCAGGACAGAAGGCAGAAAGACCCACCGTATCTTGCATAAACTCTCACTTTATTTTTCTCATCAGCATTACTGAATTTCTTTGCCAACTCACATTGCTATAACCCATTTCAGTCCTGAAAACCAGATCATTTCCCTGGCAAATCAGCTTCTGGATGAGAACAAACCACTGATTTAGACCACTGCCTTACCTTGATGTACACAGAAGGGTCTACAACAGAATGGCAGGCAGCAAACGAACTGCTTGTATTAGACAGAAGAGCACACCAGTGTTGGGCAAATTTTTCTGAATGGGAAAAAATATTGTCCACAGTCATTTAAACCACATTACTACTTGAATTTGTTTTCTTACAAGCTATCATACAGTCCTAGAATGTCCTGAAGTGTTCCAATGATGCTGGAAGGAAATAGAGGGCATAAACATACCAACACATTAAGCATGGTTGGATGAGTGAGCAGTCATTTTCCTGAAAGAAAGGTTTCACCTTCCTGAATACTAACAGTATTACCATGGCTGGATCTGAAAAAAACTTCCCCATTTTCATAGTTTTCAATTAAACTTGTCTAATTCTTTATGAAGTACAGTCAAGGAATTACACAAAGTATATCATAATAAGTGAGCCTTTACTGTATGTGGTAATACCTAGGAGACTACACTGTAAATCGAAAATGTATTAAAATCCAGTGAAAATAAGAATCTGGGCAGGACCAAGTACAGCAAAGTGCCTGCTGAAGTCAGTAGTGATGATATCTTACTAAGTCCAGTATAGCTGTAGCAAGCTAGGTTGGATGAAGATTGGGCCCAAGTACTGATAAACAATTATGCTCTACCTTAACCCAAAATTGCTGTCATTGATGTTCTGTGTGTTTTTCAAGTCATCAGCAAAGAAGGTGCTGGCTCTTTTTCCAGAACTGCATATTTTGTGGGTGTTTTTTTGTTGGTTTTTTTTTTTTAGAAAAAGCAAAGCTGTCACCTTAGAGGCTCACAAAAAGCAGCATATTCTCTCTAGAAATAGCCTCAAAGGCAAAGACACTTGATGTTTATGAGACTTCTAAAGCTTTCTCAGTTATTTATCTCATGAAAATTATTCAGCACTGATAACTCAGGGATGAAGAGTCTGCTACCTTTATCCACGCTGTTTGAACAAGGATCTTCAAAGCTGTCCTCGACATCAGAACAGCTGGCTCTGGTTTTCCAAGAGTTACCGAAAGCAGAAGCTGAATCTTCCACAGCTCCAGTGACTGTTCTGAAATCGTCAGTCTGGATGTTATTGAAATTGCCGCAAAGACCTTGAGTGGGTGGCAGTAGGGATAAAAAAAGAGGAAGAAGAGGAGGAAGAAGTCATAGTACAAGCGGGAAAAGCAATGACTTCAGGATAAATGCCCTCAACTATATAATGGTGCTTGCCTGAAAGAAGCTCATTTTCCTGATGTTCCCACAAATCAGACAAAACCCTGTCTTTAGTGCATAATTGTTATTTCCTGTATTACTTATTATTAGTGAGAGCTGTTTAAATATGCTTCAGTAATCACTAGCAGGCATTGAAGAATATTCCCAAAAATTTATAGTCAAAGGAAATGGCAAAAGTAAAACAAAATTAATTGGAGGGATTGGACGTCAACCAATCACACAGCTAGGAAAGAGAGACACAGTTTAAATGATGTTCATGGGAGATTGGTGGCAAAACCAGGAACAAGAACACTGCCTGCATCTCGCACTCCGATGATAGCGTGCTTTTACAGAGTCCAAAAGATCTGCACACCCTAAACATCACAGAGCTTCAGCAAAGTGAAGGTTCTGGCCAATCTTTTGTTTCAGAAATGTATAGATTTAATCACGGGTTCTAAGGTAAAATATCAGTATAAAATAAATTCTTCTGTTCACTTCAAGTGATAGATAAGCGGCTACCATTTGTTTAAGAGTGAACTGAAAGGATACAGTGTGTCCTACCAGACGTGCGATTCTGATAAGAATGATCAACTGTTATGGAGAGCTGCATTACAGGCTTCATTTGCACTCGAATCTGTACTCCAGTTAAGCTCAAGATTTTGATGAAAAACGTAGACGGTCTGAAGATGGTGATGCCATCTAAAGAGGAAACAAGTGAAATGGATAAAAAGTACTTTCAAACATTTATGAAGCTGAGAGAACAGGAACTCCCCTTTACCAGTGCATTCGGTTTAACACAAGAATCTCCCCAGGAGTCCCAGACTATATCCACCTAAATTAGTGACCTGATAACAGGCAGGATCAGGTTCTTCAGAAAGAGAAGGAGGAATCAATCCATAAATTGATGTAGGCTATTCTGAGAAAGTTGTGGAGAAAAATATCTACCTTTGCTTACTGGAAGCTTCACAATGAAATTGTTCATGTAGATATTCCCACAGGAACAGATTTTTATAGTCTGTAGGGAAAAATAAAAAAGCCCATGGTTATGAATGCACATGAGGCAGGCAATTACAACCTGAAAAGCTTCCTTAAGCATTAAGAAGCAATGTCTTCAGAACATGATTACCTCTGCAGCAAATATAACTCAATGTCTGAACTCAATACAGAAGCATAGAACAAATCTGCAGACAAAACCCTCTCCACCAGCAACAGCCTTGGCTAAGTGTTCTTGCATACCTAAGAAGTTAGCTATCTTTTTGAGAACTGCACTCAAGATGCTAGGTGTAGGCTCCCATCCATCTCATTGGAAATGTAACATACCCATTACTTCATTTCTTGCACTGGGGAAAACCTCAGGAATCAAAATTTTTGTAAAAATACTTGGGTCCTGTAGAAATCTCCATCCTTCAAAAAGAAATAAATGAAAAGTTTGAAGTTATAGAAAAGATGGGGAAGGCTGATAATTTTGAGCCATTCACCTCTGAAGAAAATGGAAAAGAAAATAACTCCTGCAGAACAAAACTAATAAACACGGGCACTGCATCGTCTGTTGCTATTAATCTTGCATTCTCAGGACCAAAATAGGTCCACATTATTAATGAGAACATAAACGAACCCTGTGAACCTAAATAAAAGTGACATTCTGTGTGCCAGCTAAAGAAAATTACTTACTGTTTTTCCTAGTGTGACTAAGACATTCTTTAAGCAAGTCATTGTCTTTGATGTCCCACACTGGATGATCTCTCCAATCACCACGAATGTGTCATCAGTGTTCTGAAAAGAGGTGAGAACAGGGATGTGCAGACATCATTAGCATGATGTAAAAAAAGGAAAAGAAAAATGTATGTCTGAAAGGCTAAAATGAAAGAATGAAAGATCTGGGGCATTTAATTTCAAACTGCAAATTGCTGTATTTCACTTCCAAACCCAGTAATGTTCACTGCTTTTGCCCTTTACTCTTTCCTTGAATCAACCTGTGCATACTGTGTATGTGTAGAGTCACAGTCAATTTTTGTGAAGGAATCAGCTCATCCACTTCATTTCTGCAGTCACACATGAAGAAAGCTTCAGGATAAATGCTTTAATCTACATTAATATATCCAGTAACAAAATGAAGTCATAAAAAAAAGGATGTAAAATTATGTTGAAAATGCAAAAGTTTGATGCTTAGCATCACAGTTGAACTGTTGTCCATCGCAAATAGAAAAGTGTATGTGGTTTAACACTGAGTACGTATTCAAGTGCATTGCTGGACTGAGGCCATTTCATCAAATGAAGTCACACCAAGTTAATGGTGTGCTTAATGTTCATTCTACTCTAGAGATTCAGGAGTAAAAGGAGAGATTGTTCATACCTTAGCTAAGACATAATGGCAGTTACCATGAAAATTGAACCTCTTATTATCAAAGGTTGTTATATGGAATCCTCCATCTATACTGCAGCTTCCAGAACAAGGCAGAGAGATACAGCTCCAGTGACCTCCTTTGCAAGTGCTGTACAAACACAAAAATGAGTAGTTAGAATAAATATAGCTGCAAAGTAGCAAAGGTTGAGATCTATATCTGATCAGTTCCTCTTTCTTTGTCTCATCAGTTGCTTGTTATGTAGCTGCTTTTTAAATCCCCGAGGAAGGAAGATTTTATACTGGATCCTTGAAGTGATAAAGTTAAGTGTCTGTCAGTGGGAGTTAACTGCACTGGGCTTCACATTGTATCCTTCAGAGACACTGAGTTGGTCAAATAAGAAATATTTTCCAGGGCCTAAACTGCCCACTTAACTTTTTAAAAGAAATAACCTCTTCAAGGGGGATCTCACCTCACTTTATGCTACTGATGATTCAGCAAGTTGCTGTTACAACTTTTCAGAGCCAGATTGTGGAAGACATGACTTAATAAGCAGTTGTAAAAATCAGAGCTGTTAATGCAACAGGAGAACAGCCTGGCCACATTACTTCAGGCTTTGTGAAGACTGAGCCTATGGCTATGGGAACCATTCAGAGCCCTTCCAAACTCTGGTTTTGGGGAGTATTTCCTGCCTTTGAGAATAGCATAGGAAATATTTAATCCAAAGGGATGTGCCATCCGCTCCACCCAACCATGCACCACAGAGTAATTCTTTGAAATCCAAACTTTGGAACAGCCCTTCAGAGATAGCAGTGGTTGGAAAACTACTCGTTAGCATGGAATGACTCTTTGCTGCATGTTAGTGGCCAGTGCTTCAAAACTAATAGGCAGAGTCTCATTCTTCTGCATTCTGGTATCCCAGGCTTAATACTTGCTGGCAATTCCAAGTGAGGGTGATAGCAACGCGTGGTTGAGGGTTGCCTCAAAGTTTTTCCAAATGCTGTTGCTATTCAGACCCCAGTTTCTGCATTAGTGCCATGATTACTTAGGATGTTAGGAACAGCAGAAAGGTGAAAAGGGCAGAATGCAGCTAATCAGTGCTCTCCAATAACTGCCTCTATCTTGTTAGTGCAATCAAGTTCACAACAGTACCAGTTTTGGCAAGGAGTGGAGTAAGTCCCTCCAGAAGAGTAGACTTTGCCTTGAAACATACAGGGACAGCTGTCTCTGGGAACACATCTTTTGCCACCAAGGTCATCAAGGATAGTTCCTGTTCAGACACATTAATATTCCTTAGTAAGTCTGGGAAACACCACAAAGGAAGATCAAAACAAAGAAAAAAACATGTATAATTCATCATTTCTACAAATAAATGGGTGGGGCATGTTTCATCAGAAGCAGCAAATCAGGTCCTCTCAGGCATTAATTGATGTAAAAGAATTTTCACTAGAGCTCAAATGAAAGCAACATAAGAACAAATATCCCAAAGAATATCACTGAGCAGGAATACCAAGTGCCAGTCTGCAAGGATATGAGCCAGTTTCCATCCATTTCTAATAGTGAAACTAAGAGCTCAGACCTCCGCTTCTTCATGTGAAAGATTGCTCATGCATGAACCTGTCAATGCATTTATTTTAAATATGACATAACCTACAGCAAGTCTTATTCTCCACTAGGCTACACATACACCTAGACTTGTAACTGGAGAGCACTTCATCAGACATCCTCATCTACATCACTACTACCTAGAAAACCACTCTTCTTTTTCCACATCTTTAGAAAAAAATGTCTTTTCTATCTTGAATCTAAATTTAGAGATTTAGTTCTTCCAAGACCCAGCTGGACACTTTCCTGTGCAACCTACTGTAGGTAACTTGCTTTAGCAGGGGCTTAGTCTCAGTGATCACTAGTGGTCCCTTCCAACCCCTACGGTTCTGTGATTCTGTGAAGAAGGAAGTTGTTAAGTTTTACTAGCAGAAACAGTTTATTCACTGATTTTAGTGAAAAATCAGTCAGGAAACAAAAAAACAATCCACTAACTGAAAGGAAATGCCTTCCTTCTTTGCCCATTTGTGACCGACTGGAAGAAGTAAACTGCCTTACCAGGAGGACAGAAACAACCATCTGTGCATGGAGCTTTGCATATCTTGCTCCTTTCTGGGTCAGCGCATGTGTCAGCACAGGAGTTTCCACATTCCATGTACTCCATGTTGCTTGGGCATTCCTGATCTGCAAAACCAAAGAAAAATGTGGTATGTTAATGACGAATTTATGAATGTTCAAAAATTATTGCATCACTTAACTCCTTCTTCCTTCCTTCCCCCAAATCTTGACTGCAGAACTTTCTATCCAGATGTGTCATGTCTTGTTGCAATCTAAAAGAACTTCTTACAAGTGCTTTTACTTCATCTTTGGAGAAAACAATACTGCTGGTAAATATTAGTTATTTAACATTATTTTACTAGCTTGAGGTTGGCTGAAGTCCTGATACCAGCAAGACAGCAGGACCCCTAATAACTAACTTCTGTCTTAAGCAGTTCTCATTCTGGCATTAATCTTCCATCCTAGTCAACAGCAGCTGCTTGGAAGAACTGCCTGTATTTTTCTCTCCAGAATTACAGCAATTTCCTGTTCGGTGGCTGCAGCTACTGAGTAGGAAAGCAAAGGATCAGCTAAGAACAGGTATGTTAGACTTCTGTGTTACTTCTTTCGACTGGACATCAAAATTTTAAACAAAGTTAGCTGTTTATTAAATGTACATTGTAAAACTCAATTAAAAAAAAAAGAAAAGAAAGAAAAAAGGAGAAGATGCTAAGATGCAGTTTCTAATTAAGGAGCAAAATCGAGTTAAATTTGTTGAAGTTTTTCCATTAACAACATTTCTGTCAAAGCACTTCTACAGATTTGAGTCAGTGTAGTTAAAGTAGCTCCTATCTTTGCTGGGATTAGGATTCATTCATAGATGTCTAACATCCTAACCTCCGGAGCAGTACTACTCACAGCAAAGCTCTTTGGTTCTCCATTCCCCAGGGTCTCCCTTGCTGAGGACACAGTCTCGAGAGTATTGGTTTAAAGTGCTGCATATGCAGCTGGAAACCAAATCAGAATGAGAAGAATTAACCACACAGTTGCACATATCCTCAGTGCAGGTAGCTACATAATCATCAAAAGCAACCACTTTGGGGCAGTTTCCAAAACGGGACAGAAGTTTCTTGCACTTTTTTTTCTGAGGGAAAAAAAAAAAAAAAAACAGGAGGAGGAAAAGAAAAGCAATAAATGACATTTTACCAACTGTAGACTGATGGATGTGAACCCTAACTTCTGATGACACAAGTCCATGAGTCACAGGAGTCACACGGACCTCCAGAGGTCATCCAGTCTAACTTTTTGTTAAGAGGTTCTTTTTCTTGGACTGGATGTGGTCATAAAATTGCGTATTTTCCCACTTACCTATTTCTTTAACACTAGAGTAGGTAGCCCTTCAAGTATAAGATGACATTCTGTTCTCTAAATAGCCCTTGTTTCAACACAGTCACTCCAGTGCTGTAGTATTTCAGGAAGGTTTATACTACTTAGCCACACATACTTACATATTTACTGCATCTACTGTCATCCTCTGTAGGATGTCTTCCAGCGTGGTCATCTGGCCTCACATCAGGACATTTTTCTGATGGATCCTCAACTTTGTGAAAGTTCCCAAACTGCCTTGCGTGCATTTGATACCCTGCAAAATCACCGGATTCATCTGAATAACTGCCTACAATCCTTTAGATCAGTTATTTTGCTATTAATACGTACCTCATCCTTACCAAATCTTTCCCAAATGCCTCAATTTAACCATAATACAGTACATAACTTCCTGGTATAACTTCCATTCGGGTCAGGATCAGGAACCTGGCATATTTCTATCAAGAACTGCTGACAGTCTTGGCAATGATAATTATGTGAGACTCCTGACCTTTCTGTTTCATCTCATCTCTTTCAAAAACTTAGGTTCTTTATGAGCACATTTGATCTTACAGAAATTTGTATGTGTAATGGTCATACAGATCAGTTTGCATTATACTGTTGCAATCTAAAGCACACCTGTGGATGTACATGTAGAAATCCAGTAACTTGCTGTTTTGTACAGGATAGAGAAGCTGGGATGACAGACACACAATATATGTATTACACTGAGTATAGGGACGTACTTTCCCAAAGCATTACCAGACACTTGACTCTAGATCTAAGAAATCTTTCTGACAAAGTCTGAAATTTAATTATTCTTTCTGAATGGTAGGTGACAAGATTTTTTTCGTGACTTAAAAAGCCCAGATATTACACTGTCATTACACACAGTTTGCCTCAGTCCTGCAGCAAATACAATAGGGTGCAGGCTTCTTGCCACTCATACCCTGCTGCAGGACTGCAGACTCAGCAGTTTGCTGTGCTGCCCTCCTTCCAGCTCAGAGCTGCATCTGAAGGTGTTGGTGATGGCACCGCAGTTTCTGCAAAGATGCTCAGTGAAATCTGCCTGGGTCAGCCATGGCACTTTTGTTTCATTACATAGCCAAAACTAGTCACTCCTGATACATGACTGTAAAGTGATGAAAGCAGAAGAACAGAAGTACAGTCATGCCTCATTTGAGACTGCAGATTCCTTATAGTTTGGTACAAACAGTGGGAAACTTGGCAATACTGCTGCATGACAAGTGGGCAATAAAATTGGGTCAGCAAGGTTTGAGAGACACTTGCAAGCAATCAAGCAGCAGAGAATCTCAGATAATCCCACAAACTTTTAAATTGTTCCATCTACGGAAATGTTTGGGTATTTCAATATTTCTGTCCAGAAACCTGAAATCACACATGGAAAAAACAGATACCAAGTTTCATGTCATGTATAACACACTCCTACATTCAACATGCTGTGTTCAAGGCCTACCGTCCAAAATTAAATCATTCTTCTTATTGCCATCATAGTTCCCACACAGACCACATATTTTCTCTTTGTATGTTTCTTCCAGGTCCAGCTAAGAAAAGCAAAGAGGAAACTCAGGGTTTAAAGGTTTCTTCTCCCACCAGCAGCACATTACCACATGGCTCTCCATAAAAAAGCACAGTGGCAGAAATGTAGCAGTTACATTTTCCATTACAATCCTGTCATAAAACCTACAGACAGACAAGCTGAGTTTAAACAGGAAGACGATTCTCCAACAACTAGCATTCCTACCTATCAAACAGCCAACTGAAGCATGTTTAATACTGGACTGACCCTTGGTCCAGTGCCTCCCAGTATACAGTACTGGATAGATAACTGTATCCCAATGCTGAAAGCTGCAAAGAATTGGTTTCTGGTCAGCTTTTAGCAATATCCAAGTTTTTTTTCCAGTTCATAGGCTAAATGGAAAACTTCACACAATCTCTATGAAGGGATCTGCTCCACATCACTTGTTCTGCCCATACACAGGGCAATAGAGACAGGTTAACACATTATGGCTTTGCTAGATAGAGCTATTGCAACTTATCCCTTACATACTTGGTGGGTAATACTGGCCTTGCTAAGGTCTAGCTATAAATGGCAGTGTTTTTCCTACAGGTGTGTCAAGCTAAAACTGTGTCCACTCCACAGATGATGCCTATGATGTCTCAGGTATAAAACAGTACAAGGAGGGAGGGGGGGGATGACAAATAGTTCATCAGATCCTGAATCACCACATGATTGCTTCCTGATATGGACATTTTTTTCCTCTCCGTTCACCTTTTCCTCATTTTCTGTCTCTGGACTGCAAAACAACATCTGTTTATTTAATCTCACTCCTGATTGAAGAAGATAAATGCTCACACTCAAAAGCATAAATACACCACCACTGCAGAGAGTATTTTGGAGTGAATATATAGAGAGGAATTTCCCCATAGTAATGTCCTGGAATGAGAGATGCCAGGATCTTCTCAAATGACCACACAGATCGGGTTTCCACACAAGGTGTGCATTGGGAAAGAGCTGGAGTCACCTACTGTGCTCCACATAGCAAACAGATAACTATAGAGATGCTGTCTCCAGCGTTAACAGTGGCACCTTTCTTGGTGTAAAATTGCTTAGGGAGGCCTGGGCATTGCCTGGGCACTCCCTTGGGCTCCCACTGCCCCTCTGTTTCTTATGTTAACACGGTGCCTGCATCCCGCTCTGCTTTTCATCATTGATGGGGTTCACTAAGAGGAAAACAACTAACTGGATGTTCATACTAGGAGAGTGTCAGCCCAGTTCCACTTGAGTGTCAGACCCAGCTTGGAGGTGACTTGGAAATAAGCACAGGTGTCCTCAATCAGGATGCTCTTCAAGCTGAAGGGCAGAGGGATCCTGGAAATCGGAGGGAACAAAACAGATTACATTGGGAAAAAAAGAGCAAAATAATATTAATAAAAAAATCAAACCTTCACAGAGATATAGGAAAAAAGAAAAGTCATAAGGAGGCAAATAAGCCATGGAGCTTAGCCTTCACACTAATGCATTAAGTTTTAGTATTATCACCTTGTCTATTGTGACAATCTAATAAGCCACAACACAATTTTGGTCATGAGCATGTCATTATGTCAGCCACTCTATGGATACCAAAGTAGCTTTTCTGCTTTACATGAATTGAAGATCTAACTCAGAGCGTTACAAGGAACAAGATCCCAATACTGGGATACTGCAGCCCATGTAAGGATACCACAGGCTCTCACAATCTCTTCAAACTTTTCCTTGTCACTTGGAAGTTACAGCAATATTATCAACTATTTTCCTACCAGTGCATTGATGTGACTCAGACCTGTGTTACTTTTTGATCTCACCAAGCCAATTACTGCTCACTTCCCCAAAGCCTGAAAAATAGATCAGAAAATGGCTAGAACATGTGACATTTTTGCCTCTTTGATTTAAGAGAGATGTCTGGGTGACGTTATTGTATTTGGTTGTTTCTGGTCAGGTATCAATAGAAGGTAGTGTATAATACTTGTGATTCTCTCCAACAAGATTGTGAGGGTTACTCCCAGAGCCAGTGCCTGCTTTGGCCCGTCATACCCTAATGCTGGGAGTAGGACACTGGAGTGTTTTTTGATTCAGATTGTTTGTTTTCAGTGTTTGTTTTCAGATTGCTTTCTGGTTTACTGCAGACTGAAATTAAAGATGTGAATTTTGATTTCTGGGAATTCTGCCCTTTGCATAGAAGACATCAAGGTAAGCTGCAGTCTGCAAAGGAGGGCCACTTCTACACTGATCAATCTGGAAATTAAACTTCTTCTAAAAGGATGGTCTGTTCCTGAATAGCAACAAACAATACTAAGGTTAGCATCACAGAAATAATATTTTGAGAAAAAAAATCAGATTTTCTACAAAATTGACTTTATAAATAAAGCATTGATTTTATCTTCCCCCCTCTCCCTCCTTGAATAAAACATCATCAAGAAGATCTAACCTTATGCCTTTTCTAAACATGTTGTTGCTGACCTTTGGGAGCTGTCATTTATGTACTTCTTCACCACCTCCACTCCTATGGGCTGGACTTTTCACAATACACTGTTCAGTGTGCTATTACGTATGCAGCTCTTTGCTTCTCTGCACAGTGCGATACCTCTTTAGACAGATCACCCCTTGCTAATACCTAGCGATAAAACCGCAATGCTAGAAGGCAGCTGTAGCATCTTTACTTACTGGTTCCCGTTCACTGTGATGCCTGACTCTTTCACCTCTAAGATCACTCCGTCGGTAGTGACAGTGAAGTAGATCAGGTGACTGTCTTTGTCACTGCGCCTGATTTGGATGTTGAAGTCCTGGTAGCTGTCATTGCAGTGAGAAGCAAAGACGTATGTGCAGGTTCCAGGAAAAGTGAACTTAACGTGGTCAAATGTATGAAAGTGGAAGTTGCCCCACGTGGTACACTCGCTCCTACCAACAGTGGAGACCTGGACTAAGGAAAGATTCATAGCATCGAGGTTAACAATTCACCTTGTGTGAGCTGCTTTTGTTGTTGCTGCTGTTTAAAAATGTTAAGGGAGAGGTTTCTGAATTCAAAAATGTGAAGTCCTGGAAGATACTTTGTGAAGTACCTTGAGAAGTTCACATCAGAGAAACCTCCAATATGATCAGATAATCCCAGGTTCCTTTGAAGCTAACAGTGAGAAGCAAAGGAGACTTTTCATTCCTGTTTTACATATCTAACCAGTCTAGGAGTCCCTCCAACACTGCCCATTTCTCTGTTATTTGTAAACGATGGTGAGGGGTGCCAACTTAGATAGACACATAACTCCAGACTGCTGTGAAGTGAGGGCAGTCCCCTCCTGGTTGGCTAAATCTCAGTTCTGCCTTGGAAATTGTACCCCTTAACACAGTGAACAGTTTAGTCTAAAGTCTTGAACAGAGTTCCTACCAGGGCACAACACAGGTCACCCAAGTTTTCAGAAAAATGGCAGTCTCCAGTCTCAGCAGATGAGGTTGCCACTAGCTTCAAAAATCAGCTCACAGCTGCTTATTTTTCATCTCAGACAAACACATTTCTTGGAGCTGAGCTGTATCTCTGTCAGTGGTGTTGATAGGAAAGCTGCTCCAAAAGTAATGCTTCCTATTTCATTACGTTGGCCCATGATGTCAGAGGCAGATGGTGGAGGTATGGCAGTAGGGGTTGAACCTTCCCACCAATATTCCCATGTTACATTTTATTGCCATGTATCAGATGGCAGCAGAGGGACATTCTGGCAAAATGGCGTCTGGCATGGAAAGTGCACATTAAGCAAAGGTGTGGCATCTGGCTCTTGTTCATCGCTGGTGGAAAAGCATAGCTCATGGTGGTGACTATACTGAAAAAGAGTGTTCTGTAGCTCAGACTTTGCTCTACCAAACAGTGCTACTGTAATCTTCATAGCTGTTGTCATTTCCACGGAAATAAACAGGAGGCGTTACTTTTGGAGCAACCTAGATACTTCAAGTGCATGTAAGACATCACTTAAGAAATTATTTTTCATACCACTGATGCATAAAGTAAATATGAATCAAAGAAGGCTACACATAGAATTAAATAATTCTTGCTACACTGTGCTTTTGGCATCTCTTCTGGGCCTATCTGAATAGCACGGAAAATGAGCAAATTTCTTTGCATCCCTGATACAGCATATTTAGGAATATCAACACAGCAGTTTCTTTCAAGATCAAATCAGAATCAGCCATTGGTATATTCAGAGAACTCTAAAATATTATGAGATGTTCATAGACAAGAAACAGCATTTTGAAGTCATGAGTGACAAAAGCTCAAGTGCCAAAAGGTTCTTACAGAAACAACTTAATGAAAAGATTGGCTATAGGTGTTCACAGCAATGAAGTAGAATAATTAGCATTTTTTTACACAATAATGAAAAGAAATCAGATATTTTCACTCCTTCTTGGAAGTGTAATTGCTAGAATTACTAAGACAGCAGTAGCAGTCACATCAATTGTTTGTTTATCAAGTGATGAGGAAAAGTATAAGATATTCAAAGCCAAACCAGGAGGTAACAGTGCAAGAGAGCACAACAATGCGGTTCCTCCTAATGGAGGAATTCACACTGGTCAACCAAGCCTAGCAAGCATTATATAAAAATGTATGCAAAATGTTTTAAAAAGGGCATCCCTTTTTTATGATGCATATTGCATGCAGAGAGTCTGCTTTCTTAAGACCAGTCACTTAGGACATAAAGCAGTTGATACACTAACTGGTGTTGGGAAAAAAAAATAATGAAACAAGAATAAATGACTTGAATTACTTAAATTAAAGATGAGAAGGTAAAATGCTAAACAGTATCTGGCATGCCTACAGCTCTTACATGAGTATGTTACAATTTTTCATTTAACAAATGTAGTTGTCACCTAAGGAGATCAATATGCAAACCAAGAATCTTAGAATTTTTTCTTACCTATCTGAACTGGTTCTTTCCCTTTGCAAAAACTCCAAATGATGCAGAAGATCCAAAATGACCTCCCCTTTTTTATTTCCATCTTGCCATGAAGTGGTAACTTGAAAATCCTTCCCGGGAAGTGTTTTTTTCTTGGCTTATAGGCAGATTTTTATAGTCCAGGAATTTGGCGTGAGAACAAAACATTGATGGCAGGGTACCTGAAAGGTGGAGCTTCATTCATTTTTCTTTCAGTTGTCCATGTTCAGCACCAAACAACCTTCCGTCTTTTGCAAAAGACAAGTATCCATTTCTCTCCTCTCTATGGGGATGGAGAATTGTCCTTATCTCCTTTCTTTAAAATGTTTGTTTTCACTTTCATTACAGTGTTGCTTTTTCTTTAACTAATAGTTGTTCGTTTGTTGTTTTTTTTTCTTTTACAGCACTGGGTTAGTAACAAGTAACCATTGCCACTTTTTACAGTTTTTCTCTGGTTTGCACATCAGCACAGTCCTCCAGCTCAAGGAAGTGTTTGTCACTTCTGCTATCTTGATGAATATATTTCAAAAGGTTACAACTAAAAATATTTTAAGGTCAGGCATTGCATACAGTCATAAAGAGTCATAACCATAAAACATCCAGAGGGTTCAGTCATGTTATCTAAATCAAAATCTTCCCTCTTTTAATTTGAAACAATTTCCTCCTGTCCTATCACAACAGACATGTCCTCTTCTTTCTTATAGCCCCCCTTTAGGTACTAAAAGGCCACTAACAGCTCTTCCTGGAGAAGGAAACATGACAAGAAGAAATGGTTTCAAACTACAGGGAATATTTATATCGGATATCAGGAAGAAGATTTTTACAATGGCAGTAAGGCATTTGCACAGGTTGCCCAGAGAGCCAGTGGATGCCACATCCCTGGAGACACCCAAGGTCAGGCAGGATGGGGCTCTGAGCACCCAGTCTAGTGTGGGTGTCCCTGATCACTGCAAGGGAGTTGGAACAGATGGCCTTTAAGGGTTCCTTCCAACTCAAATGATTCTGTGATCAGATCTATGTTCTACTGTAGGATAGTTATTAAATATCCTGTCATAGATGTTTGATGCCAGGAACTTTAGTGACTCCTGTGGACATTTACTTGATGTGTTGGCAAAAGCTGTCCTTCATCTGACCCATGCTGTAGGTGGAACCACCTGTGAGGGACAGAAAGCCTCTCACTCAGACAAAAAAAATCTGTCAAACAAGCAAAAAAGACATTGCCACATGTTCAACTGCTCCGTGCTCCTTTGGGAATGCAATAGTGCCAAAATGACACCCAAAAGTAAGTGAGCAGGAATGTGGCTTGAAGTGGACTTACGTTTCAGCCTTTTTGCAAGTCCTCATGCCAGAGCAGCCCACAGACTTTTATCTTGCTGGCAGGCAGTGAGCCAGCCTTAAGGACTGTGCCTAGCTTACCACTTCACCAAGTCTTCTGGTGTGAACAAAGTTAAATGTCTGAATACTACTCCCCAGTTCTTGCGGTCATTCCCCTCACACATTTCTGAGCACTTACTCAGGTGCAAACATCTGCCAGGCAGAGATTTGCGGCTGTTGCTGCTCTTAAGAAAGTCCTGCACTAGCAGGTGAGAGCATTGTGCAGTGCATGAAACATGAGTTCACGTTACCCCTTTCCCACTGTCTGTGCCTCATTAATTCCATTGTCAGACGCACTCGAGGCAGGGCACTACTGGAAGGTAAAGTCTGTTCTTGAAGCCGTGCCATTTTGGCTGCTGTACAAACTGACAGACTTCACGGCACCAGAGATGGAAGTTGCAGATTTCTGTTTCTTTTCCTTTTAATCATCCTTCCCACTCTTCTCCACCCTAACAGTTATGATGTAGGACTACAGGATACCTAGCAAATAACGTGAGAATATGACATTGTAGTTACGAGGATAACCTGAAATCCCATACAGTGCAGCAGTAACATTCAAAGGCAGCAGACTCTTACGGTAACTTTCAGATTGAGTTTTGGTTGATGGAGCCTGCTTCTTGATTTTTCCAAATCAAGGCTACATTCAAAACCTGAATGTAGAACTGTGTTAAGATATTGTTCTTTTGTTTTATTTTTAAATCATGGTCCTCTTCCTTTCCAGTTCCCATATACACAATCAATACATCTATTTCATTCACACTGATATGAGAGTATAAAAAAAACCAAAACAAGAATCCAAAGATCTGATTCCTAACTTCAGAACAAAATGCCATTATCCCTGATGGGTGGCATAAAAGCAGCATAAGCCACTTACAAAACAATTGCCAAAGATACCCTTCAGATTAGAGTGTCCCTTCCATGACAAAGACATGGTGAGACTGGCCACCACAGCTTCCAGCCCTCTGTCTCCTACATGAGGTTTGGGGCATGACAGAGTGGGAGGGAGGGATGAGCTGAAGCGTGATTTTACCTTCAAGTCCCAGTTAGCACATATAGACGTGGGAGGAACATTAGCAGCACACGTTACAATGGTGACCAAGGGACAGACAGAACAAAACAAACAATTCATCGAACTACCATCCACTTCAGCTCCATTCAGAAGTAGCATCAGACACCTGGCTGATCCCTCCTGCAAAAAAACAGAGACCCAGGAGATCCAGTCCTTTTGCTGTGTATCATTTCTTACCTCTGCTTGTCTGCTCTGTCAAATTTGCTATTCCTCTGCCATTTCTTGGTGAGCACAGATCCTGCCAGTGACTAACCAGAGCTGCTGCTATCAGCTTCTCTGCAGAGAAAATGGGCTGCATTCCTTGGAAATCACTGGATGCTCCAGTTCCCTGTAAACATTTTAGAGCTACTGATAAGTGGAGGATAAATTTCAAATGAAATTTTTGCAGGCAAATGTGGCAACATTGAGGGCTTCGGAAGGAATATGTGGTAGCTTTTAGGAAGGAAATTCGGACCAACAGGTAATTAGTGAATATGTTGGTCTGTTACCATGGAATTGTTGCTACGGCAGGTATGCAAGTTATAACTAATCCCCCTGTAGTGAAACACTGGGAAAATATCTCTTTCCTTTATTGGGCCCTCCAGCTCATGAGGCCTTCACTCAGGTGCAGCTGTACTATCAAAAAGAACAATTCCTTTTGGCCTCTTTACAGCCCATTTCATGGATCATTTGCCACTAAGGGGTATGTGATTTTAGTAAATGCAATTGGTAAATATTAACTCAGCTTCTTTATCGCCACTGACTCACTGGAGATAAACCGTCATGAAGGTAGTGTAATACATCAGTGACTCACATCCCACAAGCTTGGTAAAGGGGCAGTCAAACTGGAGGCATCTTAGGGGTCAACACCACTCGTACCCAGCAACTATGCTGAAATCTAGCAGTTGCATTTGATTTGCAACCTTCTCTCAAGGGGTGATCCCATATGTACTGTAACTATCAAAGCTACCACGACATTTCTAATTCTCTGTCCTGAGTGAACTCAAGTGCTGGAGGTTTTGGCCTGGAAATCCTTTAGCATTCCAGGCCTTTCCAGGCAAAAGTAACTGTACCATTTCTTACACTGTGTATCCACTGTGAAATTGTGTTTTACCAGCATTGCCTAGATGATAACTAGAGAAATGCGATCTAGTTCATCAAGAAGGTAAAGTTAGCTGGGATAATGATTAATTAGGAATTGGTATCAAGCCCTGTTGTGCTGACATGATAACATCTGAAATAAATTTGGCAAACTATTTTGCATACAACTGATGGTTACAGTAATTTTTTGCACCTTCCTATCGGACAGAATAATTCAGCATGGATTATGTTTTTGCCCTTGGTATCATCCCATAAAATTTAGGGTAGATTCAAAGATTTATTTGGTTCATTAAGTTTGTATCCATCACACAGTTTGAATTGGCTGATAGTATAAGGTGTGCTCTAACAGGCAAAGCTCATTGTCTATCAAAACACATGAAGAATGCCTTTGGTATTTCAATTTTGGTAGGAGATGGGTGGGTGTTTTCTTACATTTTTTGCTTCAAAACAACAAGAAAACTCCTTAACCTCTCATCTCATTATAGGGTTCCTTGACCTTTCCAGAACTGATCAAGGGCATCAGTTACTCCCATTTTGCAAGGAATCAGTTCAGCTGCTCCTTTTTTCTTTTTTTTTCAAGATGTAGATCTTTCAAAATCCATATCCACGGATTGCAACGACATGGCCGAGTGGTGTTTGCACACACAGGTCTCACTGACCTATTGGCACTTCCTCACTTAAGAAAAACTCCCTGCACAGAAAGCCATCTTACCAGGAGCCCTTGAGCTTGCTCTACCCAAAAGATTTTTCTTTAAACAACTTTCCTGATGAAAAATGTGGAGTATCAGAATAAAGGAACCCTTGGCCCCACTTGGAGGAGGATATGAAAATTCTGCTTTAAGAATTACAACTTTGTGCATTTCAGAATAGAGCAAACACTACTCCCTCCCTGTAGCAAAAGCAGTTTCTTCCCTCACGGATGCCAAGACAATGCAGAAAAGGCCACTGCATACTTAATACTGAAGTCAATATAACTGTGAAATTACATGAAATTACGCATGCAGTCACCAACTCCACCACACTGAAAGTTACTAGAAGTCCAAAGAAATGCAGGATTTGACTTACTACGTTCCTATTCAAGACCCTCAGTCCGTCTGTGTTTTTAAGAGGGAGCAGGAGTGTACAGCTCCCACAGATACTGCAAACAAAGAGCAAAGAGTCCTCAGCTACACTAGTCCAAAGAGACAGGCTATTGAAATGTCACTGCTGTGCCAGGTCACCGGCACTGTGCAAAGCTGTGTTCCTCGATCAGAGTTCCTGTTGCTTTTGTTACTGCTTAAAAAGAGAGCTGTGTGAAGCAACATCAACCCCAGCTCTACTTGATTTCTAGGGTAGTTGGATATATATTTCTTCACTTATGTAACAAGAAAGAGCTTTCTCCTCCACCTCCCTCCCCACATGCTTGCAAATCTTGCCAGAACATGAAAATCTGTGATACTTCTCTTGTCATTAAGTCAGACTAAGCTGCCTGGGAAAAGTCTATTTTTCTGCTGCTTCTCTGAATCAAGACCAGCATCAACATAGCTGACACTCATAACTAGCCCTTCCTTTTAGCCTTCGAGGAAATGAGAATGTTTTACCTGCCAAATGTACCACGAAGTTCAAGAAACATAGATGTGGTACTTAGGGGCATGGTTTAGTGGGCAATATTGGTGGTAGGTGGGCAGTTGGACTAGATGATCTTAGAGGTCTTTTCCAACCTTAATGATTCTATGATTCTACAATATGTCCAGGAATAAATTTCCAGGATCATTCTTAGAAGGCGATCTTTGTCTACTACATAAATGAAAACAGAATCCTCCCAGCAATCATTTGTGTTGAAGTGGAATTTCTTCTCACTGGAAGATTAGTGATCTCATGGAACTAAGGTAGACTGACAGCAGTTGGGAGAACACATTTCTTTTCAAAGGTGGAGAGGGGGGCTAGCAAAAAGCGTAGCCAAATGTGACATACAACGTTTTCTGTCTTTATATCAATTGCAACAAAAATATGCTTCAATGTGGAAGTTGTTTCATGTAAAAAATCTCAAAAATACATTGAGTTCTGCTATTTTTTGTGAAATTTCTCAAAGTTTAAGTCTTAGAATAAGAAAAAAGTACAAGTAGGTCTTTTTACTGTTCTAGAGACAAGTTTGTAAAAGGAATTCAAGTATTTTATATATGAATACTGAAAAATTGGAATGTTAAAGGAAGTCCAGTTAGAAGGGTGATGTTGAAAGAAAAGGTATAATGATTTTCTATATTGGTGATGGGAATAAAGCTTATATAGCCCTGCTGGAAGTTAGTCTGTGAGGCTGCCAGTTAAGTGAACAGAGATTTACAGTGGCCTAGGAAGACTGAGTTGATTTAGGAAATCTGGTTTAGGAAGGAGGCTGCTTAATTAGAACTTGTTTCCCATTAAAATACACCACGCTCTCCAAAACTGCTGTCAGAAGATGAAATATAAGAAATTGCACATCAGCTCACCAGTTATTCAACAGTATTTCAGCTTTTCGTTCGCGACAATTTTCTTTCCTATGACTTTAGAGTTTGTCAATCTATCTCTGCCTCCTCTTTTCACAGTATCTGAGTTTGCTTTGCTACACAAGCTCAAACAGTGTATAACAAGCACCATAACTACATGATTATTTACTCAGGGCTTTGCCTTTGCTGAAGTCCTTTGATTGGGGTTTATGTGCAGAATACCATGTGCTTAGTTCAATTAAGTTTGGTTTAGCAAAGTACAGTTCAACAATCAACATACGGAAAATTCTATCTTGCCCTTCCTCTCCCATGGCATAAAATGATTATGTTCTAATATTAAATGACATCACTAAAGAAGATAGCAATTAGATCAGAAATCTCTTCTTTGTTTTCCTTTGCAGGAGGTAGTTCTTGTTTTGCATAGGGTTTTTTCCTCCACTTCTGAATCCCATCCACCTCAGCTCAGATAGCAGCAGTGATTTTTTACACACCGGTAACAAGCATTTGCCTTTCTGGCCTTGGAGCTCTGAAAACAGTTGTCCAGCCATGGTTCATGAAACTGCATTCACTTTAACAGAAAACCTTCTGAGAAGTTCTCCCTCTGTTACTGGTAGAGTCATATGAACAGCACTGATTTGCCACAGTAGCTACAGATAACTGGGAAGAAACTGTTCAAGATTAAAACTGCCTTGGAGAAGACACCAACTGGGAATAAAACCCATGTACTTCCAGACATGGTGCATGCCACAATCACCTTGCCTCCAGGGAAGCATGTAAAAAAGATTCAGGGAATACTTGTGTACAACCTCAGCTTATCGGAGTGGCTAAGTGTTTCAGAGCTGTGCTAGAGGTCCCCTGCTGCAGTGCCCTTTACTTGTGTGGCAATGGCACCTACTCTGAGCTACAGTCAACCCACTCAGGTTTGCTTCAGCATACTGCAGCAGTCTCCTTGGCTGGGCCTATGCTGTAAGACTGCTTCTGCCTAGGAATTATCTGCCTGAGCAAATCTGAGGCAGGGACTCAAAACCTCAACCTCTAGCAAGCAATGCAATGATCTTGCTGTGGATAAATTATAGCTTTACACTTTGCTTAGGATATTTCAGCCTGC
Organism: Odontophorus gujanensis; assembly: GCA_013399175.1. Classification (NCBI taxonomy): domain Eukaryota; kingdom Metazoa; phylum Chordata; class Aves; order Galliformes; family Odontophoridae; genus Odontophorus; species Odontophorus gujanensis. Next base: position 139,091 of record VXAB01010045.1, read on the forward strand.
CTTTATCTGCCCTTCCTTCCCTTAGCCTGTGTGTCTGTGGCAGGGGGGTTTGAACTTGATCCTTGAAGTCCCTTCCAACCCAGGCAATTCTATGATTCTATGATCAATTCTGTGTTGTGATCAAATCACAACACAGCTCTGATTTTTTTGTTTTGTTCACCAGAATGACCATACAGGCTCAAGCACTGTAATGAAGACTTCAGGTCCATATTCAAATCCCATGCTTAATGGAATTTTGTTTGTCTCCAGCTTACGGATAGTATGCCAAAATGAGGTCAAACCAAGCAGCTCTTGTAGAGCAAGAGCTAAGGCTCTACTTTTGGTCCCTTCAAAGTTCCACTTGCCTCACAAGAATGCTTCCTGCTTTTGCAGAGCGAAAGTAAGCAGTTGGAGAAAAAAAGTAAGAAACAAACCTAATGGAAGCTCTTTGCCACCAACTGAAGTGGTGAACTAGATAAAAAGTGTAGGAGGAGAGGAACACAGTCCTCAGATATGGAGAGACACCAGTGTTTCAGCCAACCTGACACCCAGCTGAACTCTGCTGGAGCTTTTGCTGCTGTTTCTTTTTGCTAGACTCTGGAGGACTCCAAACTTCCTGAAGGACAGAGAAATTCTTGGAGGACAGCTCATTTTCTTCTAGTACCAATACTTTTTGCAAAGTCAGTGCCCTTTTATGTCTTGCTTGGGATCAGAAGATTCCAATACCTCCTCTGTAGCCCCTTAATGGGCTAACACAGCTTTGTGTTCAGTTAGCCTCCTGGGTTTTCCAAATAAGGATGAGATTGTATCCTGCAAATGCAACAGTTCTTGCTGAAGAAATTAAATACTTTGTGGGTCAGGAAGGACAAGTCTCCACTTGCTTTCAAGGGGACTGTGCGAAGGACCAAAACCACTGCTCACTGCCACTATTACTCTCTTTGATGGTATGCACATTTAATACTTCTTTCTTTCCTCTCTTGTCATCCAGTTTAATACAGGTGTGAACTGAACTGCAAAGTTCTGAGGTGACAAAGAGTGCAGAAAGGAGGTTTGACATGTACAATTTGACCTGGAACTGCAAAGCACTTGTAAGTAAGAATTCTCTGACAACGCCTGCTCTCAGGAACCTGGTTAGAGGCAGCACTGACCCAGCAGCAAAACCAAAGGGGCTGCTGAATTCCAAAGCGCTGTAAAGAATCATAGAATCATAGGGGTTGGAAGGAACAAGAGCACCATGTTGTGCACATTCATACCAGAAGGATTTATTTTAATGCTTACTAAAAGTATATAAGTTCAGTGGGGAAATATCAGCATCTGCTATTCTCAGAAGTAAACCAATTTACCTGGTAAAATGCAAACTCCCTGTTGTAAGCAGCAGGATTTTTTTGTCCCTGAAGTCATTTTTCATTCTTAGCCTTACACTGCCCTGTAGTGGCAAAGCCAAAATCTGCAGTGATGCTGGTTACACAGAAGCTTTTAACTTCCATAATTGGAACTAGTTTGCCCATCACTATTGCCCATCACTAAGAGGGACAAAATGAACCCTGCAGTGGCATTAAAATGACACTACAGAATTGGAATAGTTTCTCTTTTTCATAGGAAACAAGACAAATTTGCTCATGCCATGCATCTGCTTTTCTCCAGAAGCTACTGACTGACTCCAGCCAAATTCAGCTGCAAAAATGAAGCCAGATATGATCAGATTTTAAAACAAGTGGTCTTAAAACAACTCAAGGAAGAGAACGGATGTACTGCCAGCACAGAAGCTGCTAGACAACAGAGAAAGTGAACTGATAAATGCTCCAGGAGAAAAGCCTCCGTCACATCTCACAATGAACCAAGAGACGGAAATCCTTAGAATCCCACATTGAAGTAGAAATCAGGCTTCATCAGAGTTGGAGCCTGCTACTTAAAGTGAGTAAATTTCCTTCTTCTTAGATCAGCTATCGCTTTCCCCCAGCTCTATAAAGACAGTATTCTGAGGATGCAAAATGTCCAATGTCTTATTTTCTGTACATCCCTACTGGTTTCTGTCTTTCAAGCTGTAGCACATTCAGCAGGGCTCATAGAATGGCATCAAGAGTTCTAGTACTTCAGGTAGCAAAGATGCTTGTATTCAAGTTGGTGGCACAAGAAGAATTACTTTTAGCTCTCAGAAGGTTAAGACAACTACTGTTCATCAATAGAGGCAAAAATAACACAAAATGCAATGCCTGCACACAGCAAGTGTGTGTTACTCTAATTGTACTTCAGCTGTATTCAAGAGAGCTGTCTGGTTCTCAGCTAATGCCCTTCAGCTACCTTTGTCATGAGATCAGATAAACAGGCATTTCAGAATGCAATTCAGTGAATCTCCTTTGGTATGAGATGAATGAACGTTGAAAATTGCTATGTCACTCCATTTCCTGTAGGGAAAGCTTAGATATGGACGTCCTTTGTGTGGAGGTGGAAATTTGAAGACCTCCCACTATAGCACTAATTATATATCCTTCGAAGTTCAAACAATGTAAATGAATTTCATATTCTCAAAGCCAAAGGACTACTATCTTTGTGAAGATACATAACTGTGATGAACTGAGGCTGTTCTAACACACAGCCCTGCTAAAATGAGACCTGGTGCCAAACTAGAGTGAAAGTTTCTCAGAGTTGTTTGAATAATTTTATGATGCATTATTCTTCTTATTCTTCTTCAGATTTGGCAGTCATAATCAACTTTTATCCCACCAGACAGGATCCTCCAGACAGGAATAGTTCAGTTTTTAGAGAGTTCCAAATTGATATTGCAAAAGTTTTGAAAATACATCAACAAACTTCCTCTGACTTGAAAAAAACCCACTTTCCTTCTCTTTTAAAACTCAAGCTCATCTAGATAGTACATGAATAAGCACAAAACCCATGCTTTTTTTTAAATGTGCTTTTAATCGTTCAGAGAAAATAAGTTGATTAAAAAATGATCCAGAGGGGTATGCAACTTGGAAGAAAGTTCACTGTACTTCTGTACACAAATAAATAGAGCAGTGTTAAAAATAATCAGAGAACATACAGGATAAAGTAGTGGGGAAAAGCTTAAGTTCAAAAGCTATCAAGGAAGATCAGTGTGGTGCATAGATCCTGTAATTGAGAGCTGTTAGCTTTTATTCTGCTTCATTTTGATGTTAAGCCGATGGCCCTTTTCCTGTGATTTTGAGTGCTCTCATCATTTTCTTCTGTGCTCTGAGACTCACTAGATTCTGAGGTTATGCACTGAGTGTCCTGACAGCCGCAGCTTTCCACATACACATACTCATGTTTAATTGAATTTCCAGAGGGACATTTCAGTTCCACTTCCTTCATGCTAGTTTTTACTTCCTTGCAGCAGGAACAACTGTGCTCCATAGAACTGGCCTCAACAGAGTACCTGTTAAGATGGAGAGAGGCAACATCATTTTGCGCTAGAAGTCAGCATACAAAGGAGAGAGTGAAGACAGGTACAGGACTCCTTTGGGAGTTTGGTTCTGTATGCAAAAAAGCCATATTTGGGGCTGATGAACAGTCCTAAGCTCATCTGACAGAGCAGTAGTTATAGCAATATGAATTTAAAATTTGTTGCGTTTGGATGAGATTTTCTTGTAAAACATATATCTTATTATAGTCTAGGTCCTACTGAAGAAACACAATGAGTTCTAGGAGTTCAGTTTCCTTATATTCCTCTCATCATCCCAGCACTGAGAGATGATAAACACACTGGATCAAACAACAAAGGGCAGATGCAGCCCTGAGCTGAGAAAGAAAACTACATAGACTTGTGGCTACAATGCCATCTACGATGGCATCATATCAATGGGCCACGAGAGCTACAATTTTATCAGATGAATCGAAGCGTATACTTCAAAACAGGAAGTGTTAACAGGAAGAGGAACCAGCAGCTCCTTTTGTTGCTATCTCACAATAAAGATGTTTTCTGCAGCATTGTGTCCATCATCTTTCCAAATAACAATGCTGACATGCAGAATCTGTCAATATCAGGCCATAAACAGTGTCAAGAACCATCTTTTTCTTATGCTCGCATGCAGAGGCAGCTCCAGCAGGACTCTAAGACTGTGAGGTATTTGAAAATATTAATAAAACCCTCTGGCTAACTGTGGTTCAATCTTGAGTAAAGGCCAGTTTTCTTTCATGTGAGGTACCCAATGGTATATGCAGCAACAGGCAGTAAGTGACAGCTTATCTGGGGATTTAGAATTATCCTATTCTAATGTGTTTTAATAGCATTATACCATGTGTCACACGAGCCCCTTTATTGTAGATTTACAGAGAGTAACATATAATGAAGCTACTCTGCCAACACTACTCCTAAGGCATTTGCTTTCTCACTTTTTTATCGTATAAAAATTGTGCATGTTTGAAACTTTCTTTAAAAGATGTGTCTATTTCATTTCATATGTTAATGTATATGTCTATATGCTAACTCTTGAGAGGCAGCTTTTTAGCTTATGAAGGATTGATTGCTCTCTGGTCTCATTAACATTACAGGAAATAATCCATGATCTCTTGCAGTGACTCCTATCCAAGACCGTTTGACACAAACGGAAGACGAGTCATCTCTTAACATGGATATGATATGGATATCTTATGGATAGAACTTTCCATAGCTCTCTTAATCCCTGTGCAGTCTACTAACCTTTTCTGCTTTTTGTTAAACTGAACCAACTGCTGAGTCAGAATTTTCATTATTTTGTGCCCTGAGTTTGAGCTGATAGTTTCAAGTCTTCTGTTGTTCTGTAGTCCATCAATTTATTGCTCCTTTTACATAAACAATGTCAGTGACAGAATTTAAATCTCACTGTCCAGTCAAGTTTACTTACAGTGAGAAAGTTCCACATGTTCCTTCACATTCAGTCAGGACAACTCTCTCCAGAGAACGGCAGTTCTTATAGACGATAAAGTCTTTTCTTTCCCGGACAGAACATGGTGTGGGGCTATCCAGAAGAGCACCTAAATGGAAAGATCAGCAAATACTTCCAGTGAAATAGCTCCATACTTTCCCTGAAGTTCAGTCTTTCTGCTTCAGTTTAACCTTCCCAGACAGATTGGGCACTGAATGCTTACAGTAACAAGCATAAATACAGGTGCACCTATTTAAATACAAACATATCAGACTCTGAATAATAAAATGGGCTGATTTAAGGAGAAAATTCATTTCCTGTATTGTTAATTCAGGTATACTGACATACTTACAGGTTTTGCAACAACCATTAGGTAAGAATGTAACAGTTCCCTAAAAGAAGAAAAAAAAAACAGGAAAAATGGTATTATTTTCTTTCCTGTATTAAAGAGGTTTTTAGGTCAATAACAGAGAAGAGCAATTCTTCAATGGCTAGAAATCACTGGCTAAAACTCTAGCACTTACCAGAATAAATGAACATAATGGTCTATACCAGACTTGAAATCTATCAATTTACTGAGGACTGTGGAAATACAGATGAAGTTTTAAAGGAAGTCTACAATAACCATCAAACCATTACTCCAAAAAAATTAAAAATATATTCTGTCAGGGACTTCTTTTCTATACTTGTATGATACACAGTTTTACTGCCTACTGACTGGACAGCTTGTATTTCTGTGACATTCAAAAAAACACAGTTCTTTTTTAGGCATGCCCTCTCACAAAATAATCAGCAAGTACTTTTATCTGAATTCTGAACAAACTGTTTTGACTACTGAGAGTTGCCAGAAGAACCTTAAAATCTCAGCCAGTTATCTCATTAAATACACTTTGTAGGTCTGCACTTAGATGAAACAAATATGTGCCACTGAGACAGAGAAACTTCGCAGAATGATCACCAGAGTCATTCAGACATTATTGGTAGTTTGGTGGTTGAACTAAACTGAAGTAATTTATGCATTAAGTAGAAGGCAGTTTTCCACATCAACTTACAGGTTTGCAGCTCTCCTCATTGAATGCAGGACAGGTAATCTCAGATGTGGAAGAGATAAGCTGGTTCTTGAGACTTGTACAACTGTAAATGGTGCAGTTGTTGTAAGGATCATTTACAAACTCTCCAGGCTGCAAATGAAATACAAAAGGTAATAAGAAAAGGTGAAGGGAGCTCAGACAAATCTTCCTCTTCTCTGAAAATGACTTTCATATTGTTTCTCAGTCAATTATGTTTAGGTTAACAGCAATTTTGAATACAGATTTTTGTGTACATTGCAGCATGCAACAAGTAGAGAGAATCTGCAGTTTAACATGGGATTTCCCTTGAAAAAGAAAAATCTCTCTACTTAAGAGTACAGTAGCAATACTAGCAAAGTCATCGTGTCCATGGATTTTGCCTGGGGAAAGATCCAGGCAATAAAATTGTTTCATCCGCAGGGTTTTCTAACATTCTTCACTACACAGAAACTAAATAACAGAGAAAACTTCAAGCTTCTAATCACCACTAAATAAAAAAATAAAACTGCAAAAACCTTCCCATGATATTACAGGCTTGTCAGTCCAGAAAAAGTCTTTCAGAAAATTTGATTTCATTAATACTTCCTTCAGGCCAAAATATTGCAGATTGTCTTTGCTTTAGGTATGTTGTTGACATTTCAGATGCAAAGTTATAGAAAGTCTTCTCTTTGAAAAGAGGAAGTTGACAAATTTGGTAGAGATAACATGTAGAGCACACTTACATTCAATATGAGACTGGAACCATGGGAGGTATGTATAATACACTTTGTCTGCACACATTTTCCACAACATTCACCTTCTACGTGTTGTCGTTCATATCCCTAGATGTTAAAATTAGATAAAAATGACAGCACTGTTAGATGCACTGTGGAGAAACAAGTGAAAACACACTAACCCATGAACTGATTATGCCTTGAAGCACACTCTAGAATTGTGCATTTCTGCACTAAACTCCACCAAAAAAAAAAGTTAAAAAAAAATTAAAAAGAAAAAAAGCAGGCTACAGATGGAATCAGCAGAAACACCATATTAAGTATAACTAAAAACTACGTACTGTTCCATTCAGTGCACAACAGATATTTCTTAGCTAATCCTCCCAAGGTTAACTGGATACTGATGGTTACACTATCAAGCTACACAAAATAGATTGCTCAAGGACAGTCAGTGTCCACGATTTAGTTGTATTCTTGCTTTCAGCTCCCCATAAGTAACACATGCAACATATTGATTGCAATGTTTTTTATGTACATGGGTGTTATATTTGTTTGTTAGTTTCACATTTGTCACTTACTGGTTCACAATATGTATTGCATGGAATATGTTCACAGGAGATGACATTCAGTTGAGTGCTGATGTTAACTTCATTAGTGCAGAAGCAATCATGGCACTTATCAACGAAGACTGAGGAATTAGGCTATAAATTTAAGAAACAAAGGTTCATATATTAATGAGATACAAGTGACAGACATTTTTTAATTCCCAAAAAACCACTAAACCAAACAATGGAATAGGAATCCATCATAAACACCACCAGAAATATATTTGTCTAGATGTTTATGAAGACAATATAATTAATGTTGAATTAAACTTCACATGTGTTTGTTGAAGTCCTACATAGCAAAGATAAACTCAGATACTGAAAGCAAAGGAGTCATATAAATATATGCAAGAAAATAGTCACTAGACCTTAAAGAAATCATTAGGGATCTATGTTTGTTCACAATAAGCCTTCTTTACAAATCTTTTCATTTCTGAAAGCAGTGTCTTAAATTAGCATGGACTGACTTTTTAAAATGCATAAACGCTTCACTCTGAAGTCAAATCTCTCTCTGGTACTGACATCTAAAAACAACTCTCTATTCACAGTAACCCTTTCAGAAAATATTTAAACATTATTAAGCTGATAAAACCCTGAAAAAAAATTGAATATTTCTAAGATCTTGCTTCTACTGAATAAACTTCCTTATAGCATTTCCGTTTAAGTATGCTGAATGGTGTTTTAAGCATTTTCAGAAGGTTATTGAAATATTAACTCACCAAGAACTCAGCATTCTGATGTACACAAACGTTCTTGGGAACTGTTAACAAGAAAGGAGTGAGGCAGTTAAATGACACAAAAAAAGTCCTTACTCCAAACTCTAGTCACACTAATTTCTTCCACAGTGAATAACAATGCTCACATTCAGATACACTAGTCATTCCACATTTCTGGTAGCAGATGTGGCATACATGAAGTACAAAAACAAATACTGAATGTGAAAAAGGGAGGAAGATTTAATCCAACACACACAGTCCAGTTCCTAGCCAGGAATATCAATATAACAGTTACAAGAAGATCCCCAGTATCAGTTATCAACAATCTATCTTCTCCTGGATACATTAACAAGGACATTTTGCTATGTTAAACTGAGTCCGCAATCTCAGTAATTCTGTAGCTGTTTTTACAGGCATCTATAACCAGGAAAGCTGCATGAACTCTTATCTGGTCTCGCAGTTGTAATACCATGGTATCAGTAAACAAAGTTTGTAGTAACCAACTAATGGAATCTGACTGCATTTATTACTGCTTTCATTATGGTATCGCATACAGTCTCATTAAATCTAATATTAAATTAAATAATGTATGATACTAGTGATTTAAATATATTTCCAAAGGACTTACCACACTGGTACAGAGGACAGCACTCATCACTGGGAATGTAAGTGTAAACTTCAAATCCCAATGTACACTTGGGGGGCTCAGTTGTGCACAAACTTGTGTTGCATTCTGAAAAAAAAAAAAAAAGGAATAACACAAAAATCACAGGTAGGAAAAGGTATCTCTCAGAGTTCCCATTTAAGCACTATTTCATTGATAGGGAATATTCCAGACCCTCCCAAAAGAAAAAAGTTACACATGGAGGATGCATTTTTCCTAGTAAATCCAGTCACTGGACCGGAAACTGCACTCATTTATATATTTTTTTCTAGTACATAATTACCTACTGTAAGGAAAGTATCACAATTCTTTGCAAAGAAAGAGTGGATAACTTCTACAGTTCTCTCTCTCTCTCTCCCTCCAAGATTGTAGGCAACTGTTGCGAAATAAAAACCGTACAGCCACAGAGAGTTCTATGATCTAGCTGAATTTTGTTTGAAAAAAATTTGATTCTACTCAAACCTCAAACTCAAGAACTGTAGATGCAGTTATGCTGAATCCCAGAATAGATAATTCCGTGATGTTTATCCACAGCAATATTAAAACACATTTTATTTAACACTGGACAAACTGATTTAAAAAAAACCCAACACATTATTTCTTGGCTCCCTATTTCAGATCTCCAATGCTGAACTAGTTCTTTTCCTTTCTGTTCCTAAAAAAATAGAGAAAGGATTAAAAAAAAAAAAGCATTAACTCACTGCAAGTGAAAATGGGGCAGCAGGGGTCTTCAGAGTTGACTTCACTGACTTCATAGAAGCCTTTCCCAGTACAACTTCTCTTATTTTGTTCAGTACACTTGTGAGGCTCACATACAATACCATTTCCACCTTCCAGGCAAATACAGTCCTGGCAGTCTGTTGTAAACTTTTCTCCAAACTGTTATTACAGATAATAAAGTGAGTGATTGCATATTTACCAATTAAAAAGAACAAAAGTAAGAACAGGAATGAAAAGCTGAGGAACTACAAAACTGCAGACTACTTTCTTCTCCCCATACCCAACCTCGCCTTAGAATACAAAAGCAAATGGCAGCATACCTCTCTTGGTATCATATCCAATCCAACACAGCCTGTGAAAATATCAAAATAAATCTGCATTACAAATCAGGTAACAGTAGACATCTTCATTATACGTTGTATGGATATCATATACAGTCAGATCTACACTGTATGCATCAGAACAAAACAAAATAGGAAACAAATAAGTACCCAATTGAAGTAGTAAAACTCACCACAGGTGTTTACACAGACATCCACACCAGAGTCAAACAGCATTGTACCATTAGGACAGAAACAGCCTTCCACTTGTTTAACTGAAGTTCCATTTTGTGGACTGTATGAGACAAAATGTTCAGAGGAAAACCCTTACTATCATGGGCACACATAGGAAGGTTAAGCTGAATAACCATTTACTGAAAATAAAGTGCAATTGGTACTTCTGAGACTTAAAAGTTGTCAGTGTTTGTGTTCAGTTTAGTCAAACAACATAAGTACAAGCATCTATATTTAGGATCAAGAGAACAGTGGTAGCAAATAAGACAGTTATGACAGGAGGTTGGCTGATTTTTCTCAGCCACCTATGCTTCAGATATGGCTGAATAGTTTTATGAGCTGTAACTAACAGTGGAGGAATTCTCTACCTTGACTTGCAGGTTGCCTCCTGAATAGGACCGCATGCTCTATATTCTTTATGTTTGGGACATTCATAAGCTGGAATGGGAAAATAAAGAAGAGAAAGTACCCAGTAAGAATATCATACAAAGTTCTCATGACCTTATGCCAAGAACTTAACATTAACTACTCATTTACCTGTGTATGTTTGATAATCTTGAGAAGCAAAGGGGTTAAACAGATATCAGACTCATGCCATTTTGCCATAGAGATATAGTACCATCATTTATTTATGGAGATAAAGCCAGGAAACAATATATTGATTACAGTTTTTTTCATAATTTCGGTTTCTTTTGTATAAGTTCTCAAATGGGAATGTATTCCTACCCTCCCATTCTCCTTTGATTACACTAAATAAATGAGTCATCTGCCAATACCTGCAAAATACAGGTATATAAATATCCCAGTTCTCTCACACTCTCTTCACAAAAGAGGTGCTCCAACCCTTCAATCATTTTTGCAGTCTTTCCTTGGACCCACTTCTATCAGCCATGTACCTCACTCATACAAGGCACTCCAGGACCGGATGCAGTATTCCATTAACTAGTCTGTTCTGATATTGGGGGCTGTTCTGACCCAGGTACAGGACACTGCACTTGGCCTCAATGAATTTTATGAGGCTCCCATAGGTCCAGAGCTCAAGCATGTTAGGGTCCATCTGGATGGCATCCCTTTCCTCAGACTTATCAGCTGCACCACTCAGCTTGGTATCACCTGCAAACTTGCTGAGGGTGCACTCAGTCCCACTATCTATATCACTGATTAGCATTGGTACTTTTCTTAACTACCATGGCTTGTCAAATCTGAGGGAGTGTGGTTTAGCAACTACATCGGCCAATTTCCTTTGCAATATACTGTTGGAAAGTCCTGGCTGCTGGAGTTCTGTAGCAGCTGGTTCTATGCAGATCCCTGTGAACTGACAGCTGGGGCAGCCAGAGCTCCCACACTCTCACTTGGCCCTTTCATTAGACCTGCTATGTGCCAGCCAGCCCTCTACACACAGCAGCGGCTCAGAAAGCTCCTCAGAAGCCCCCCAGGCACCTCAACATGCTTCAGCAGCTACTGCTGCTGCTAGCACCAGCTTCCTGAGGTTTGAACTGAAACAGCTGAAACTAAGTTCAATATAAGATTCCCTAACAGGTCATGATAAATGCCCAAATACTTACAGCAAACACCATTGGTATGACTTCTCCAGTCAATGCAGACGTTTTGATCAGCACAGACAGATGCATAGATCTGCAGACTTGAGCATTCCAGGTCTAAGTCGGGAAGCATACAACTATCAAAAACGCAAGCTGCATAGTATCTATCAGGCTTAACAACATCATGGCACTTCTCAAACACACTAAAAACAGAAACATATGCCATTATTAGTTACTGAGTAATACGTAACTTCTCCAATGTGCTTAGCATGTTATACTGTGGCAAAAGTGACACTTAAGGAGATGTGAACAAGGATTATTACTGACAGATTTCCACTAAGATCATTTGACTAGATTGTAACCTTCCAACACACTTTAAAATATTCTCCCCCTCAGCTATGAAACACCCAGGCACCAATATTTAGGCACCAATAGCTAGGAGCTACATTAATATTATGAAGTGTACTAATTAGCTATTTTTCAAACTAGATTTTATCTGAATTACTTTTTCAAAATTACTAGGTTCAAAAAAGATGTTTTTTTCAGCTGGTCTCTCTTTGCTGCTAAGTGAACATGGACAAAGACCAGAGAGTGGGAGAGTGGAAGACAGACAGCACAGAAGAATATAAGAGCATGAAGTAAGGCTAAGGTAGCAGCCAGAGGGTTGTGGGTAAAATACATCAACAAAGGATGACATTTAAGAGCAGCAAAAGAAACAGCAAGAAGAAGGAGCTACAAGAGACTGAAGAATAATTAGAAGCAGTTTTACTGAGAAATGAACCCCAAAATTGTGACCAATCTTGAAAATCAAACTCTTATAAACACCAGAGGAACACCTACCTTCCCCAAAGAAGTTCACAGAGGGAAGATTCTTTGCAAGGCTGCCCTGTTGTTGTGCTAGGTGCTTTTGTAGGAATTAAGCCTGGAGAACACTGTGGTTTGGAGGGATCAACAACTTGCCAATGATCTGCCATGGTTTCACAGCTTTCTGCAATATTTCCATTTGGCAACCTGCAGTCATCTGCTGTGTTGTTATTGCAAGTGCCTAAAATAAAGGAGAAAAAATTCACTCACAGATTCATTGTAAAATGCCATTCATCTATGTAGCAGCATTATCATGTTCATAGTTTTCTGAAAGTGCAAAAAAAAGCATAAGAATAAGCCTTACCACACTGTCCTTGAGTGTTGTTTCCAAACAGGCTGTAGGGCATTCTGATAGAAAATGATAAACCATTGAAGGTCACATTCACTTTAAGCTCAGGAATTTCCACTACACGATTTATGCCTGACTGATAGACGCTCAAGCCGAATTTCTTATAAGGCAAAGCCACAGCCTGTTTGTTTACAGTCACCTAGTAAATAAAAGAAAACAAAAAAGAGACACACATTTCATTTGACTTTAGAAAACTATTGTTCATTACTTTGCATGGGAGATAAAAATGTGAAGATGTTTAGTTTATAACAGATGTCCCTGTTTTCCCTTATATGATACTGGAAAGTCAAACTTGCCTTCTCCAAGCCAAAAACATCCTATCAGCCATTAATAAATCAGAATACACTTCGGAATTTAAATGCTCTACAAATTTATTAGGGTGACTATGGCATTGAGTACTGCCTAATGCAGTCCAGGATACTGTAAACCTTTTTTTGTGGTGCATTTCCTGCAACCTAATTTGTAATACTCCTACACAGTAATGTTCAATACAAACTTGACCAAAGTCTAAACACTTCTCGCTCAATTTTGAATCCCCAAAACTGGAAATTATATTTACCAATTAAACACATAAGGGACTCTTCTCTGAAAAATTACAGAAGTAACACCATCAAAGCTAGTAAGAATTGTTTTTTAAAATGCTTAAGCCCAGTTCTTTAATTGCAGTGTCTAGTTTTACACTGCATCCTCCCATTCAAAATCTAATCTTTTCCTTTCTAACACAAATATCAATGAATTTCTTTTATAACCTTAACTCTTAGCAGTTCATCCACATTTACACATTTGTGAGAAAGAACACACTGGAAAGATTTGTAATAAAAAAGAGAAGGAGTTGTTGAATTTTTTTCCCAGTATTCAGATTCAGAAAAGTATCCCTTCAATGCAATACTAGTTAATAAACCAAACTGGATTAAAACCTAAAATATACATTCAATATTCAATTTTCTTCTAATGCTGTGAATGTAATTATGAGCTTGATAGTTTATTAATAGCACCGTCAATAAATCAAAGGTGACTTTTTCCAGTACCTCTACTTCCAAGGTATTTGGTTTCATTGTTACAATGCGCACTTCCTGAGTCTCATGTCTCACAATGAGTGCTCGTGGACAGGAAACTACATCCCTCATGTCACAATGGTAGTTATCAATGTAGACACCAAAGTTATCAACTCTTTTTTCAATCTCTTCCACAAGAATATATGTGCAATTCCCTTGATAGCTGTAGTACAATCCATCAAAAGTCAAATAATGTGGGTCTCCCCAGCCAGTGCAGTAGCCTGAAAAAACATACAGCCAGGTTAGCTACTTACGATAACATCAGATAACAATCTGATCACATTACAAACAAAATCTGTGTATGTGGGATCCATCTACTCTAACTTTAAGAGTTTAAATATTTAACGTGTATCTGTCAGTGCATTAGCACTTTCCTAGAACTTATCGATAACAGAAAAAATCCAGGGACTGTTTATCTAACTTATTTCTGAATGACAACAGAGAATAGAATTAATCGCAACCCTAGAAGTACGTTTACAGACTGCCTAGACAACTAATACATACACAGATTTGTAGCCTATAGATGTCTGCATCTGGACTTTTAAAACCTATCTTAGGAGAACAAATAGTTCTACAGGCAAAACAGTAGCACAGAAATGATGGAAATGAAAGTAAAATCCCCCAGGTTAGCGAAAACGAACCAGTGAAGCACTCTAAACAAACCAACACTGACGTCTCAGGAGCACATCTTGCACAGTGTTTGTCCCCAGTAAACATCGCTGCTCTTTAAAATTGTACTGTTCCTACAGGAAACAAAGAATTCCGTAAAATATTATACTTACAATCACACTCCCAGTGCCAACAGCATAGATCATCATCGATGACTTGCACAGGAGCAAGCCCATTGGAACAGGTGGGTTTAGGAGGAGGCTCACAAATTACGGGAACGAGCACAACAGTATTGTTTTCTACACATATAGCCTTGGTGCAGTTACACAGCCACCATGACTCACCTGGCTGTATTTGGAAAGATAAGAGAAAAAAAAGGGAGCCTTATGAAGCAGTGATTGAGTCAGACTATTAATAATCATGGCTAAATACCTCCTGAGTCAGACTATTAACATTCATGGCTGAATACCTCCTAAAAAGTTTTAAAGCACCACGTGCTTATTGGCAATTTTCTTCTCAATAGAAGTCTGAAACTGGTAAAGAACAGCATTCAGCACCATTAAGGTCTGAAAGCTAGATTTGTTCTAAGTTGCTGAGTGGAATGAATAATTATAACGGCTAAGCCAGTAACCAAAGAGGGGAATTGATTTTTTCAGTTTCATTTGTCTAAAAGTTACATGTATTATCCAATTTAATCACCTACACTCTTCCTCTCTAGATCAACAGGGAAAGACAGGATACGATCAACTCTGTTCCATGGCCGTCTGCTGAAGCTACAGTGAGAACCAACAATTTGGGTTGCAATGTATCAGATCACTATATGCATGTATTGTGAATGTAAGCATTTTTTCTGTCTTCCTTGATCTTCTCAACCACTCAATTTTTATCCCTGCAAAAGTAGAACTTCCTGAAAAACTGTGAAAATTCATTAAATCTGGTGAGCTGTTTCAAAGTTAGCTCTTGCAATCAGACTAAACCAAGATAGACTTATTTCAGCCCTGTTTTATTGGGCTGTGCTATAAATAAAACACACTTCTCATCACACACTGGACCTATTAAAAAGCAGAAATCAGCAAAGAGAGTTTAGTGCCTCTTATAGCCCTTGGTTTCCTCCTCAAAAAAGCTTCTGATGAGAAAGAGAAGGATTGAGCTGTAATCTAACACCTTGAATAAAGATGTCTGAAAACTATCCATCCTTGAATAACTACTATCATTATAAACACTATAAAATAAAGGTTTACTGGAAGTCAAGCTGATACCCAAGAAAAGAGGAACAAACAAAATGAACAGACAGTTAATTTCTATAGAGATTAATACACACACACTAAACATGTACCTAGACTCTCTTCAAAGCACAATGTTAAAAATACACAAAATTAAATTCACTAACCGCGTAAGTTTCATTAGGTGAAATAGTACAATTAAAGCTGGAACTGGCAGTTGAACTTAAAGTACTGAGTGTAGTAACTGTGCTATACGTAGAGCTTCCTGAAACAGTGACTGTACTTGATGCTGGAGTTGTCCCAGAAGTACCAGTTGAACCAGAGGAAACGATTCCAGGCATGGTAATGGTGGTAGCAGTGACAGTACTAAAAGAACTAGAGGTTGTTCCTGAAGTGGTGGTAAAAGACTTTGTAGGAGTTGTCCCAGATGTTGTGACTGTCGATGGGACTGTTGAAAATGAAGGTGGTGACATACTGCCAGATGGAGTCAACGATGGAGAGGATGTTCCTGCAGTTTGTGTGTTAATGGGTGTAGAAACTGAAGCTGTTGAAAAGCTCTCTATCACAGTGGTTGTACCTTCGGTGCTAAAAGAACCTGTAAGAATAGTACTGCTGTACGAAGACGGCCCTAAAAAAACAAACAGTTAAACGGTCAGTACCTGTTCTGATGTCATACAAAAAGCACAAGGCAAGGGCGCACATGGAAAATGACAACGGAGCCTAAAATAGCAAGTCTAGACAACAAAAACCAGGTGGCGCAGATAGAATGGTAAGAGTTGGAGGTGGAGTGTATTACTGTGAAAGCAGAGAGATAACAATTCCCAGTGCATGAAATCGCGGGTCCTATGCAATCCACAAATGCTTTCAGTACAGGCCACTGCTCTGACTAACACTGAGAAGCTCAAAGAGCAAACTCAACTCTATACTTCTCTCAAGTCTTCAAAACCACTCTCTCACACCTGCCCAAGCCATGCCAGTAAACTCCAGCTCAATTACAAGCTTCCTTCTCCGAAAGTACCCAAGCAATACACCTTAAGGCAGGACCCTTCAGAACTGCTGTCAAAAAGCATGTTACAAACTCTGTATTATACAAACAGACCAGAACCAGGAAAATATGTTTGCTCTCTTACACCATAGGGTGAAAGAAGACAGGTCCGAAAGAGAATAACCATCAACATACAAGACAAAGGTTGCGGAAAAAATGACAGAAGGTCTGAAAAATCATGAACCAAGAGAACTTAGAAGAAAAAAATACACAAAAACCAGTCCTCTGCCTTTGAATACTAAGCTGCCCAAGGAAGATACACTTTCCAGCAGAAGAATAACACCAGATCAAAGCAGATACAAACATACATAAGAAAATAAGCTGTGACTAGATAAGAAAGAAATTTTATACCACATCTAGAGCCAAACAATAAAAAATTCTATCAAAAGGAAAAAAGCCACTATCAAAAGAGAAACAATTGAGACAAGTTTTCGTCATCAGCTCATATAAGGAATGTTCAGCAATTAGACAGGGTCACCAACAATGCAAAAAGCTGAACACCAGGCACTCACAGAAAATCACCTCTCCCTCAAAAAGGAAACACAAAACACCAAAAAAAGCAAATTACCTTAGGATGTCAGGGTTTGAGAATGGCTACCTAGGAAGGACTAAAATGAAGCATACAACAACATGACCAGACATTACCTTGTGCAGTTGTGGTTGGAGGTGTTAGCGAGGTGGTGGGCGTTGGCGTGGGTGTGGATGTGCTGACAGTAGTTGGGCTGGAGGAGGGTGTGACAGTAACAGGAGTGGTGCTCGTGGTGCTGCTGATGGTGCTGCTGGAGACGGTCGTGCCTGACGTGGTACTGGAGGGTGACCCAGGTGCTGTTGGTGTGACAGGGGTGCTTGACACAGTTACAGTTGGGGTGCCCGAGGTAGTGGGACCTGAGAAAACAAAGGGATTCATCATTGCAAACAGGAAAATTGCATTTCCTCATCATCTCTGCACTTCCCGCTACAATTCATCAAACTCAACTGCCAGAAGCCCAGGAAGATCAGAGTCAAAAGAAGCAATATTTCTCTCATTCAGCAATGACGCACTAAGCTCTCCTACAGCATTCCTGGGAGACAGATGCAAACTTCTCAACAATGACAAATGTTAAACAGCTAACCACTGCATGCACTGCCAAGGCTATCCAAGGCAAGAACTCAGCAGACCCTCAGCCGTCTAAATTCATTCCCTTAATCTTCAGGTACCATCCTTGTATTCTGCTCGCACGCTCTGTTCCAGGAAGAGACCTCCCTTCCCTTCTGCAAAAAATCCTGGGGCGTCGTTAGAGATTTTTTGAGCACCTCAAAGCAGAATGAGCAAAAATTCCAGTCTACAAAAAGCTGGTTGAGGCAGGCAGAAGGATGAAAATAATTTCTGCAGGGCCTTACAATATAAACAAATAATGCATTTTCCACTGAGGACCAATGCATTCAAAGAGGGAAAAACAGAAAGCGTGAGAAGTAGCTTGGGTTCCTAAACAACAATGAATTTCTAGCAAAGAAAGTCCACAAGGAAACATATGTAACAACGTGACCAGACATTACCTTCCGTTGTCGGGGTTGGAGGTGTTAGCGAGGTGGTGGGCGTTGGCGTGGGTGTGGATGTGCTGACAGTAGTCGGGCTGGAGGAGGGTGTGACAGTAACAGGAGTGGTGCTCGTGGTGCTGCTGATGGTGCTGCTGGAGACCGTCGTGCCTGACGTGGTACTGGAGGGTGACCCAGGTGCTGTTGGTGTGACAGGGGTGCTTGACACAGTTACAGTTGGGGTGCCCGAGGTAGTGGGACCTGAGAAAACACAGGGATTCATCACTGCAAGCTGGAAAATTGCATTTCCTCTTCCATCTCTGCACTTCCCGCTACAGTTCATCAGACTCAACTGCCAGAAGTCCAAGAAGATCAGAGACAAAAGAAGCAATATTTCTCTCATTCAGCAATGACGCACTAAGCACTCCTTCAGCATTCCTGGGAGACAGATGCAAACTTCTCAACAATGACAAATGTTAAACAGCTAACCACTGCATGCACTGCCAAGGCTATTCAAGGCAAGAACTCAGAAGACCCTTAGCCGTCTCAATTCATTCCCATAATCTTCTGGTGTCTTCCTTGTTTACTGCTGGCACACTCTGTTCCAGGAAGAGACCTCCCTTCCCTTCTGCAAGAAATCCTGCGGCCGCATTTGAGGTACTCTGAGCACCTCAAAGCAGAATGAGCAAGAATCTCTGCCCACAAAAAGCTGAACGTAGAGGACAGAATGACGAAAAAAATTTCTACAGGGCCCTACAATACAAACAAATAAAGCCTTTTCCGCTAAAGACTAACGCATTCAAAGAGGGAATCAGAGAAAGTGTGAGAAGAAGTAAGGGACACCTAAAGAACAATGAAAGCCTAGCAAGGAAAGTGCACAAGGAAACATACAACAACATGACAAGACATTACCTTCTGTAGTTGTGGTTGGAGGTNACTTCTACAGGGCCTTACAACATAAACAAATAAAGTATTTTCCGCTGAGGACCAATGCATACAAAGAGGGAATAACAGAAAGCTTGAGAAGTAGCTTAAGGCACTTAAACAAGAAAGAATGTCTAGCAAAGAAGTCCACAAGGAAACATACATAACGACATGGCCAGACATTACCTTCCGTAGTTGTGGTTGGAGGTGTTAGCGAGGTGGTGGGCGTTGGCGTGGGTGTGGATGTGCTGACAGTAGTTGGGCTGGAGGAGGGTGTGACAGTAACAGGAGTGGTGCTCGTGGTGCTGCTGATGGTGCTGCTGGAGACCGTCGTGCCTGACGTGGTACTGGAGGGTGACCCAGGTGCTGTTGGTGTGACAGGGGTGCTTGACACAGTTACAGTTGGGGTGCCTGAGGTAGTGGGACCTGAGAAAACACAGGGATTCATCACTGAAAACAGGAAAATTGCATTTTCTCATCATCTCTGCACTTCCCCCTACAGTTCACCAAACTCAAATGCCAGAAGCCCAGGAAGAACAGAGACAAAAGAAGCTATATTTCTCTCATTCTGCAATTACACACCAAGCTCTCCTACAGCATTCCTGGGAGACAGATGCAAACTTCTCAACAATGACAAATGTTACACAGCTAACCACTGCACGCACTGCCAAGGCTATCCAAGGCAAGAACTCAGCAGCCCCTCAATCGTCTCAGTTCATTCCCATAATATTCTGGTGCCTTCCTTGTTTACTGCTGGCACACTCTGTTCCAGGAAGAGACCTCACTTCTCTTCCTCAAGAAATCCTGGGGCCCAATCTGATTGTACTTGGAGCACCTCAAAGCAGAATGAGAAAGAATTCCTGTACGCACAATGCCTGATGTAGCGGGCTGAAAGACAAAATAACTTCTACAGGGCCTTACAACATAAACAAATAAAGTATTTTCCGCTGAGGACCAATGCATACAAAGAGGGAATAACAGAAAGCTTGAGAAGTAGCTTAAGGCACTTAAACAAGAAAGAATGTCTAGCAAAGAAGTCCACAAGGAAACATACATAACGACATGGCCAGACATTACCTTCCGTAG
>VXAB01010046.1:0-349226 GCA_013399175.1 Odontophorus gujanensis
CCACGGAGGCAGGCCACGGAGGCCTGAATCTTCTTGGAGATCCCTCCTGCGTGGAGTCCACAGCGAGCCTTTCCCATCTAAAGGTGAGCCATTTTTCCTTTTGTATTATTTGTATACCATCTGTGTAGACCTAAGCTACAACCCAAGCTATGGCAGGAAATGTTGTTCTGTCATAGATGTTAATATTCATGAAGTTTTCTGGGATTTCCTCATTGTGGCTGCAAACCCCACTTCTCCATTGCTGTCTTGTGGATCATGAGAGGTCTTTGCACCCTGAGCCAATGTAACCTCTCTCACAGCTGAGACAGTTTCTGGGTCCAGCAGAACAGCTGCCCACAGGAATGTGGTGATTTCAGTTTGATTCCTGTTCTCATCTCCTGTGCTTCCCACTGTAGTTTTGTGATGGCTCCAGCAGTGTTGGTGATGCTGAGAGATTTTGGAGAGGGGACAGTGCAGGCTGTATTCTGTTTACAGCCCATTAAAGGTTTGATCCAATAAGAAAATCTGGTATTAACCTCTTTTAAGTAGAAGAAAATTGAATTTTCTTATTGTTCTTTACAGAAACCAGGAAACAAAATGGTGTGCAATGGGTGCTGCTGATTTGAGAACTTAAAAGAACCTGGGACAAGAAAGTGCTGCCCTTGCTCAAAAGGGGGCTGCTGTTTTATTCTGTGTTTTGTTAGATCTTCAGTGCCTGAGGATTTATTTTAATGCAGTTACCTGTGGAGTTATTTAAAAGCACTCTGGCAAATCCCCTCAAAAAGATTCTGCAAGTGCTACACTTAATTATTTCAAGGAATGAAAGTGACCTTTAATACGTTGTCCTGCATTAACCTTATCTGTTGTGAATAAGATGGTGCAAAGTATAATTTTCACTTGCTGGGCATTGTATTAGGCAAATAGATAAATGAGTATTTCTACAAGTGATACTATATAGGCATATTACAGCAGGCTGTTGCTTTAATAATCTGGATAATGTTTTTTCTTTACTTGTATGTGTATTGCAGTTGTTTGGATCTTATAAGCTGTATATCCTTTGTAGCTTCTATTTACAGTGAAATTATTATCTAGATTTGATGGAAGGCATAATGCTGTGCCATGATTTGGTCTTCACTCTGTGAATTGTATCTTACAGAAATACACTGCTGTTAGTCAAGCTCTCCAAGGAACTATTCTGTTTTACATCAGAGTTCAAGTATAACACTGGTTTTAGACAGACATATAAAGGTAGAACAAAAACAAACCACAACCCCACCCCGATCCTGTAAGCCTCCAAATCTTTCTCCAAAAACAGCTCCATACCAACAGTGTCTCCATTTGAATTTTCAGCAAATTCTTCTGGTTTCTACAGGCTGTTTCTACATCCTCTGATGTTTCTCTGCCTTGCTAGAGTTGGATGGGCTGTTTGAGTACATACTAACCAGAGTAGACATTTGTTTCTTTCTGATGTGAGTATGGGCTCATTAAGTAGCTCAGCTGTGTGAGCCCAAAGGCCAAATACTCAGGAACCGGAGAGCAGTGGGTTCCTTGAAGTGACAAGTTTTACTGTGGGCCTTAACTCATTTAGCGATCTTCATAGAAACATAAAACGGTTTGGGTTAGAAGAGGCCTTAAAGACCATCTTGTTCCATTTCATTGCTTAGACCTTCTTAAATAGTGCAGCAGTGCTTTAATGCTTTATCCTTTTTTCCTGGAATGATTGCTGATTAAGTAACATGTGAACCTGGAAGGCAGCTGCCCTCTGTGACTGTGGCTGGGCTCAGCAGGCACAGAGGGTGAGGTGCACAGCCAGCTTCCTTCTGCACAGCTCTCTGTGTGGATTGGCTGTGCAGGGGGAGCCTGGTTGTGCAAGGCTAGGGGAGAGCACAGGAATTAAGCCATTGCACCAGAAGTATAGCTAGAAGCTGTGGGTAAAACTGGCTGGAAATATGATCATTAGTAACTCATACAGTTAATAAACTATACAGATAGGCAGGCAGCCAGCCATCTGTCTAACTGCACGTACAAAATCCTCCCCAAAGTATATGTTACAATACTCTCAAAATCTGTATCATTAAGGATACTGCAGTATTTGTAAAGCCATTCTATTGCATATTAAATGCATTCCAAGATAAGAGCGATCATCGCTGTGTCTACTATAATGAGAGATCATTTTGTGGTCATGAAATTGAACCAAACCTCCTGTTATACTGAACTGATCAGAATCACATTCCTGTATAAGGCCACCATTGGTGTAAGGCAGTGTGACTACTTGCAGTCTCAAACATGCTTCAGAGGTGAGGAACCCTAACCCTAATCCTCGACACCAGGAAAGCATTGGTAGCTCTGAATAGAAGTCACTTAAATTGTGATGAGTGAATGTAGGCAGGTGTTAATTTTCAATGAGCACATTTGCTGGTATTCTAAGTAATGACTTTAAATGTGTGGAAATTTATCTAATGCACTAAATCAATTGGCATCTGAATTTCACAGATAGCTCTATAATGGAACGTGGTTATTTGTTGTTGCTTTTTTTCTTTTTGTAATTCATTAACATTCTCCTGGAAGCTTAAAAAAAAAAATCTTGTCAATGAGAAATAAAACTGACAGCGCAAAAAGCCTGACTTCACCGTGCTACAGTCCTTGCTGATTTAAATACTGAGTTTGCTGCCTACTTTGCATTCCTGAGTTGAAAGATTCACTTCCTCTTCCCTCCAATCTCCTTGAAAGTTCATGCTTTCTATTCCCAACTTTAAAGCTTTCTTGTTCCCTTATTTTGCACCTCAAGAGTTAAATATGGCTCTCCGCTGATCAGAATTCTGAGAGACAAATTAGACAGTTTTTTTTAATAAATTGGACTTCCGCTTTGGGAGTTTTTGGACAAATTTCCGTCTGTAATTTCATGACCAGCTGCTCCAAGTATCTGAGAAGGAAGGTGGAATTTCCATGTAACCAATCAGACTATGAGTTCAAACTATTCTTTCTTTTCATAGCAGCCTTGTAATGTCTCAGGTTGCATATGCTGCAACTAAGTTTTCAAGCAAAGATATGTTTGTGTAGAAGTCTTGCTGCACTTGAGATGCAGAGGTCTGCCGTAGCTCATTGTAGTGGAAATACTAATTCATGGCCTGAAGCAGTGATTGAGCACCTGGTGGGAAGGCAGGGCCAGCCCAGGGGAGCTCAGCGCATACAATGACCGAGTGACCAGAATGGGTGGAGTCAGGATCCACCCACCAGTACTTATTTAAGGGTTGGCAGTAGAGGTGAGTGATTCTCGCTGCAGATCCCTATGTACCTGAGCTTTTCTTAAAGCAAGGAGATTCTTTTTTCTTTGTTTCTGTGCCTGTTGTTATTGTGTTTTAGCAAATCCTTACTTGCTGCAGCCTGGGACCTTGCTATTCATTGCTGCACTTTCTATTGCATTAGTGTTGCATTTGGTTATTTATATTTTGTTTCTCAGAAGGTCTCATCTGGCTTACCTGAACTTTTTCTCTTCTTAAATTCATGTTGTCCCTTTAAAAATCAATTTCTGTCTTATATAACAGAACTGAAGGAACCATTTGGGCATGTCTAACACATCAGCAGCAAATCTTACTGTACAGTGGAGGTGCTGATGCTCAGGTTGAAATGCAATGATAGTTCTTCATGTAATTTGCTAGTGTAGAGGCTGATACAGAAGTGATAATGTGCAGTGTACTGGGCTCCTTATGAACAGCTAGACTGTAACTAGTATAACACGGAGTCAAAAGCACTCATTGCTGCAGCTTGCTTCATTTACATCACAATAACAAGAATCACGTTGTAAATAGGAGTATTTGGCCTTAGCAGTTTTTCATGGTCTCCTTTAGCCACCTAAGCATGTCAGAATGATATTATATTTACAGATAAAATACCTGGAGTCATCTTGTTTCCCTACTACATGGCACATTTTTGTGTTATTCTGCATAACCTTGAAACAAAAATATACCAACTTAATAGGATAATACCTAGCATTCTTATTAGGACCTCATGTTCTTTCCTCTTTCGGCAGCATCAAAAACTTAAAGCACTTAATATAAAGTGCTTTATTTTGGAAGAAAGAAACATCAACCAATTTTCTCAAATTTACCTCAAGCCTTTCTCCAATTAGAAAAGTGAATGGGGTAAGGGCTCAATCTGTGTGCTGGGTTGAAAGTCATTTGTACCTCAAAGCTGTGCAACAGGAGTAACAAAGCTTCCATCAGTAATCTGGAATAATGGAACCCCTGAAAGTCATCGGAGCCGGACAAGCAGGAGGAATGGCCTTGTTTTCCTAAGTTGCTCACTGGGAGAGGCTTAGGCTGTGATTGATGAGATTCCTTAGAAACGCTAACAGTGTCAGTCAAGTGGCATTTTGTTACTACTGCAAGCGATGGCTAAGGCAGCTCAGGGCTGTACCCATGGAGGCTTGTACTTAGAAGCATGCTTTCTTCCTGCATAATTCAGCTGTGGTTTTGGTGCTTTTATTTCAGTACCTTGAAAAAATAAGCTTTCTGCTTTCTCCAGTCAGTGCTGATGATAGTAGGAATGGCATAAAACATCAGGAGTGAGAGGAGAGACCAGACATCTGGCATTCCCTGGTAGAAGGAAACATTAAGCTGCCCTCTTAATTTCACTTAGCTGTGAGTCCCTTAAAAAAAGAGTCCAGAATGTGACAGACTGAAGTAAAGTAACAGCCCAGACCTGATCAGCTATCTGCAGAGGGAATTTAATTACACTTTTGTTTTGCTTATGTAATTTCCTTCTTCCTCTCCTCCTGTCAGGTTCTCTTCTCATCAAGGGATATCTGACAAGGAGAAGATGTGAATAGGATGCAGCTGAAAGCTTTTGCGCCCTTGAGATTTAGGTAGGGAATGCAGAATCCGATCCAAGGCCTCCTCATCTCCTTGCAACCAGGTTTCTCTGTGCTTCAAGAGGAGAAGAGAGGGCAGAGAGCCCTGCAGGTACAGGAAGCTCAGCTGAGACTGGGGCAGTGGAAGGGCTTCTCTCTTGTCCCTGGGTCTCTAAGGGAAAAGTAAGGTTGGGGTGCAGGTAGTATTTGCTTATCTTTACGAATTTCCTGTGTAAGACAAGATAAATCCTGTTCCACTGTTCATTAGCAAGAAAAAGTGACCTTAGTTTACTACAGAGCCATCCACTCTGGCCTCAGCTGAGAGCTGTTCCACTCTGAGGAAGAGGTCATCTAAAGCTGCCCTAATCTTGGGTTGCAGGTTACCAGCAGATTGCACAAGCTAAGTTAACAGTGTAATGTGATAACTGTTTTAATTAGCTTTCTTATGTCTGAAGGTGTTTTTCACCATTCCTAAAATAATGAAGATTTCTACATCCATGTAATGCTGAAGGCAGTGCAGAGGACGTGTTCTTTGGAAATACATTCTACCACTTAACCTAAAACTCCATGGCTTTTTCCATCCCTTTCAAAACAGCCCATTCTCTGAGTGGGCTGTTTCCAAGCATAACCTTTGTTCCTTGCTTGCCAAGTCCAGATCACTGACTGGTAGCTCTGATTTCCCTGCTATGGGTACTCTGCTCGCCAGCAGAACTTGATACGGAACCTCCAACTCTATTCAATAACTGTCTTGATTCCTCGCGTCATTCGCACCAGTATTTTGTCTCTTCAACCAATCTGTCTTTATTTTCCTGTATTTGTTCTCTCATTGACGTTGCTTTTTGTCAAGAGAATGCTTGTTTCCATGGTGTATTGCTTCCTCATAAATTCTTCTGCATTTCTTTTTGTACTGCTTGTAGCCCAAGCTTCTTATTTTACTTTTCATCCCTTTTCTGATTTGTCTTGTTTTTTTTCCTCTAGCCAGTCCCAACTCCCTCTACCTCTTGCTCTTTCTTCCTGTCCCTGATTATTTGACACTTATCTTCACTAATTCTAAGCTTAATCTTTCATGCTTCCTGGGACTATCTTCAGTAAAGAGGCAAGAAAAGGCATGGAAGAAAAACTTTTTCCTTGAAGTGTTTTAACTAAACCCTATTGAAGGAAATATATATTCAGTGGTTGGGAACTTTACCTATGAAGTTGGGTCAAAAACAGGCAGGTTATCGTGAAAACTAAAGCTTTTTATTATGTTTTATTTCCTTGCTCTACAGCACAGGGACACTTCTGCTCTTAAGGAAGAAAAGGTTGTAAAAATTTACAGTTAACCTTGGCAATGGTAGGTTGTTCTTCCTCAGGGGCCCTTCTCAGAAATGGCAGAAATGTTGAGGCTGAAATGCTCACAGAAAATTCAGCCCTTTGGCAAATGCCCCAGATGGTTAGGAAGTGAGAAATTACCAACTGAGGCTGGGGTTCTGCAGTCCCAGCAATAATCGCTGCTTCTGGCTTTGCCTGAAGGACTTTCCGCAGGGTTAGGATTTGCTCGTGCTTCTATCCATGCTGTGGTTTAGCTGAGCTGCTTTGCTTTATTTATGCTTCAAGTTCGCCAGCTAGATATGTTTTTGTATACCATCCAGGCACTGTTATTCTTCTGCAGTGTATTTAAATATGGTAACACCAAGAATCCTAAAGGAAATCTGTTGATAGATTTGTTAATCATTGGTACATAATGGTATCTTCAGCAGAACAGCACCTAGCCAAGTTGGTATGTGCTGCCAGTTGGCACTTTGGAGATACCTTAAAGTGAGGACAAAAACTGTCTGCAGTGTCTGCTGTATCACACACATTTTCACAGTGCAATGTACACAACTACAATACCCAGCAAGAAAAGGCTCTCTGCTGCATTTGAAGGGCAAACAAAGGGGAAGGAGCCTTGATTAGTGAGCCTTGTTTGTATTACGCAGGGATCAAAGGAGATAAAACACAGTCTATTGCACTGTTTGTAAAATAAAGATTCCAATTACAGGAGGTGGTGGTGCATCTGTGCCTTCCTGACAGCTGTGAGGAGAATGAAGACAGCAGCTCTTGTTGCATTAAGTTATTAATAATGAATTATTCCTTGGAAATCAGCAAGCTAAGATGTTACACGTGCTTGTACAGACAACTGGTTTGGGATGAGGCAGAATTTTTTGAAAGTACTCCTTTCCCCTTTGTCTTAACTTCCAGAAGAACTTGGATATTTGGGGGCCCAAGGTTCCATATGCAGTGGCGAATGCAGAGCTGAGCCAAGCTAGGGGGAGGCTGCAAGTGCAGCTGGAGCAGGTACCACACCCTCCTTAACCACTGGGGCTCTTTGGCTTTTGCACGGTGTTGTGCAGGGAGTGGATGTTCTTGCATGGTTCTGGGAAATGAGCTGTACCTCAGGGGAAGGCGTCTCCTCAGCACGAATGAGAAGTGTGGTGGGGCAGCAAGCCCACCTTGTCCCCTCCTGTGCTGAGTGAATGTTGGCTCCCTGGCTGCAGCAGGAGCTGCCCTTGCTGGTGTGGGTCTGGCTGCCATCTGACAGCTGCCCGCGTGCTGGTGGTTTCTGCAAAAGACAGCATGCCTTAGCAGTGTATTACATGCACGGCTGAAAGTGTAGCAGAGATTTGGATGGATGCTGTGTGCTGTATGAAGAACAGCTTTTTAATTTTACTACATGGTGCTAGGCCAGCCCGGCAGAACTTGCTTGTCTTTGAGAAATGCTTTTATTAGTTGGCTGTGATATGTTGGCAAATTAGGCTGCACCAAATGTGCTTTCAGCCTCCTGCTGTGAGGATGCTTCACAGATTCTTATGCATACCTTAGAGGTGTTTGCACATTATACGGTATTTGCAGTCTATTTGTCCTAGCTTTGATCATGTCCTTGCTGACTGAGTTCTAGTTGCATGCCCTTCCCTCTATCAGCATCCATCCTTTTTATAGTATTTTATAACAACTCGGATATGAATTGTCTTACAGTTCTCTAATTAGTATTCCTTTCTTACAGTCCTAAGGCAAATCCTAAGTCTGCTGTACCAGCTGATGGTGTGGCTCACCATACTGTTGGTGTGTGTGCATGAGCAGTACATGGTGTGCAATGCACACTGCTTGTTAAATCTGGCCCTTTATAAAGGGGTAGAAGTAGTATACTAGTGCAATAAAAGGGAGGGATATCCGGATGATTTGTTTTGGTGCCTTAGGTTTCAATCATACAAATGGAATTTGCTTATTCCCTACAGTGAGATAGCGAATTAGACTTGATGATAATCTGTGAACACGGGTAGATTTTTTTTAAATTTGGGGGGAAAAATGTCCAAATGCTAGGCTAGGCCTGTTGCCCCTAACAGGTGAGATGTTTGCTCCCCGATGGCTGGTGCTTGGGGAAGGTGTGACTGCCTGCAGCTCATCACAGGCCCCTGTGCACTGCCTGCCAGAGGAGTGTGCTGGGGCCTGGATCTTGTGCTGCTCACACTGAATGGCTGTGTGTGTGTCTGCCAGAGATTTACAATGAGTATAGCAAATAGCTTTTCTCAAGCTGTGCTAGGAGACCGTGTGTGTTTAGACACATGCTGGATAACAGTGCACCATTCCATGTGTGCTTCTAAGTTCTGTAAAATATCCCTCAGCTTTCATTTCTTTTTCCGGAGAAGTTACCAGATGCTCTGTTATTGTTTTGCAAAACAAGCTGCATACCACCCGTATGTTTTCCCCCTTGTTTTCCAGGAGGCAAACTAACCATTGGTACCCATTTAAAATATTCATTAAATATTTTAGATAAGTTGGAAGTAGCATGGGCTTCTTGTGGCACAGAGCACACGCAACCAGGCTGCTGACAGAGGCCATGATGGAGCAGCAGCTCCAGGCTGACACAGGCCAACCATCTTCATACTGCTGCCAGAAAGGCTATGTGGGGGTGTTAGCTAGACCTCCTGGGAGAGGTAGTCAACTGGTTTTGAGCTTTTAATCTCCTTTTTTTGAGGAAAAGGAGAGAGCCCTCTAAGACTTGGTGAGAAACTTCTCCATGATGGATGTCAGTTAAGGGAGGCAGAGGGGCTGCTTTCTGGGGCTGTGAGAGTGTACAGCAGGTGAAGTGCATGAGACTTTACTATGGGTCTCTGGTTTGTGTTCTGCCCCTTGACATAGCCTTCTTAATGAACCTGTAATGTGGCTCCTGTAAAAATACGACTCCTGGGATGACTGCTCTCTTGTTGTCACTAATATGGTGTGGCTATTCAGATGAGTTTACTGCTACACTGAAATAGAACACGTGACTGGAAGATAGTTAGAAATTAAGTGCATATTGCAGAAGAATACTGCTGAGAGTC
This sequence comes from Odontophorus gujanensis, assembly GCA_013399175.1. Taxonomy (NCBI): domain Eukaryota; kingdom Metazoa; phylum Chordata; class Aves; order Galliformes; family Odontophoridae; genus Odontophorus; species Odontophorus gujanensis. The sequence goes on from VXAB01010046.1 coordinate 9,169, forward strand.
AGGGAATGGATCCTTGTGAGCAGTGCCTTACTTGGAGTGCTCCCTGCAGTGCTTGTGTAGCTGCACTGAGGTGTTGTGAACTGGAAGATCTTGATGGGACTAGCAGTGATCTGTTTTGCTTTGCTGAATTTTCAGGAAGAAGGTACTGTTTCAAAGTTTCTGGTAGGTAGCATAAGAAACATCCAAATAATGCATCACTGAACACGTTTTTCCCCTTCATATTCCTCACTAACATCTACACTATTTCAGTCTGATTCTGTAAATGGATTTTTGTTAAACTACTTTGGGCAAAGGAGCTCTACCATTTTTTTTTTTTTTCATGAGATCTTTTTGCACTTTTCATCTCATGCAATGTTATACTAAAAAGTTTGTTCATCAACCAACAGACACGCTACCTTTTTTGGAGAAACAGATCAGTGTCACCTGTTGACATAACCTCAGCAATTCATCTGACAGGTGGTTGGCACTTCAGTGGGTGACAAGTGCAAGAGATTATTAATGACATGATTTCTGATGCAATTCTCATCAGATTGGTAATATCAATGGCTTAAGAGCTAAATTTTGACTTCTTTGAGATCAGTGTATTTTACATACGTATTTAAATGTATCCTTATTACCATGTACTGCCTTGTAAATGGAAGCTCAGTCTGTATGTAGTCATTTGTGCCTTGCCTTCACACAGCCCTCTGCCCTGCTGAAAGATGTGCAGCAATGCCTTGTGCTATGGCTCTGTGACTACTGGTGGCTTCCTTTGGCAGTGAGTGCTGCAGTTAGCCCTGTGCATCTGTGACTTCACTATCTGCCACGATAATACTCTCATTCCAGTTTGGAACCATGACACAAATGAGATAGGAATGTGAAAATGAGGACCTGTGCTCTGGCACTGAGTTACTGCAGGAACTGGGAGCAGAATGCAGCTCTGAAGACTCAGTCCCTGCTCTGCTGCAGTTGGTGTGCTGCCTGCTCTGAGGGGTAATAAAGCATGTGTTAGAGAGGGTGGAAATTCTGCTGTTGAGTGCTCACACTGAAAGGCTCTGTGCTGGCTTCAGTGCTGTGGGGGAGTTCTTGCAATTTAGGGCCATAATTTATGATGGAGATGTTTTATGGTGGTACTGACTCAGCCAGCAGCCACCCTGCATGGTTCCCTGGTCTGGTTACTTGTGCTGCTGGCACACACTGCTCCTGTGAGTGGCTGTAAGTTAACTGTGGCTAGTCAGGACCAAAAAAAAAACCCATTTGCCTTTTAGTGTCTTCTTTATATATGTTAAGGACTCTCAGACCTTAGTGGAGTGTCCTTCAGCAGACCTAGGTCAGTCAAATGTCTGAGTTTCTGCCTGGTCTCCTTCTATAGGCTGCATGACTATGAATGTTAAGTATAAAAATAGAAATCTGTAGTACCTATGGTGTGCAGGTCTACAAGGGAGGTTGTACACATGCCAGGACAGTGCACGTGCAGTAAATCTCTACTTTGTATTGCATATAAAATAAGCTATTTAATTACAGAATGCTGAGAGTTTACAAGCAAGTGAATCTGATTCATGTGCTACATAACTTGGATGGAAATAATGTCTGTACATCAACAGATGAGCATATAAATGAAAACATTCAGAATAAAATGCTTTATTTCTTCCTTAATTTGTGGTGGTTTAAGGCAATAACTGTCATAGACAAATTAATATGCTTTATTAGGAATTCAACATGTTAGAAATGTAGACTTATCTCTTATGCAAGGGAATCATGCCAGCATGTAATGACAATACATAGTGTATACTATTGACTTTTTGCTGTTTAACACCTTGAACAAATAATAGCTTTTGAACTATTGAGTGCAGAAGACTTTTTAAAAACTTCTGAAGTCTTTGCAACTGAGAGGACATAGCTTGGAAATGACATCATTAATAGCAACCATTCCACTTTAGGAAAATGCTACCATGATGCTAATCATTGAGTATGTTAAAACATTGTTTGCATACCTACTCATCAATTTGGTCAGTAGAAAGCTCTGGGTACAAGTTAGGAGATACCAGTTCTTCTCAATTATCCACAGCTTGACTATGGATGTGAAGAGCTCAATTTCACAGAAGAATCCTTATGTCTATTTGTCAGTTAATGCTATGGCCTTGGTCTTGTATTCCATTCACGCTTTTCTGCGTGTAACTGTACTCCATACTATAGGACCTCGGATTTGGAGTGTATTTAAAAAAAAACAGCTGCTTCTTGTTATTTTGCATAGTTGAAGTAACTTTCTTAGCTAAAAGTGGAAAAAATTGATTGGAAGAACTAGGCTGTGGTTAAAAGAAATAGTCATAAGTTCTATTAATCAATGAAGCATTTCATGTAGAGGTAATGTATTCCAATATTTTTTCTGTATTTAAAGGGACTGGCACCAAGCCAAAGGTATTGAGGCTATGGGGCACAGTCTGTTTTGCAAACAGCGAACAGGATTTTAGCTGCTTGATACCAATTGGCTTCAAGCTTTTACAAAAAAAAAAACCTACAACAAAACAGATCCAGAGCTGCAGCTGTGAGTGAGTTAGTAGTACTTACCTCTCCTCATTTGATACACTAAAAGCTAGGTAGAAGTATGAAGTATTGGCTTGATCTGATCATCAGTGCTCTGCAGGAGGGATAGGTGAGTGATGAAAAGCTGAGCGGTCAGCAGTCAGCCACCTCTTCCAGAGGGCTTCATTTGTCATCTATTCCAGGGACAGACCATAGCTCAGTGCCTGGGGCTTTGTAAACATGGATCTAGTAAATTTTGTCTGATGGAGTCTGGAATGTCTTGTGTAGCAGATTGTAGAAAACGATCCAAGAATCAAATCTTAAGACAAGATTAGAAGGTATCTGCTGTATTTTTTTGGTGAATGCTTAAAGAAATGTGAAGAAAAAGTCTACAGTATCTGCAGTTTGGATAGTAATTTCCATTTCCCACCTGGGTACTGTCATCACTTGACATTTGATAAGTAGAGTCATATATGTTCACACTCTGAATGCCTAACTTATGCCATACAATAGCGCACCTTTTCTCTTCTTGTTTGGCAGTGTGGCTTTTCTGCATATTCATTCTTTATTTTGTTTGTTTGAGATGAGGCAAGTTGATCTTGGCTGGTATTTCAGAGCTGTCGTGGTGCTTACACTGATGGCCATGTGTTTTGTAGCCATAGCCCCTGTGGTGCTGCTGGTGCTGCTCATTCCAACCTGGGAGGTGCGGAGTTGTTGCTTCCCTGCACAGGCTGTGCACACTGCTGTTGTCATGCACACCCAGACCCATGTTTCCTTGGTGAGGATTTAGCTTTGTGCCCTGTACACATAAATGGTAGCAGCGCTGAAGAGTGGAAGTGCCTCCAGTTTCTGGTACAAAGGAGCATAAACTGCCCTAGGGAAGTATGTAGCAACTGACCTCGCGGAAATGCTCCTTTCCCTCTGAGTTTCAGTGTAAGGAAGGAAATGTAGCAGCCTCCTCTTTTTGTGTGGCCAGCTCTGGATGCAGAATTTTGCAGCATGCCTTGATCTAGAGAGTGTAAGACAGCCATCTGGTCTCTGCCCATCAGCATTCACAATCCTCCCAGCAATCTGCGATCTTATTTTGCTGTGGAATTAGTGCTGCTTCCAAGACACGGGGGAGTCGAGAGAGACTTGTGAAGAGACCATTTTATTCCTTACGATGCCATTTATTAGGGAGATAATTAAAAATTCACCGTAAATGTGCTTTTAATTAATACATCAAGATGAGAATGTAAAGCCCTTAAGGTGAAAGAAGAAATTTCACCTTTAAATATAAAATGTAACTTACTTGCTTTAAAGTAGACCTTTGAGAATGGCAATTTTACTTATCTCAGCTTTTTAGGAAGTTGAAATCTCTTTGTAATATGCAGATAATGATTTCAGTTGCTTTTTTGTAGGTAAGGAAATAACGGCATGTATTGAAGCAGAATACTGGTATTTTCATAGCTGGGAAATTATCTGTTTTACACTTCTGGTAGATAAATTATCTGAATAATTGTAGGAGAAATTCAGACTTCATGAGAATATAAAACACTGAAGAGAGCTGTTAAGGAGAATAATACTTCTCAGATTTTATTTTCTCAAGGCTGAAGAAAAATGAAAAAACTGAAATAGGTGCCTTATGTATAGCAGGGCAAATTATTTGGGAAAAATACAATAGCATTATAAGTTAATTCTGTGACTTATTTCTCTCGAGATCTCAGTATCTTAGCATTTAATGTGTGCCTTCTCAGGTTGTTTGATGTGCTCTTTGGGTTTGCTTGAAAATGTATTGACATGAAGCCTACCTGATAAATATTCACAGGAAACTGCTTGGGAAAACATGAACAAAACATAATTCCTTTGCTTCTCCTCAGAACAGAGAGCAAAACTTTATGCCCGTTGTTGTGGATGCAAGGGACAAAGCTCAGAGTGAGCTTTGTCTTGCATGTCCAGGGGAGTGACCGGACATGGGTCTGACTCTGCTGTCACCAGTGGACTCAAGCAAGTCCTTCCTAAAAAGACAGTAAGTGGCAGTAAGTTTATGATCTTACTTGACTGCAGTCACTTTGGTATTTCCCTTAAAACCCGCAGTAAAACCATACTTTATTTCCAATTTAGATTGGAAGTAATTTGAACATGAATGGAAAATGGCTTCTTGCTCTTTTGTTCCGGTTGGATCTGGTAGTATGTAGGAAAAATAAGATATTTTAAGAATGCAAGGTAATGCAAGATACTAGGAGAAGTTAGTTCATCCAAGCAGACATGTGAGCTCTGCATGACCTGAGGCCACTGTGATGCCATGTGTGCTGCTGCAATGCAGCTGGAAAAGGAAGTTCAAGTTGTCAGAAGAGTTGCTGACTTCCTTTCTTCATCATCAAGTGGAGGAAGAGCTACAGGTAAAGTGCCACTTCTTAATGAAAGATCTGTGGTATAAAGATTGTATAACGAGAGACAACTTTTTGGAAATATCTAATAAGATAAATAAATCTTACTGCGTAAGCAGAAATGTTACAAGAATGTAGGAAAAAAAATCATACTGTGTGCTAGAGAGAATGCTGCAGTATTAGTTCTGTAAGGTTAGGGCTGAGCCCTGTCCTTGGCATGCTGGGGCACTGCAGGCCATGTGGAACCATGCTCAGCAGTGTGTCTGCCACTGCCTTTCCTGCTTGTGCTGATCTGGAGTGTGGTCTTGGGAATGATGAGTCTGGCCCATACAGTCTGTGCAGCCCAGGATGTAAAAGAATTAGCTGGGAGCTTGGTTGGTTTGTTTTCCTGAAGCTGTGAAGAGCAGAATATGCAGACTTCTGCAGCCTATGTTTTTTCAAGTCAGGAAAGAGCTGAGCTGTGTGCTGCTAGCAGGAAGGAGTGTGTGCTGATCAAATGGCCTTCTTTAAACTAATTGACAGGTCTTAAGACAAAACAAACCCAACAACCAAGCAGCAACAAACTCCACAAAACTCTTTTGATAGAAAGCAGAGCAATCTAAAATTGGGGATTGAATGTTATCTGGCACGTTTATTGTATGCAAAAGAAAACAACTGTGCTGAATATATATTGTTTTTTCTGTTTTTTAACAACATTATTTGCTGATTGCATAACCAGATTTGTAACAAATTGGGTACAGTTACAATTGTGGGGGCAAATAGATTAGGGAGCAAGCAAGGTGAAGGCCTTTTCTGACTTCTGTGTGTGGCCATCCTATGTGCTTCAGAACCATTTTTGTTTTCATAAATCCAAGTGCATTAGTGCAGATGTAGGCTTGCACAAATTTTATCACTGGCTATACTCACTGTGTTTGCAGTACTATTCATAAGAAATATAACTTAAATTTTATACAGATTTTTCTCTTTTAGGTTGATACACAATTTTTTTACCATTGAAATGTTAGTAAAAAGAATGTACTTATTTTCTTTATAGAATAACCAATAGAGGGCTACATAGAATTGCCTGGATCAGTCTCCTCCTCCTCACCTCTCTTGTTTCAACACATTCGTCTTCATTCCTGCTAAAAATTCTTTCTTGGTTTGAGTAATGTCAAGTCTTAAAGTCTGAACTTGAGTTTAATATTTCAGCATCAGTACTGAAAAATTAAACCGAAGAGTGTTGTAAAGCTGTCGTGCACGCAGACTTGCCGTAGGGGGAAGTGTTACTCAGCTGAAGCATTGAAAATTTCCTCCTTTTCTGCAGGCTGACATGGGCCTGGCTGTGAGTTTAACACAGGGTTTTTGGTACGCCCAGTATGGCTTTTTTTTGTTTGTTTTTAGTAGACCTTGTCTCCAAGCATAAAATGATGCATGCTTCCCTCCTGAGATGAACGTTTGGCAACGTTTGGAATGGGTCAGCTTGTGATCTCATTCTGTTACCTATAGCCTTTGAGGTGTGTTTTATTTAAGTGATTATTCCAAATGTTTAGCCTTCAGGAGTCACATTTTCTGTTCTATTTTACATTGTTCTGGTAATCATAATAATGAAAGTGTATATATCAGGAAATTTTGATTTCAAACTCAATTCTGGTGTGGATTGTTCTTAAGTGACACTGGTAATCTATCTGCAAATCACTGTCGGTGTTGGTAACAGAAGGGGAGGTGCTCTGTGTGCTTTTTATGACCGCCTGCATTCCAGGGAGCAGTATTATACATAATTCAAGCTAACGCTGTTCAAAATATACTCAGATTCCATCATGGTGTTATCCTTGGGGCCTCAAATACTCATCCCAGCTTGCTAGGAAGTGCCAAAATAAGAATTTACTCTTTCATAGACTTGGAACTCTTTTGCAAACAAAGCCAGGGAGTGTATTACTATGTTAGTGGTGATGAAATGGAAATAAATACACATTAGACTTACCTGGTGCTTAGTGCCACAACATCCTATCATCTCGGGCCACACTAGAGGTTGTAACTTTTTAGTATTAAAATTAAGGAATCTCTAGAGGCACTAGAAAAAGCATCCTTTGCTGTAGATGAAATCAAGAAAGGGCTGATGCTCCAGTGTCTGCAGCGAATGCTAGATAATGAAACAAGCTCCACAGGGTTCTTAAAAATGCTTTTGACTCAGATTTTTGAAGCCGAGACCTTACAGCATATCCTTATTAGATGCAATGGTATAGCTGATGAATTACTTTTTAGATCAGAGAAGAGTGCTGATAAGTTGAATTTGGTGTTATAGCTGTCATTGGGGTAGAAAACATTATCTTTACTAGAAAATACATTTTGAAGAATCTTGCTTTCCTCTGCTTTTGTGAATGTCACACATGATAAACACATGCATTCAGGCACTGAGTACGGAATGGGCTTTGCTCATTTAGCTTTCAGTCTCCGCTGCTGCTGTTATGTAGGGACAGTGCACCACTGAGCTGCACAGGCTGGGCTGGCCCTCTTTGTGAACTTGCTGTCAGTGTGAAGCTGCTCTCATTGTCTCTCATGCAGCTTTTGCAGAGGATTGTGACCGTGTAAGGGTGAGCAGTCAGATGAGAATGTGCGGTGCAGCGCGGCTCTGTGTCCCCACAGAACGTGCAACCCCTATGTTCTGTGCTGAGGGGCGGCTGCCTTGAGCTGCTCACTCCAGCGCTGTTGCTCTTGGCAGTGACCTGCTGCCAATAATATCAAAGATGTTTTCTCCCACTTCCAACCCACTGAGAGAAAACTTCAGTTGAATAGGGTCAGAGTACACACTTCTTTCTTATACAGTATAATTTCCTCCTGTATCTAAGAATAGATGTGCTGAGTGCAGAATACAACACTTGTATTGCACATTGTTCCTGACTCATCTCTGGGGCAATTTGTTCAAAGCAAAGTGGGCTGATTACAGTATGGGTCTGTGCATCAAAATCTCATTGTAGTGTAATCATGGGTGTACTTGGGGATTTTAAAAGTGAGACGTGGCACAATCTGATATGTACAGAAGAATGATGTGTATTTTATGCTGTTATAAGCTGCATGGACAAGATGAGCTCTACAGCAGGAGAACCCTTTGCAGTGCAGAGAGTAATGTTGGTGACACCTGCAAACTGCCCAGGACCTCTTCCCAGGTGCCACTTGGTATTAAGTTTGGCAGAGGAGGAAGTATTACCCACAGAGTTTTTTCATAAGGAGAGGTGGTTTGTTGTGGTCGGCAGAGGTAAGGGATGTGGTTGCAGCAACCGTCACTGAAAATTTGGCTGGCGGGTAAGTTGATGGCTGAGGTGAACAGTTGTGGTTGGTGGTGGGGTAGCTCCTCAAGTCTAAAAGGCAGATCCAGGGTCAGAATTGGCAGCTTCTCTCCACTGACCTCCCTGCCTCTCTCCCTGACAGCTAATTAAACTTATTCAATATGTATGTTGTATGCCATGGAAAAAATAATCATCTTCTCTAATGCCTGGGAAGAGCTGTTGCTGGTAAAAAAATACTAAATAATTAACCTTTAGTTCTTAGAAGTTTCAAAATTGGTTTAGTGTCTCAAATTTCAACAGAGGGCAGTGTGACATTGCTATATGCATCTCCGGAGCATTTTCTGTTGTGATGATTTATGTGAAGACTTTTCCACTCAGTGTCCTCATTAAGCTTATTACAGGAGTAATAGCATTGCTGAAAGCACAGGGAAGATGTAAAACAGAAGAGATTTTTACAATGGCTAGATGTGATAAAGGCAGGATAAACTGGAGAACATTTTAAGGTAATGGATGGAGTCAATTACAGCAGCATCCCAGGATGCAGGATAGCAAAAAGGGTTCTGCAGAGAGCCACAGGGAGAGGTTATTGTTATGGATCAGCTCCCAGCCAGGGCATATTTCAGCAAGTTTGTTTGGTGTGCAGCCCTCAGCCAGCAGCATTCAGACTATAGATCCTCGTTACATCGAGCTCTCTGTGCTATCCCATTAGCTGGCTGCCCCAAATGGCTGTGCTCTCCAGAGCAACAAGGAGAACTCTGTCAGGACCAGTTGATTTAAGTGGTCCCTCAAAAGGCTGCTGCACGTTCCCTGTCAGCATCACCTGCAACGTGGTTTCAGGCTGCTCTCAGAGCTAGTGCCTTACCAATGTCCATAACCAGTGCCTGGGAAGTAACATTCAGCAGCACATGCCTGGGAAGGGACTTTATGGGTCACTGAGTTCAGTCTCTTGCTATCACAGAAAACTGTATCATATAATCCCCTTCAGAAATTTATCACACTTCGTTTTAGAGCAGACGCTGCCTTGCTCCAGGGGTGAAACAGCTTAAAGGGCTCTAAAATACAGAAACCCATCCTCCTTTGGTGGCCACCCATCACATGCTCTGTCTAGCAGAGCCCGGGTGAGGAGACCCTGCTCCCAAGTACCTCACAGAGAGTAACTGTTTCATGAAACAAAACCAAACAATAAATCTTCTATTGGGATTTTTTTTTCTTGCACAAGAAAAACAAGTATTTGTGTACACCCTGTAGGAACGCCATGTTTTATACTCTGCCTGCTACCTCTACAGCAGCAGTTAATTAACAGACAATTCCCAGAGCTGTGTTGACATTAATCATTGTTGCTGGAGTACAAACAAAGATGTTTTGGCATTGAAAAGGTGCTTTGGTAGTTGAAGTTCTTGTTGTTGCTAAACAAAGCAGCAGCATTAATTTAAGCCCAGTTTGAAACTTAAAGAAAGAACTGACGTTTATAAATGGAAATGAGCAAAAGCATCATGGAGAAAGGGGCCTGCAAGGAAGAGAACTGTGAGCATAGAAGTGAAAATATACAGATGTTACTTTGGTAATGGCAAGCAGTCTACTAATGTGAGGCACACCCATGCAGAGCTGTGTGGCAGGACCTCTCCTCCATGATCTCGTTGCTCCTCTGGCCATGGGATCATCCATGAGCTTGGTGGAAGTGGTGAGGTCCTCAGAACACAGTAAGAGCTTGTGTCGTTTTCTACCCATGAGCTCTTTGCAGTGCAGAAGTGCTTGAAGTTGAGTTCTTGAACATCTTGTTGGTTAGAGCAGCAGCGAAGACCTGTGGGCCAGAAGCTGGCTTGTAGTCTTCCTGCTTTCCATATGCGGTGATTTCTGTTTGAATAAGCTTATAGTACGTAATGCAGTTGCAGTATAGCAGGGAAGGGAAAATAAAGCATTAAACGTAAAGATAAAGAAACTGTTTTTATCATCCTTCAGACATCTTGTTCTTTGAAACAGAATTGCTTGGGGTATGCGTGTCTTCCAGAAGCCCTGCAAGAGAGATGGGAAAGCACTTGTGACCACTTCAGTAGGCACAGGCTTGTAAAGCAGGGCTGGAGCTGAAATAGGAAAATCAGATCCAAGGGCTGGAAAAATATGTGAATAGGGAAAATGAGGGAAAAAATATTTCAAGAGGCTATTCTATGATAGCTGAAAGTGAAGATAAGGAGTGTTTAACTGCTTTTATTTGGATTTAAACCTGTATTTACCCTACAAAATAGCTGAAATGGTTTTTAAGGGAAATACACTAAGTACAGCTTGGATCCAGCTTTCTACCATTGAAGTTCATTGCACAGTAGAATGATGTATGCAGTTGCATTAGTTCTACTCATGACGGCCTTCTCGCTGGCAGCTGGTCTGTACATTTACAAGTAACCCACAAATCACAGTAATTAGAGATGTGAATGCACATACATTTTCCCCTTCTGAATTGCAGCAGTGCATAGCTGCTTCATAAGGGGGTATGTCTTCAAAATGGCCCAGTGCTGTTTGGTTGATTAATCCTTGCACTGCTTGCTGTGCTGAAGAAGAGTGAAGCTCCTGCTTCCTGTTACAGTCCTTATTTTGTCATCCTGAAGTGTCCTAGGTAAGCACTTGCTCTTGAGATAGACGGAGAATGCTTTTGTTCTGCAGGTCCCTGGTTTCAAGATGTTTTGGTTGCAGTTACAGGAAGGTAACCCGAGACAGCATCATGTTCAGGTTTCTGGAAAAATCCCCGGATCCTGGCTGTAGCTGAAAATCTGCTTTGTAACCTATGGGAGGAAAGATGACGGACTGCAGCAGGCAGTGGTATTTGTGTTTTAGACTTCCCTACTGTTTCTCAGCATGGCTGCAAAGAGGCAAAGTTTACCCAGCGTGCCCAAGCTGCATTTGTGGATGTCTTGCCTGCTCGTGGTGCACTCTATAAAAGCAGGTTGCGTTTCCTTGCTGGCTGTGCTCAGGAGAGGGCAGTGCGGCTCTAGGGCTGTGGCTGCTCAGCAGCAGTGCAAGGCTGTGCCTCCTCTCCTCCATCCATCACCGGCCTCACGACAATGTCAAACTGTAGCATTTCATAAATGTGAACAAAATACGGTTTAACAATCTGATTTCACCCTATCTCCAAACTGCTTGCAGATGTTTTTAGTTGACAAAATGCCTGTTGAATCAAAATTCACTTTGCAGTTTGATTTCCTAATTTTTTCCCCTCCAGCTGAGGGGCAGGGGTCCCCACACCAGAAGCAGCCTTCTACATGGTTGTGCTGAATGACAGATGAATTGTATCATGTTGTAGTGCTACGCAATGATGCTGTAATTTATTAGACCTGAATACTTGATGCTCAGCACTGGTATTGTAATGTTATATAGTGGGCATGTTCAGTTCCTATGCTTTATGCAGCAGCTGATGGTATGAACAAAGCGCCTTCTGAAGGTATTATAAAAGCAGTGTCTACTTGCATGTTGAGTAGAAGGAGGACAAGCTATTATTAAATTACTGTAGTGAAGAGGAACATTTCTTTTCACCCTTAGGCTAGTATTAAGGTGTTCTCAAGGTCAGTTGTAAGAGAATATAGAGAAAGACAAGAAGCATAGGTGCTGTCAGTTGTATTTTCTGTTTTTGTTTAACAGTAGCCTTAAATTTGGAATTGTTTATAGCTGTGATGTATTGCTCTCTGACCCTGATTCCTTTAGTTCCTGCAGCCAGTTAATGACTCAAAACAAAGCCACAAGTTCTTCTTTGAATCACTTCCTTTTGTGCATACTGGACAACAGGAAACACCCCCAACTCTCCCTGTCTTCCAATTTCCATTACAGTTTTTCTGCTATGTGTGTGTCATTTTTTCAATCCCTTCAGAGTCCCATACTCTGAGGCTGTGAACACTGCTGTGGGGCTATTTGTTGTACAGCGATTTCCAAAGATGTATTCTTTAAAAAAAAAGTCTGAATTGATGTTCTAAGTAAACATCTAGTAGCAAAGGATTTTGCACTTCGAAGGCAGAATTGCACCTCTTGTTGAGGATGGGAGCAGCTGTGAGCTTCATTACCAGCAGCTCCTGGGACACAGGGAACCTAGGCGGTGGAGCTGATCTCCAAGCATCACTGACAGTGATTGACTTTTAAACACTTCAGTGTTAAATGTTGCTTTTATGTGCAAGGTTGTCTTTGCTGGTGGAGAGTGAAGAAAAATAAAATGCTGGAAAATTCCAATGAGCTATTTTAAAAGTGAGGAACCTATTTTTAATCTATTTCAGAATGCCTTAACAAGGGATTCTCCTCTTCACTGTTCACAGCAGCATTGCTTTTCACCTCGAGTAAGTCAGTTAACCATTTAACCATCTTTCTCAGTTTCCCATTTGTGAAGTGTATGAAGATAAGAATACTTGTCCTCCTCCCATGGGTTACAGGGCACGAAGTGCAGTACTTCACTAATGTGTTAGCTCTGCTGAAGTCAAAGCAGAATCAACTCTGATTTGAGACTATCATGATAATCTATTAAACAGTTGTATGTATGTTAGCCTTTTGAGTGGCTTCAGAAATGAAAACTCATTACACATGTAGGATATTTTGGGGTTTTTCTGTCAGCTGGCTATTGGTTGGCATCAGTAGTTACTTTTATTTTTCTAAAACAAACATGAGTGTGCTGTTATGTGGATGAGTGCCTACATAACTGTGGAAGTTCAGAAGTTTGTGAGGAAGCTACATGAAATTCATCCTGTGAGAAGTGGCTGCATGTACCTTACTCTGCAACCTGAGAGTTACATTTAAGGTGTCTGAAACATTACAAACCTTTCAGTGAATGAGGGCGAATTTCAGTCAAATCTGAGTTGAAGTAAACTTGTCATTCTTTATATTTTCCTGGTAATTCTATTTTCTTTTGGTTTCATTTTTTTTTCTCAGCTGTAGATTTCAAATGTTTCACAGTCATTTTGGATGTAAAATTCCTGTCATTCTGACTGCCTGACTGTGTGCCTGTTGTGGCTATCTGGGGCAGTTTCAGGAGGCTGATGGTACACCAGCTCTTTGTCTTTATCCTTACCCAGCAGTGCACTCTGTCATATACTGAGCTTGAGGTGCAAACTGGAGCTGCATCCATTTTGAAGCAAAGCATATCTCATGCTTTCTTGAAAATAAATGGATTTGAGCAAAGTAGTGAACACATATTTAATTGTGACTTCTTATTAAGTCCCTCTTCATTTGCATAAAAGCGTTATCAAAATGTATCTCTGTGATGTATTTTCCTGTCTCTCTCTCATAACTCAGTGTTCACCTCTGAACAGATGATGCTTTGTTGCAAAAGCTTTTTCCTGTGCTGTGTTCTGCAGAGCTCCATTCCTACTCACATTTCCATGCCAAACAGCTCAATAAGAACCAATCAGGGAATGTGACAAATGCTGAGAATGATTCTGTCTTCCTTCACTGCCAGTGGAGCTCTTATTCTGTGTTCATGATGTCAAATGATGTGTACAAGCAGTAAGTTACCCTCATTTGGTGGAGGGGAAAAAAAAGGAACTAGCAGTGCTTGATTTCTATAGTTAAAGCAGGTGAGTAGATGTCTCAAATGCTATTTTTCAAAGTTTGTTGCAATTTTCTGGAAAATAATTTGTTTCTGCCTTATTTACAAATATTTCTCTGTTCATTTTGTAGCCTAATTTTAAGGCAACGTACATGTTTTTATGTAGAGAATGATTACACATTGAATGATTATCAGAGGTACACTAATCTCACCTCTCTTGTTCTAGGGCAGTTTAATGTAGAAGAGTTTCAAAATGAATGCTATCAGAATAATTTGCTATTCAAGGCCTGATTTTAAAACTTACTATTCATGTAGGTTTGGCTGATCAGTTTTCGCACTGGTTCAAATGAGAGCAGAAGGTAGTCCTCTGTTTGTCTCATCATACATTTTCCACCTTCTTAAACATGTTATTTATGTATTTGTCTGAACTATTTCCCCTTTACCTCCTCCCTTAGCGGAGGGCTGTCTCTTCTGATGGAAATTCTTTGTTGTGATCTTTGGGAAATACTCAACTATGTTAGAGTCTTTCCATGTATTTGGGTGTATCTCTAGAATCAACAGGAGACTCACATAAAATTACACTGTAGGTATGGAGGACACCATAATTCTAGCAAGATGTTTTCAATAAGCCAGGTCTCAAAAAGAGATACAAACAGTCGTTATGATGAGGAGCAGAAAGGATATCAGTCAAAAATATTGGATGTGGAGGTGTGCAGCTTTGGAGGGGCTACCAAAAGCAAATGCCAGTTGTTTGGCAGTTATACAAATCTACACCATATTTCTTTTGGTTAACAATGCAGAGAGAATTGGAGGAGAGGAAATTGTCATTCATAAGGCAGCTGGGAAATGCAGACTTTCTGTCTTGGCATTGTGAGTGATGCTCAGGTCTTCCTCATGCTAGTGCAAGTCATTTTATAGAACAAAACTCCACTTTTATGATTTATTATCAGTGTTCTTCCCAGAAAGCATTCTGTTTTCTTACATTAATATCTTATTTTTCGGTTTCTTTTTCCCACTAGATAGAAATATGCAGCGGATATTCTTAAATATTATAATGTTCCCTTCTCCTTTCTTACAATTTTTAAAGATGTTTCTGTAGTATAATTTTAGCTTAGTATTTTATGTGAAGCATTAGTGGGATAGCAAGAAGAAAGGTATCACTTTACATCTTCCCATTTCTGACTTGGATATTAGGTCTAAAAACTGGAAAAGAGATTGTGACTCTGTCCCTGCACAATGGGATGGGAAAGGGAGTGAGTTTGGAGGAATGTCTGTCTCTCTTCCTTGGCAGCTGAGGTGGCTTCTTGTGAGAACTGCATCTCTTCTAAGGAGTGGTGTAAATGAATCCTAAGTTTCTCATTGGATTGGAAAAAATATTTTTCTACAGGGTCCCACATGGGACAGATTGCATGTTGCCTGTGTAATTAGCTTGAATTAAACACTTTTGTTTTAAGCAATTAATAATGTTGCTCTAAGACTAAAGCAAGCTAAAGATGCTTGTAGTTAATTCATTTCCTTGCTCTCATTCTCTGTGATCTGGTAAGGTATACTGGGGAGCTTTTTCATGTACTTGTTTTGATCAGCTATCTGGAAGAAGCCTGTATGTGGCTACATCTATTGATGTAGAAGTGATATAGTAAGTTGCATAAAGTTTCCCCTATTGCATCTTAGGAAGAAAATAAATATTCCAGAGAGTGGAGGTTATGAGTCCCAGTGAAAAACAACACTTTAGCCTAACTGCACATACAGGCTGGTAAATATACTGTCTTCTGTCAAGGAAGGAGAACTATAAATGCATATTAGCTGAATCTGTGCCAAACAGTATGACTGCACTTGAATCGTCTCAGTGATAGAGAAAGTACTACTTCATGTCAACATAAATTCTTAGATTATTGTCATGGTGGGAAAAAAAGAAATTGTTTTAAACCTACTGCTAAGTTATGTATCAGAAATACAAAATGCTGATTGTATGAATTTTAAGCCCAGGACAATTTAGAAAGATGAAATGTTCTAGATGTCTTGTGATATCTCTGGCAATTATGTGCATCTTGTTTCTCAGAGAGCTTTATTTAAGTTTATGTTGATTTCTAGAAATGAGAAAGAAAAAGGTGTTATGTGGAAATTCAACCTGCCAGAGGGATGCTAACAGGATTGCCAGGGCAATTCAACTTCATTATTTTCTACTGAGACAAGTACAGAACAGAGAATTCAGAAAGTTGGTTTATTGTTTCATTTACACGGAGGACAAGTGATTGTGAATGCACATGGGGGAGGCCTGCCTGTCTGACAGCAAAGCAAACAAACAAGTGCCTAGACAGAGCAGCTGAACATTAGGTAAGGTGAGCCTCAGGCTTACATCTGGCCTTCAGCAGCAAACCCTGAAGACAGTCTCAGAGCTGTCCTTAGTTTAATTTGGGGCGAAATACCAGGGAAGGGCTTAGGCAAGGCTCGTAATTGCTCAGACCATTAAGGTTGCAAATAGCTGCTGACGAGTTATTCTCCTGTATGACAGTATCTAGGAATTACAGTCTGGGGTGCGATAGCCTTTCATTAACATCAGCACCCAGGATAATGATACAAGTAAAACTATTGTACTTTATTACGTTCTTGCTGTCATTTAATTGCTTGATAATAGCTTTTCATAACAATAGAGGCCGGTGGAAAGTTGGCTGGAGTAATCCCAACTGGTGTATTAACTGTAGTAAAGTTGCCATTAGCCGAGCGGGTTGTTTGGGGAGGTCATTCAGAACAGATGGCTATTATTTAGGGAAAATAGCTGCAGAACTGTGTCTCATGAGAGAAGCTAAAGTTCCCATATTTAATATGAACTATATGAAAACATGCAAAAGGATTCCCAGGCCTGGACACACAAAGGAAGCGCTGTGCTGTTAAAATGCATTGCTTCTGTTGTGAGCAGTAGGTGCTGAGAGGTGGAACGTGGCTTGTTTTCTTTTTATTATGGTCATATATTGTCGTCTTCTAATGAACTTAACCATTAGCTATCTACTTTTGTTTCATTTCATGAGCTGGTTTTGCATGCGTATCAACAGATCTCACAGAGTGTAGGCGGACTACTACTTTTGAATAATAATATTAATCAATATTAATAATACATAATCCTTACATGCAAATGTGTGCTTACATATGCAAACATGGGGGTTCAAACATGGTGATGCAAATGTTGGAACATTGGTGTTTGTTAACTTTTGATGTTGAGGAACTCTAGTGGGATTTTCTTGTTATGAAAGAGCTCATGTCTCATTTAATCACTCTGGGATGCAGTTTTAAGAAAATTAATTAGTAGTAGTGGAGTGGACTAGGAATTTTATTTTCATGAGCATTGGACAAGCTGTTTTGTAATTTAGTTGTAATTTCCAATGTGAAGATGGGTACACAGGAGGACAAGTGTAACCATCATTTTGTTACTGGGAGGTGAGGCAGAGAAAAAATAAGGATGTTTTCCAGAGAGACTTCTCATACAAATTGAAGCTGTAGCTGCCAGTCTTGTTTCTGTTCCATTTGCAACTCCCAACTTCCACTTAGAAATTTAGATGAATAAAAGCGAGTCAAAGTCCTGCGAAAGACTGTACTGAGCTTGAGCTACAAATTAATTTCTGAAGAACATTTTCCCTCCTACCCACGCATGTTGGAAATAGACACAATCCCAGCTTCCTAAATCTTTCTACAGTTCCCCCTGTAAGAGGCCCTGTGAACTCCCAGGGAAGGGATGCAGTTTTTCAGGTGGCAACTCACTGGAGGCTGCCCGGGTTCTAGGCAGGGCTGCAGGTCCCTTGGGGCAGCACTTCCATGCTTGCAGAGTGCTGGAAAGCTGATGCAGAACAGAAAATTAAGGCCTCTGACTTTCTGAAAAGAGGCAGTGTTCAACTTCTGCTCCAATAGCGAGGAATGTTATTAATAATATATAAAAGTCATTTCATATAATTAAAAGTGGAGAAGAATGTATTATTTTACAATTATGCAGACAGACTGCTGTTGATCTTGGAACCTTTGTCAAGGTATGTCAGTAGTAAACACGAGCGCTTTGTCATTTTAACCCAGCAGTAAGGCTATCATTATGTTTACAAAACCAGATCTGCTCTGAGAGAGTGAAGTCCTGTGTTAATTGTACTCCAGAATGGAATCTGTTGGCTATTTAACCTTTCTTCCCACATCTTGTCATTTCTGCATTATGAAACTCAAGTGGATTAACTCCAAAAAAAGGAAATAAGTGCTAAAATGGCATCAATGTTTTGCAAAAATAAATAAATTAAAAGGTTAAAAAGATAGCAACACGGTGGGAGCTGGATTTGTCAGTTACACTGACAAATAGTGATTGTTTTGTGGTGTGCTGTGATGCTCTGTGAGAGGTGTGTTTGTGGTGAACCTAGGACTGGCTACCTTGTGTGTCAGCTTTGCTTCAGAGCAATATAGAAGTAGTACCTGATAACAGGTTTGGATGCTCTGTATTCAGCTCAGTGTACTCTAAAACAGAAATTTCTGTTGTTTTGCTGTAGTGTTTTCAGCCTTGGATGTCAGAGTTGTTTATACACTCCTCTAGTTGGTGTTTTCCTTCTCTGCTGTTGCTTCCTGAGCCAGCTCCAGCTTACCGGAGCAGCTATGGGTAGCACGGGACCTTCAGGAATTTGGGGATTGCGACAAAAGCTGCTTACAAAGCTGGATGGATATTGCAGCAGCCAAGACACAAAATGGCTCCAGCTGTTAGAATAGCAATACCTGAGCTTTGAGGCTGACTTAAAACTGGCTGATATGTTCAGCCTTGGCTGTGGGTTGTATTAATCCTGCATGACCCAGTGATAAGAAGATGCAGATTTTTTGGGGAGTGGATGCATGTTTCTGAAAGTTACTCTGCTTGTGTAGGGGTAGCATGAAATTTTATCCACAGCTCAGTGTATTAATTCTAAATATGTAGTTATGATCCAAGGCTATTTTTAGGTCTCTTCTATCATTAAAAAAAAGAAAAAAGAAAAAAAAAGTGTTTATGATTAAATAGCTGACAAGAATGTGAATGATGCCCTGCCTGCCTTCCTTTTCCTCCTCGCAATTTCTTGTACTTAGTGTAAAGACCAGAAGGCAGCTTTGGAGAGTGCTTTAAGAGCCATCGTTAAATCACATGGAGGTTTCCAGAATGTTTTAAAATCTAAATTAAGTGTGGTGGCAATACTACCTGGAAATTGTTTTGCTTAGAAGTGGAAAGAAGCTAAGAGTTGTATACCATAGGGGAATTGGTGTTTTGGGTGGATAGATGGATCTGTGATCACATAAAGTACATGCTTTCACGTGTGCTTGTGAGCAGCAGTCACTGCAGCGTGCCCTGGCTGCACCATGGCACCAGTATGAAATCCTCTGCAACAGGCCCCCAAATTTCTGCTTTGCAGCTACTGCCTACCATGTTTACCCTGCCCATTTACCATCTTTCTTGCATGCTTGCTCTGCTCTTTACTGAAATTTCACTATAGGAATTCTTTCTTTCTTTAGCCTCCAGATAGCAGCAGAATACCTGCTGTCGATTGGTTACTCCTTGATTTCCACCCTCCCATATTTATCATGCTATTAATTCCCCTTCATAATATTAAAAATGTTAATTCAGTGTTTGCTAAGTCTCCTGTTTCCCAGTGAGAGTAAGACCAAGCTGTTTAATCTTTCTACACAACCCATTGCAATTTTTGAGAATTGTTATCATTTTGATTACTCTGTAATGCACCTCCCAGAACAATTATAAACTCTGTAAACTGAAGCTGCAGCAAGCTGTTTGTTGGAGATTCGGGCCCCGGTGAGGGCGCCTGTGTAAACTTGTCTTTGGATCTGTGCTTCCTAGCCATCTTGTGGGTTAGGTGTGCAGTTGTTTTGTGAAGCTCTGAACCTCTGAGGCCTTTACATGCAGATCTTTCAGAGGGGGAAGAAAAAACCAAAACAGCTTGGACAAAGCTGGAAGGGACAATGTGGTACTCTAAGGAATTTAGTTGTGATCACATGAAGTGATGGAGCACAGCAAAGAGCCCTGGGCAACACCTTTGAAAATTAAAGTTATACGTGACAGGAGGAAAATGAGAATGGTCAGTAAGCGTGAGAAGGGCTGCTCCTGTGGGATGCAGCCTTCTGGATTACAAACTCTGTGGAGGTTATGCAGATGTACACACAGGACCTAACTTCTCTTGTTTTGTACTAGCTGATCTGCTCACAAACATCGAGAAGGATTAGTGGTAATGGTGATTTCACATCGCTCTTGGCTACCCTGTATTTGGCATATGGGAATTCTGAGTAGAAGTCTGCCTGCCAAGTGGAGCAGGGGACTTTCTTCTCCTTTAACTTTCATAATCTTGCAAAATCTGAAATAATTTCCTAAATCTGTCCAAGATTCTTGTATATTACCTGAGGTTTTCCCCACTGTTATGGATTGTATCTTTTAAAATTTTTTGCTATTTGAGCTATAATCTGCACATTGTTGTGACCAGACATAGGACGTTTAGTTAGTTGTTGCTAAAATGGTTCCTTGTTTAACTGTATATATCTAGGGGAGAGCACAGTGGGAGATCATCCCCTTCCTCTGAGGAGGAAGCTGCTGGGTGCAGGATCTGATGCTTTCACACTCCCTCCTGCTGTTGGTCTTTGCTTTCACAAGTTTGGTGAGCACATCACATGAACACGGTGGTGTACATTAATTCTCTTTATTTGGGTTCCAAGTGTGAATTACTCCAGTAAAATCAAAATGTAGGAGAAAGTAAGTTGTAACTACTTAGAAAAGGATAGCAACAGGACAAAAATAGGGACTGTTTTTACTGTAGAAGCAGTATTACATTTGTGTCTATGAGGTAGGGTTTAATATGAATAGGTATGTGGGTGACTTGAAAAATTACATCAGATGCTTTGTGCACCATGAGCTACAGCATATATGTTGCTACCCACAGTGACTTATTTCAAGTGGTTTTGTGCGGTATGCCGGTGGATTACAGGAGGAAATGCTAAGCGTGAGACTCTTATTGCTCCTCTCAGGCTTTACAATTACAAAGAATGAAAAATTTACCAGTCTAAGCTCTTAGATAGTTATAAACATGGGGAGAATTAAGGGACAGGAAAATTATAGAAACCCAGCTAAACCACTATAATTAAGGTTGAATTGCCTTTTATTTTACAGCATTCATGAAGTAGAATTTTGAAATAAATGAAAAGTAAAAGCGCAAATACTGAACTGAGCTTAAGTTTGGTTAGAACGTGTTGTGTGTACAATGTTCACTATCTCTGCTCCCTGTGTTCTCCGGGGTGCTGGCTGGATGCCCATGCTGAGCCATAGCGCTGGGCAGCACAGGGCTGCACTCTGCAGCACTCACTGTGTTGGCAGAGGGCTCCTCAGTCTCTGGTTTGAGTTGAAAGTCCCACGTGTTGCAGGAACAGCCTCTGACATTGTTCACATTTACCTTGTGGGAAAAGATTTTTGTCCTTGTAGCTAATTTGTTCAGTACTTCATGTCCCGATAGCCTTGCAGCCTGTTCCCTTTGGGAGCTGGGTCTCTGCAGGAGGCCTGTCCCACCAGCCCACTCCTCTTGGTCATGCTCCCACTAACAGCTTTTGAAGCCGCTGGTCTGTTTCTGCTGAAGCCGACAAAGTTGTAGGGGCTTCAGTGATATTAAGTCCCTGTAAATTTGGTGAAAATCCTCAGCTAGGGGAAGAACACTTCCATGAAAGCTTCTAGAGGGGGAGGCTGGGCAGAGCTCAATCCATGCTCCTGCTGCAAGGTGGCAGCCAGCCCCAACCAGACAGCGTGTGTCGTCAGCAATGTGAGCAGGGGACGTGGGAAGAAACTGAAAGCATATAGAGAACAGGTTAGCAAATATAGGACACGGGTCTTGCTGTTCGTAAGCTTGTTTGGATCAGCAGGTTTGTAATGGGAATGAATTCCAATGTGTGAATTTCAAAGGCACCCCTACAGCTTAGGGAGAGAGGTTTTCTGTTAGAAGGGAAAAAGTGCCATACAGAAGTAGTCTGAAGTCTTAGAAAATGTATAATACACAAGGGAAGAAAATGTTCTTTGTATAGAGAATTCTCAAGCTGATGACAACAAATAGGTGATATTATTCACGTGTAGATGGCAGTAATTTAATTATTGCTATATTCTGCATTATTCTGACACAATGAGCTAAATTAGTGGCATTGCTTAGCCCCATATTGCATAAACTGTGAGTCACTTCCTTTGAAACAGTAAGAGTGGCTTAAAAATACTGAACACGTTAACTTGGGGCGCCCTTTTGAATTATCCTTTGAGTCATAAAACCACAAAGTTTGGAAGCAGTTGTCAGTGCTGTTCATGTTGGTGGTAAACTGGTTTCATGGGGAAGGGAGCAAGGCCACTTTTGATCCCTTCTGTGATTCCTAACCAAATTGAACGTTGATTTCAGCAGGAGAGGGAGAGCATGATTTTGTCTTGAATGGAAACAGCAGTGAACCTTCTTCCTCTTTCTTAATTCCTTTTCATGTGTGCTTTACTGACTTTTTGTAACCATCTGCTACAGACCTGTGCACTCTGAGCTTTTTTTAACATTCAAAATTTTCTGTTAGTTCCTGTGGCTGTGGGGAAGAGCTGGAAGAAGCATCCCCTTGAACTGACCAATAAATCATACTGAGGATTGAAAGTTTTGCTGGACATTTAATTTCTTGCAGGAAATACTTTTCACTGTAAAATTTCATTAAGGTTAAAGCAATTTAAAGAAGTCTATAAATACGGAAATAGTATGAACATTTACACAGATGAGCACTGCTTTTACCTTCACTTGATTTTGTATGAGACGTAGTATTAAACTCCAAAAAGAGCTATAGCTGTAGGCGTGATTTGATACCTAAGTAGGATAATTCTGAATTATGACTTGCATTAAAAAGTAAAAAATTCTCTTTGGATGTAAGACAAGAAAGAATGGGGAGAGATGTGCTTATTATATTCAAGAACTGTGATGTATAAGCATCAATGATTCCATTTGTTTTATATATTTGCTTGTCACTTTAATGGTTTATTATCAGGGATCCAGTCAAAACTGGCGATAAAAAAGAACGTAGTTTTATACTTTGATTCAAAGTCTGCAGCAGATATGCCAGCAGGAAGGATAAATAAAGCATGGAGAATATGCTGTTAATAAGGGAAACACAAGTAGTTTTGAGTGTACTTCACGTACCTTTTCTTTATTTTGATTTCAAGCAGAGTGCTGAATGCACTTAAATTATTAAGTCAAAGCGAGTAGTACCTTGAACGTTGGATGAAATATTCCCTTCTAGAGAAAACTTGGTTTTGTTCTCATAAATCTATTCTTATAAACCATTTTCAGGAGGAAAAAAAATAGCAGTTCTGGTTCTTTCTCATTTTGTTTTGTTTATAGATGGGGAGTATCTTCTGTGCAAGATCATCTTTGCTATTCACTGCACTCCACAAAGGAGGGAATGTTCTGGAGGATTGTGTAGCATCAGGGCTGTGTATTACTTAGTCTTTCAATAGCTGAACACAATGTATAGGTGAGAGAATGTGGTGTGACTAAATACAGTTCAGTACTATCACTCTTTTTTGATGGCAAAAAGCTGTGGCTGGCCCAAGCAATTGGCTGATTAAAGGTCAGCTGGCGCTGGGTCAGTCAATTAAACTGCCTTGTGCCCTTTTGGACCATCTCTTCATCTGACTGTGGGCATGTATAGGAGAGCCTCAATTAAAAAGTTTAACAGTAGAATTGCTGTGTGTACAACTGGATTCAGTGCCTCAGGCTTTCTTTGTTGACACCTGTCTTCCCATGGGAGGAAGGGAAGGAAACAGTGATTTTGCAACAGTGTGTGTTGCTACTTTAAGTACCTTGGACGTGGTAGGCTTGAGATGATTTCTCCGTGCTTGGTCACCTCTGTGATTACATCTCCATTTCTCTTGTATGTCTGTTATGAAATATTTTCTCTCTTTTTTTTTTCCCTTCTACTCAGCCCCATTCACTGCTATGACCTTGGTATTTTTTGAGGGGGATCTCAAAAAGGAAGCAAACAAAAAAAACTCTCCAACACACACCCTGGAAAATTTCAGTGACAGAAGTATTTGTGGAAGCCAGGCCACCTTTTTATACCTTTTTGCTTGGAGACTAGGTATGCCTGGATCATGTTAACTTGTCATGGACATCATTGCTACTTCTTCTCACCCACTGCAATAAAGCTGACTCTTTCTTACTAGACTTTTGTAGGACAGATCAATTTGGAGACCATGGCAGGGAAGAAACTAGCTCGGTCTGTTTCACTTAGTACCCTAATACAAACATGATGAGAAAATCCATTTCAGGGAAGAATCCAGATTTGTTTTAGGCACAAGCCTGCTCTTACCCATTGATCTGGAGCTCCAGGTGCTGCTGGGGCCTGTGTGTAAGACCTCCAAATCTGTGGTGCAGCTTTCTATGTTGTTTGGGCCAGCTGAGCCTGGCAGGCAGGTGCTGCCTGGTCCTGAGCCCCAGAAATGCCTTGGGGACAGCCAGCTGAGTAGGGGAAGAGTGGTAAAGCTCAGGGTGAGCTGGGGTTGGTGAGGAGCCAGGAGGTGATGAGCAGGACAGGCAGGTGAGGTTTGTGCATGGTGCTGCAGGAACTACTGACCCCACTGGTGGGAGGGAGGCAGGCCTCGGTGCTATGGCATTGACTTCAGTTGCTTCTGGGAACACTTGTGCTTGTGTGACTAATGGCTGCTTGAAGTCCCTAGACAAAATGAAAAAATACGTTTTATATAAGAAAATGAGAAAAAAGCTAGCTTCTTTTCTGAAGGCAAGCATGTGGATGGACCTTCTGATCTTCCCAGAAAAAAATGATTAATGATGGGAACAAAACCCTGACAGACATTTGTGGGAAGAAACAAAGGAGAACAAAATTGCAGAGGGAAGAATTCTGTGGCTTCAGGAGGGAGGAGCGGCTGAACCAGGCAGCCCCATACCACAGGAAGGCCTTGTATTTGCTCTCCAGACTATTTCTTCACGTCATGGTGTTCGGTCTTGCGCTGGGGGGTTTGTTATACAACCCCAGGGGAACCTTTCCCATTGAATTGTGCTTCCTGTGCCACTCCCAAACCCCGATCTCGCGTGCTTGTAACTGTCTCTTGACCCAAGCTGTCCACAGGGAAGGCTATTCTGGTGCTGCTGTACCACTTGGCTTCATACAGATGCTGGGCCTGCCTCTGCATGTGTTGCTTTTAGCTGGAACTTGGAAACACTGAAGTGCACCTGCCTAGATCAAGACTGGATATCTCAAAGCACGCATGTAGGTGAAGTGCCTTTGATGCATCTAACACATTTTGGACTAGCTACGTGTGCTCAATAAATGTGATGCCTTCTGGTCATGGCTTAGGGCACGTATGTGAGAGCTGAAGCATGCAGGTGTAATTCATATTGCAGCTCTTTGCTTTAAGTACCTGTTCAGACACCCCAGACAGCTTATGAGCACTCATTTTTAGTACCATTCTCTGGACGCCTGAGATTTACAGTTCGCTTGTTATGGAATATATGCTAATGTGGCAAAGAGACCACTTTCACAGAAACACATTACTCTCTACTTTAGAGTGCTGCTCTATGCAAGCATTGAATTGAACAGGAATTGTTGGTATAGGGTGACCTTCCATTGCCCTTGGTCTGGATGTTCCTGATGTGTCTGATGCTTTCATGATCTTCAGAGGGAGTGCAGTAAGGACATTCAATTTCTATGTAGGGAGATTCCTCAGATTGTTATAATGGAGTAAAAAACTGAGTGTTGGGTTTAAAAGCAGTGTTAGGATGGTATTCTGTGCTTGTTGTGTTGTATGGGAACTATTGAATCACAGCCTGAACCACTGATTGGTCACCTGAGGTGAGCACTGAGTCAGCTGCAGGGGCACAGCTGAAGGCAGTCTACCTGTGTGACTGGAAGGGGTGGAGTCTGGCGCCACCTCTCCCAGCCCCCATTTAAGGGCGGACCACCACCAGGGAAGGATCTCTTGTTGAAGATCCCTCCTGTGTGGAGTCATCAGTGAGCCTCAACCATCGTAAAAGGTGAGCCACCCTTTGCTTACCAGTAGTCTGTGTACCATCTATATAAAGCTTTATGGAAATATACTAGCCTCCGCGATATCTCCTCTGAATTCCATCTTTTTGAATTATCTGCCCTATGTGTGTATATAAGACTTTTCACTGGAACATCAGTCTGGTGTGGAATGCTGGTGCTAGTGATGGAATACAGAAATCGTGCTTGTGTTGCAAACATCTGAACTGCTGAGATAGGGTTGCAAAAAGAAGTTAAAAAAAAAAAAAAAAGAGTTGGAATGGGGGAAATGCAAAGTTAAAAGACTGTGTATTGGGAGCAAAAGTAACTTTGTGTTTTAAGTGCATTTCATCACTTTACTGTGCCCAGTGGATGGGATATAAAGAGTAGAGTGTATGCTCTGAAGCAAGTAGTTGCTTTTCCTTTGCTGCTTTCCTGGATGTCCCCCAGCCTGCTCCCTCCCCTTTGCCCCAAGTGCTGTCCCTGTTCCTTGCTCTCTGTGGCTTTGAAATCTCAAAAGCAGCATGTAATAATGGAAATAGTATTTCCAGAAGAAGAGAGGCCAGCTAGTGCCTGGCAGTATCTGGAGCCCATAACGCTGCATGTGGCCCATAGCCCATTCTTTGTTCTCTGGATCTGCTCCTTTTTCTTGGGGCTTTTTTTGATGAACAGCTGAGTGCACTAGATGGTCACGCTTGAGCGCTTGTTATTTGTGGCAATTAGCAGAGGGTTGCATAGTGTGCACATGTGCAGGGGAATGCAGTGCAGCCTCCTGCAGAGTCAGAAAGGCAGACATATGCCCTTTAAAACCAGTGTGCTCCTTACAGTCAACAAGAGAGCCTGGCTTCAGCATTATTAATGCAGGACTACTGCTGCTATAGCTGGAAACCCCCTGTGCAAAAATGGGGACCCTGAGCTGGATCCTCTGCTTGGGAATAAGATAAAAAAGAATACCTTGGTAAGAATGCAACTTACTTTTGTGGTATGCAGGGGCCTGTTCATTTTGCATCTTTATTTTCTCAGTTATTTTTGATAATCTGACTGGCTGTTGCATCTGAAATAACCATGGGCTTGTGAATACTTGCCCTTTCAGTTCAGTTTCTGTTATAAGCAGTATAATCTTGAAAACATTTAAGAAGAAAAAAAAACAGCTAGGGATCCATGTGCATAAATATAAGTAACGATATAATTTTTGTTCCTTTTGCCTGGACATATGGCTTCCTCTGAGTGATGTGGTCAGCCTGCCTCTGAAAGGCATCCTTAAGGGTTCAAATACAAAGATATCAATCATTATGGGTTTGCAACTAGCCAAGTGTTGGGAAAAGAGGACCCGCTGTTACACTGAGCGGGTGAAGATACAGCAAGGAGTTAGGATGTTTCCATCCCGTGGAAGACAAATATCCCACTCAGCCTTCTGCTCTGAGAATGAGGTGACACTGAGCTGCACGGCTGTGTGTAGAGCAGCTGCTGAGCTGTTTAGCCTGGTGGTGCTCTTGGTGCTTCAACCAGTCATTTTCTTTTTCCTGCGTTTACTCATCCACAACAGGTGCAAGAAGGAAAACTTTTTTTTTAAATCTGTGGGACGTTTATGCTACTGAAATTATTCTTGGATTTAAATTTTAGGGCAGTGCCTTTTTGTCTTTTTCTTGTTACTATTCAACATTATTTTAGAGAATCTTCTTGCTTCTGAAAATCATGTTGCTTTGTGAAAGTAGAAATGACAAATAATTCTGGCTGCCTCTGCAATGTCCTGATTTGTGAACAAATGATGACTGAACAAGGAAATTTTGCCTAATGCCATTCCAATGCTCTCTAGCCAGCACAGCCTGATTTGCAGGCACAGGAGCAATCTGGTGTTCTACTCTGATGCAGACCTCTGTAATATGTGTGGATCAAATACTCATTACTCAGGCAGAGGAAATGTGACATCTCAATTAGGCAGAGAGTTGTTCATGGTTGTGTGTACTGTATGGAGGTAATGCTTTTGGCAGGCTAGGGGAATACTTTTTTTTAATGTTTTTTTTTACGAATTTTTGGTTTTGTAGTCCATTTTGAACATGAACACACTGTGAAATTTTTCTTCTTTTCTTTCTTGGTTAATTTTTTTTATGGTCTTGGTATGACTATCAGATACATTCAGTTCTGCACTTGGTACTATGGTTTTGTGTGCACCCACAAGGATGAAGGATTTACTGAAGCTGGTGGGAGCCTTGGCTGTATAAGGAATGCTGGATTACGCTGCAGAATACAGAGTCTGCCATGTTCCCTTAAGAGTGAAAACACTGAAGAAGGATGAAGTTTTATGAGTTCTGCATGAAGACAGCAGTATTCTGTCTTTCCGTGAATCTGTTATTCTCTCTTTCTCCCTTTCTTTTTAGCTGTATGAATGTGACATTTCTAATTTGTGGACTTGTAAAACAAAGCGTAATATCATACAATCACCTAATTACGACATCATTCTTTTGCAAAATAATTTCTATATATTCTACTAAACTATGAGACAGTAAATGGAATGGAGACAGCTGGCATCTCCTTGGCAGGGATTCTTCTGAGACACATTGCTTTTTCTGTATGTTCTAACCTCTACTTGTTCTCTTTGATGCTGATGTTCTGTTCTGATAGGACTCATCGTTTTAGCTCGAGAACATCAGAGTACATGAAGAAGAGTTCTTTCCAGTTTTGGTTTAGTCTATCAACTGTGTGCCTTTTTAACTCTTTTTTATTTTGTCTTTTTTTTAACCTACCAGAAGATACATATTAGTTCAGAAGACTTAAAATCTTTAGTTAAGAATTTAAAGTAAGCATCACTCTTTATATATTTTTCCATAGTGAGGGTGCTTTAGCATTACTACAAACGTAGGAAGTGTTATTATTCAATTTACACACCTAAAGTTCTTTCCTGTTTTGAGAACACTACTGTCCTGTCAATAATGATGATAGAGTTGTTGTCAGTTAAGTTGTTCTTGTGATTGTTTCAGTTTCCTGATGCAGCTGGTAAGAGAGCCCACCAGGGGAGGTGCCCTGCTAGGCCTGCTGCTCACAAACAGACAAGGACTGATGGGAGATGTGGAGGTCAGGACTGTCTTGGACAGAGTGACCGTGAAATGGTAGAGTTCTTGATTCTTTGTGAAGTCAGGAGTGGGGACAGCAAAACTGCTACCTTAGATTTCTGGAGGGCAGACTTCAAAGTGTTCAGGACTCTGGTAAGGAGAGCTGCTTGGGATTCAGTCATGAAGAGTAACGGGGGTCCAGGAAGGCTGACACTCCTCAGGAAGGAAGTTTTATAGACACAGCAGCAGCCTGTCCCCCTGTGCTGCAAGATGAGCCAGAGGGGAAGAAAACCAGTATGTATGAACAAGGAGGTTTTCCTGAGGTTCCAGGAGAAAAAGATAACTTCCTGTGGAAGAAAGGACGAACAACTCGTTAGGATGTGCAGGGAGAAAATAAGAAAGGCAAAAGCCCAGCTTAAACTCACATTGGCCATGGGGGTAAAAGAGAACAAGAAACTGTTTTACAAATGTATTAACAGCTAAGGGGAATCTCCATCCTTTACTGGATGTGGTGGGGAATGTGGCCACTGAGGATAAGGAAAAGGTTCAGGTTTTCTATGCCTTCTTTAAATCTGTCTGGGTTGGGATTTATTTTGTTTTATTTTTCGCATAGATCACAGCAAAGGAAGCCATAAGTAATCTCCTCCTCTAAAAAGGAAAGGATGGTGTGATGCATCTCTATGTAAACACAGAGTTTCTACATATTCTATTAATGAAGATAAAGGCAGTCAGTATTTGTCTGCACTCAAATAGCACATTCAAAGCATCATTGATACCAGTGATCACACAACAGCTAGTGCTGGTGAAATGTGTCACATTCATTTGATCACTAGGAGTGTTGCTGTAGTAAAGAGTAGCCCACAGCCTGCATGGGGAATTATGATAGCCAACATATTCTTTCAGTTTATTAGCAGCTCATGGGAAGTAGTGTCAGAACTCATCCCCAGAATATAATCTGTTCAGTGTTTGTTTCTTTCAGGGTTACAAGAAACATACTGTCCCAAATGAGTGCTATGTATAATGACTGGTAAGAAATGTTGGATGGGATGTTCAGTTTGTGTTTGGTAAGAGATTAAATACACGTGGCATAAAATATGGTGGTAGCAAACTTTCCTTGAAACGTATCTTTAAATTGTCAGGGACTGTTGATCAGCTGAGGAGCCTGGCATTTTTGGGGGCAATGAAATCTTATGGGGTCATACTTTTAACAAACTCTGACTGTTGACTGGTAGCATTTACAGAACAATCAAAATGAACTGTTACTATAGCTATGAGATCTTCTCATAGCATTCAGAGAAATGCTGCAGGCTTCATGAAATTATTAGCATCCAACCTCCTTTCGTCCGACTCTGCCTCAAAAGTGTAGTTTATGTAACTTATCAAACTTCCTACAGATATGAAGAATATAAGCTGCATAAGAAGATGCTTAATGACTAAAAGCACTGGTGGAAGCCTCATGTCACAGAGTGCACCCTGAATATTGCAGCAGAGGCTGTCATAGAGCAGTTCTTTCTGTCTGGAAATCTCTGTGATATTCCCAAAACAATATTAAACAATTGATCTGAATAGAGACACTGGATTACTTTCTTTTTTTGGTAGGAAATCTGGTCTATAATATAGAAAAAAATATTTTCACTATGTTTTTGAGTATTATACATCTACAGCATGTCAGCATTAAATGCAGCAGTGGTATCTTTTTTTCCATTTACTTTGTACTGTAATTGATATTTTTACTTAAATAATTTGGGGTACGTTGAAAAAATAATCACCGTGTCAAACATTGATTTAATTTAAAAAACATCATCAACACAGTTGATGCATGTTGGAGTAAATACGTCTTCTGTTACGCTGTTTAGGACACTTTTGTTTAACTGAACATATATTTGCTTTATACAAGAGAAGTTCTCTAATGGTTTGTTTTGATGCTGTTCCACTCTTATCTACACGCAGTAAAAAGAAAGTACTGTGTTAGTCTCATGATATTACCTGCACAAACTCTGCCTTGTGTGATGTCAGTTATTTACTTTCTCAGGGATCTACTGAATTATTAGGGACTGAGAATGCGAACTGGAGATGGAACAATGCGAATATACATATTTCAGGTGGGACCAATAGAAAACGTCCCTGTAGTTAAGAGTGGATGGCTTAATTAGGCAAAGAATGACAGTGTTTAACATATACATTATTTCAAACAATGACTGCATTTTTTTTTTTTATTTGGGAAATACCACTGTGATAACATTGATTGTGCTGCAGGGTAAGCAAGTTAATGCACAGCAGTGTCGAAGGTTATGGGACTCCTACCAGTCCTAACCCCTGTAAGCCCTGTCTACAAGTGTTATGTGTCCACTGGCAATTTATTCTAGACATTTATGAAATATTCTTAAGAAATGTTTACAGTCCATTTTCTGTTTCACACACACATCTTCCTGTAGGCTGATGATGTAAGGAAATAATACTAATTAGCCACTATGGCTAAACATTTCTGATGATGAGCAAATAAGATCGCTGCTTATTTAGTTCATCATCATTAGGTTGGAAAAAAAATATTTTTCCCTGAATAATAAATTGGTCTGCTGCATCTGTGAAATTGAATTAACACTATAGTTTTATTGACTGTAAAGTAAATCTTTGAGATGCTCCCTCAAGTATGAGCGAGGGTGTATCTAGATTTAAGTTGAGGCTAGGAGAACAAATCTGTATTGGCCAGAAGGGTGGGTAGTTAGTAAGATGGAACAAGATGAACTTTTAGATAATGGGAGATTAATTCTCTGTCCTAAAAACAGTAGGTTAAATTCTGCCTTCTGGTAAAGGTCTCTGGTGAGTTATTAAGGTTTTGGGGTATAAACAGCATGCTTTAATAGCTATTTTTTCTGAACTCTCATGAAAGTGTATATTACAATGCTAGCTTCTCTTTAGTACCTTGATACTTCCTGCAGGGTTGATAATGGTAAGTTATTGATGCATTTTGACAGTGTTTCAAACAAGTTGTCTGTGTGAAAGAGAACTATATAAAATTTAGCCTTCTAGAAGTTAACATGTAATTTGTCATTATAGGAACAGTAAAGCAGCAAGACTTGAATGTTTCTCTTTTTTCTGAGCAGTAACACACACCTTTTTTATCTGTGTGACAATTTTTTGCTCCTGGCACAAAAGAGGAAAGTTCAGTCACTGGAAGTTGCTGAGAGCTCTGAGTTTGCAGAGTTGAGGGCATGCAGGCACATGTGTGCTGGGAGTGGGTGAATGGTGGCTGTGCCTCTCCTGTTTTCTTCTCCAAAGGAGACTTGTTGGAGATGAGGTTGATTGCAGCCTCCTGCTCTGCTCTCAGTTTCATTTCTCACTTGGCTACCCAAGTGACTCAAGTTATCTGACTTCTTCCTTGGCTCTTGCATCATTTTGAATGTGCTTGCTCCTTAGAAGACTTGAAGAGTAATTATGTCAACAGAAACGATTACGTTTTACAGGAAAGCCCAATGCTGCATTGCCCGGATGTTCCTGATTTTAATTTTCTAGCGCATTTGTTTGGTTCTGAATGAAAAATAACAAGAATCCTGTGTGTAAGCAAAAATACTGTGTGCACTGAATATTTCAAAACCAAGCCTGGGATGTTTTTTCTTTTTTCTTTTTTTTCCTTATCCAGTTTTAGTGCAAGCTATTAAACATTCCATCATGCAGGACAACGTTCTTTGAAACAAGGTCAACATAAAAGCTTTTCTAATATTAACCCCAGTATTGTTTTCTTCACTTTCACAACCTTTATGAAAACTGCTTGGAGTCATCCGGGTACTATAAGTCTAATAGAAGGCACTTTAATTCTGCCCACCCTGCACAGCAAGTAGTACCCATTTTATTTTCCATTTTTTAAGTACAACAATTTAAGCAAAACTTACGTTTAAGCATATGGAATATTTCCAGCTGATATCGCAGAGAAGTATGTGGTTTAAATGAATATTTAACAACAAACGAACCTGATGTTGTCAGTGGCATCAGAAGGACTCTGTTGTTGTCTGTTTTTATTCATCAAGAAAAGGTTTTAAACTCTGAGCCACTCACTGTAACCAGAGCCCTGACAGACTGCAAATTCTGAAGAAAAGCCACTGTTTGTGTATCTGAGATTGGGGTGAAGCCTGTAGAGCTTCAAAGCTGTAACTGTAGTGAATCCTTCCCTTAAAAATCCATCTACCCTACTTCAAAACTTAAATAGTGTAAGGACTTTTGGACCTTTACAAATTAATTTATCTGAAAGGAGAAATATGAAATAATAATATGTAGGGTGTGGAATGTGTAAGAAAAGTTTCTTTAGAGACACCGGGCAGAAGAGATGGGCAAAGGAGAGTGTACCTGCTCTGATAAATTAAAAAGGGAGAGCAGGCTTCCTCAGACATGACAAGGCTGAGATACTTAGTGAGTTCTTTGCCTCGATCTTCACGGACAGTTGGACTTCTTTTGCCTCTTGTGCCCCTGGACTTCTAAGCATGGTTCAAAAGAACAAAGTCTCTCCCAGTGTAAGAGTGGAGCATGTCTGAGGTTGCCAAGCAATTCTTCATTATGTTTCAAAAATCATGGCTGTCAGGTGAAGCCCCTGTAACTGGAAAAAAGTGAAATGTCATTCCCACATTTGAGACAGGAAGACATGGGGAACTGCAGGCTGCTGAGACTCATCTTTGTGCCTGGGAAAGATCATAGAGTGGGTCCTTCTGGATGAGAGGTTAAGGCACATATGAGATGAGGTGGTGATCTAAGACTTCACCAAGAGCAGATCTGGTGGCCTTCTATGATGGAGTGATAGCGAGGTAGGCAAAGGAAAGGCAACTGATGCCATCTACCTGGACTTGTGCAAGGTCTTTGAGATGGTCCTACACCACATGCCTATGTCTGAATTGAAGAGCTATGGATTTGAAAGCTGGACTTATTAGATGGATAAATAATTGGTTGAATGGGATATACAGTCTCTGGCTAAAACAAGTAGAGGCTGGTTATGAGTGGTGCCTCCAGAGGTTTGCCTTGGGACTGGTGTTCTTCAAAATCTTTGTCAGTGCTGTAGACAGTGGGAATGAGTGTATACTCTGCAAGGTTGCAGATGATACTAAGGGGAGTGGTGCAGCTGATGCACTCAAAGGCAGGGGACACCATCCAGAGTGACCTGGGTGTGCTTGAAAAGTGGGCACATGAGAATCTACAGGGTTTATCAAGGCCAAGTGCAAGATGTTGCCCCCGTTTGAGGCAAGCCTAGTTATGACTGCAGCCTGGGAGAAGAATTCCTTGAGAGCAGACCTGAAGAGAAGGACTTGGGTCCTGATGGATGAAAAGCTGGACGTGAGCCAGCAGTGTACTCTGCAGCCCGGAAAGCCAACAGAATCCTGGGCTGCATCAGAAGAGTGATGGCCGGCACAGAGAGGGAGGTGATTGTTCCCTTCTACTCTGCTCTTGTGAGGAATAGCGTCCAAGCCTGGGAACCCAATACTGCAGACGTGGAACTGTTGGATTGGGTTCAGAGGAGGGCCACAAAAATGATGAAATAGCTGGGGCACTGATCTTATTAAGAAAAGTTAAAAGAGTTGAGCTTTTAGCTTGGAGAAGAGTGGGCTTGGGGAGATCTCATTGCAACCTTACAGTATTTGAAGGAAGCTTACAAGCAGGAAGGGGACCAACATTTTTCATGGTCTGATAGTGACAGGACAAGGCAGAATGGCCTTAAACTAAAAGAGGGGAGATTTAAGATAAATGCGAGGAAGAAATATTTTAATCATAGGGTGGTGAGGCACTGGAACAGGCTGCCTGGAGAGGTTGTGGATGACCAGTCTCTGAAGGCATTCAGGACCAGGTTGAATGGCGTGCTGGGCAGCCTAATCTAGAGGCTAGCAGCCCAGCCCATGGTAGGAGAATTGGAACTAGATGATCGTTAGGGTTCCATCCAACATATGATAAAGAAGGCAGTGATAGAAATGGAAAAATTATTGCATTATTTGAGGAATAAGAAAACAATGATATTTGGAGTCAAAATAGGAAATGCAGTGTTTGAGAATGTTAGTGCAAATACATGGTTTGACAACGTCCATACAGTGTAAGCATTTCCAGTGAGTAACCATGAAGGTGTACGAGGAACAACTCAGTATACATGTTTGCCAGAATAATGAAATATAGTTAGTTAAGGAGCACGTTAAAAAAATAAGAGAAAAAAAACAAGGAAGAGAGAGCCTTATGGGAAAAAGAGAAATTACTGAAAGATGGGAAGGATAAAGTAGGAAAAAGGAAATAACTAAAGTGAAGAACAAGAAATATTCAAGAAGAAATAAATAATAAGCAATCTTGAGAATAACATTGGTAAAGAAGGAAATAGGAACTTCTAAAAACCACATCTTTTAGCTATTACTGGTGGAGAAAGTAAACTATTAGATTAGTGAAAGGGCATTTCAAAGCTTAAATCAGGATTTAAGCTGGTGAAACCCATGACCTCTTGGGTCAGGGCTTAGCAGTCTGCCTGTGTTGCCCAGGGTAGTAGCAGCCATTGTTGGTGTAAGTATCAGGAGAGGGTGGAGAATGAGATCCCATCATACCTGCAACCGCTTTGTCAGACTGCTGAATCCCAGATTGACAGATGTGGTGTGGTATTTTGCTCCAGCACTGGCTGAACACAGCTCTTGTAGAAACGTTTGTCTGTGTTTTCATTGTATTTATGCTTGCTGTTTAGTTCCTATCTGCAAGCATACCTGAAGCAGCTTTTCTCATAGCAGCCAGAAATAGAAAATGCAAATGAAGCTAAATGATGTTGCACCAATCTCCTTACATAGTCTGATTCACTGAAATGATGTCTGTTTCCATTTTTTGGTGAGCTGCGTTGTTGGTTTTTTAGTGTGTTTTCCAGCAGTCCTGCTCTCTATGTGCTGCAATAAAGGAATTTTGAGGGCAAGGCAGTTATGAACTGGGATACCTCGTGGGTCTGAGGTACAGAGGAAGGAGGAGAACTAGCATACAGACATGCAATAATCCTGGCAATAACATATGCGCAGGGAATTGTGTGCTCCTGAAACTTAATAACAGTGTTGCCACTGACGTTTTTTGGCATAAGAAAAGACCCACTGAAGCCTGGAGTGACAATGGCTGCTGAACGTTCCTTTTACGACTTAAGCTTTTGCAATCCTGTGCAGCAGAGACAGAAGGAGAAAAAGAGAACTTAAACAGTTCAAATGCTGACAGTTGGCATTGCTGAGAGAATGGATGTAAATGGCATAAAATTAACAGATTATGTCCTGCCAAGTTTCTTCTTAATTGATGTCATTCAGACCTACTCAGCAGGCATTGTAACAGTGGAAATTCAGCCTCTCCGAGGTTCTTCGCTGTTGAAATAAGAAAGCAACTCCTCAGTAAGTTGGAGATCTGGAACAATTTTTACCTGAAATTTTGACTTGATAATGCGTTTGGGCTCAATCTTGAAGGGTGCTGAGCATCTCAGCCCCAGAAATTTCAGAGGTAGGTCAGGCACTCGGCCCCCTTCCATAATCAGGCTTTTTGTTCCAACCGTTCATCTCACACTGCAAGGAGTGTGTTTTCTGCATGGAGCATGGAATGAGAAGGTATGTAGGTAAAATGTGACAGCTACCTGTAATTTCCCCTTCTCATTATGGACTTCAGCTTTACTTTTGTTGAAGTAAAGTCAATAGCAATTTGCAAACCCAGTAATACAACCTTCTGATTTCTCTTTGAAAATCATATATCAGATCTAGTCCTGCTTTTCAGCAAATGAATGCATAAGAAATGTCAGTATGTGGAATTAGAACATAATTACAATTTTGTTTGAAAGAAAATAAATGGCAATCTTACCCGCTTGCTTGATGGATACTAAGGGAGCCATTGTGGTTTTTTATGTTGCTGACCTGTTAATTAAAGAGGCCTTAAGAAAGACTTGAAGTAGAGGATGTTTTGTGGCTTATTCTGTGCAAGACTCTGAATTGTCTTTGACAGATCTAACTATAATACTTTTAAACATTGCACAGTGTATTTGGGATTGAGTGATTAACAAAAAGGCTTTGAGACTTGGTTTTTATTTTGCTATGGAATTGTGTGACCTCCCTGTTTCAATTTTTCTACCTCCAGAATCAGTTAAAGAAGCATACTGTGAAGCTTAACTAACATTGGAAATGTTTAAAACTCCCTGAGTGAAAAATAGAACCGTGAAGCTACCATTTGGGAGCTTAAAAGTCTTATTTATGTTTACTCACAGTCACTGTTACAGGTGTTTCTACAGTTCCAAGAAATCCTAATCATAGATGGGTAGGTAAGGTGCTGTAAAATAGAAAGATCATTATGTAGTAAACTTTTAAGAGTTCATACAGTAAGAACTTGAATATGTTCATCAAAAGCCGCAATAGCATTTTTCTGTATTTTATTTGCTGAAGAAACAGTAAAATACAGGCAAGAGAAGCAGCTGGTGAAAGGAAGAATTAGTGGCTCAGTCTTATAGAGGTACTAAGTTTAACTCACTGTGTTGTTTCAGTGACTACCTCATCCCTTGTGGTGTTTGGATATACAAATTAGCAATAAGGAAAACAGAACAATATAAACCAGCCCTCCCCTTGTGAATGTTTAGCATTATTCCAGTAGCTGAGAAACAGCTCTGAAAGTTTTCTGCCTTCAGCATAGCTCCTTACTCTTTCCAGTGGAAGTAGTAAAATCATAGTGTCTTTCTACCTGTCAATTCAAAGAAAAATAGATTGCTTGCTAGAGATGGATGATTGTATAGTGAGATTTTAATGAAAGTTTCTGACTCATTTGTATGTTTTCAAAATAGTATCATAAACATTGCCTCCACCATAGCCAATTGCAAAATGCTTTTCTTTGATTCACCTCCTCTAAAATAAGAGGATAATAATTTCTGTCTATATACGTGAGCAACACAAGCCAAAATCGCTATCAAAACAAGGCATTCCATTGCTTTTATCTCTGTGTAAAAAAGATGAAAAATCAAATCTGTCAATAAAAGCTGTTAATCACTTAACTTCTGGAAGTTATCGCGTGGAAGTGATGGTATGTCTCACTTCAATGAACATGGTAGTATGAGCTGATACAGGATAGAGTAGATCTTTTTTCTGTATCACAAACTTTTGTAATCAGTAGTCTTCAATATATTCAATATATTTATGCTCATGTATGTATGACACATACCATTACCATTTCTTGTCCTATTCTAATCATTTAGTCCCTTGTGAAAAAACAGGGTTCAGTGTAGTCCGAGTGGTTATTTCCTTTTATCAAAATAGACTTCGAATTAAGTCAGTTGAGATCCAACTTATTCACTAGTGCCATCTGAAGGGAAAAAGGGTGCAATTTCAGAGGATTTTAGCAAAGGGCAAATTGTTCACTACATAACTAGGGGTCAGCATATGGTCTGTTGGCAGTCTGTAAATTACTGTATAACATTACATAGGACATGTTATTGGCCTAATTTTCTTAAGACTTTTCTGAAATCTTTGTTCATCTTGTGCCTGTGAATTGGGATTTGTAGTTATAGAACTTCTTATTTTTGTATGGAAAATGAATATGCTAAACAAATTATTTGAATACCATTGAAAAGCCTGGTGAAAATGACAGCTATGATTTGAAGGTCACATCCATCTTTCCTCTATGACAGACAATTAGATATGCTTCTTAAAAATCCAGATGCCTATTCCTTACATTAAAATATTTGGCTTTATTCAGATTGAATCTGAAAGATTGGAGAATTGTGAGAGACGTTTAGCTTAAGAATATTGTGATTTATTTTGAGATTTCTAAAATATGGTGATAATACCAATTATTTATTTATTTATTGTTTTTATAGTGAAAATGGTAGGACAGCATTTTCTGAGAAAGACAAACTTTAACGGTCGTGGAAAACAAAGTAATAACAGTCTTGTAAACAGGAGTCTGTATGATTGGTGTTGACGTTTTAATTTATGACTTGTTAGAAGTGCATTTTCTTGGCCTGAAGAGGCTAAATTTGAATGAAAGTTTGCATTTCACAGCAGCAAGTTTGCTAAAACTGCTTATGGAATGGTGTACTGCCTAAATAGAAATATTTAAAAATATCTTCAAATGACAATCTGATATTGTTTTTTTATTTTGATATTTTTTCAGAACACATTTCTGAACAATTTCTGAACATATTCTGTATTCAAGTTCTCTTCACTTCTGATTACCTTTGTTTAGTAAGCACAACACTGATCTCAGCTTGCTTTTAATGGCAGTGAAAACATTCGTATATCACTAGCTAGCTATGTAAAAACTTACAAAATGCCCTTACCTGTACTTTGTTTTATTAATGTGATTTTTTTCCCCTAATGTTCTCTATAATGTATTCCTTCAGATAGTCTGGCAAAAATCTTCTAGTTGTCAGTGCTCAATATGAAACCTGCTTTAAAGCAATTATTTAGTTTAGAGGATATGCTGATTTGATCCCCATCTGAAATGAAGTGAATGAAACTGTGACTTACAATTACTTTGTGTGTCCAGTAACTGTGTGCACACTTAAAAATGCAAGATGAAGAAAGAGAAAGAAGAGCAACTATGCTGTATTAATCAATGCTTTTTATACTCTTTCTACCTACAGAAAGGATATTAACAGTTTAGTAAAGCTTTTGCTTTAATTTTCTTGTGAAGTTTGCTTTCTGGCATTGTATCTCTCACCAGCAGCTGATGCTATTTGTCTCTCTTATGAGTTCTTCTGTTGCTGTGATTCCTATGGCATCAGTCTGTCTGCAGTTTCTGTAGTATTGCCTTTTTTTTTTCCCAACTCATTACTTTAAAAAAGTGGACAGAGTTCTTACTATCAGGCCACCATTAAAAAGGCAACTTTCTCACCAAGTTTAGTTACGTGTCCTTGATATTATTTTAATTAGCACTTTTTTTCAGGAGGGGTTATGGATGGCTGCACACTTTGGAAGTCAGAGAAGAACTAACTGTCAGACATCAGTTATGGAAGTGACTCTCAGCAAGTTCTTCCATGAATATGTATGAATTGCAAAGCAGCACAGTGATGGCCCTGGAGCCTAGAATTCTCAATCAAATACTGCATAGAATAGAAGCAGAAATGATTCAAACCTTTAGTACCTGCCGTGGTTTCATGCGGAAGTGATCAGGGAAGTACTTTGCTTATATGATGACTCTGCATTTCGGTAATTCTTCAATTCTCATGTAAATTTTAGAATAAGCAAATATAAAGTTCCAACATATGTTTGACTTGTGTAAGATAATCTTAAATTAACAGTATTTCACTCCTTTATGGTAGGAAGATGTACTGTGATGGTAATGATGCTGTCTTCCTTCTCTCCCTAGCTCTACTTCCTTGAGTCTTCTGTCTTTGACAGCTGACTTAACTCTAGTATATCATAAAATTCATGTAGAAGTGGAATGCCAATACAAGTAATCACTTTTCATTATTGTGAGGCAATGTAGTAGCTTGATTAACTGTATGGTGTGCAAGGCTAAAAGAAAGGAACTTGTCTGTGTTGTCCTTGTGTACATGAATCTGTATTAGTTGTCGGTATATCTGCTTCATTTGAAATCGATAGTTCTTTAAGCATTCACCAGAAAGTGTGATTTAAAGTCAAATTTGTCTAGATAGGTTTTACAGTGCCTTAAAAAATTTATTACCAGCCAAAGTGGTAGCAAAATACCCGTACTACTTGTGATTTGGCTGGTATCCTGACTTTCTTGCTTTCCAGATTATTTTTGGATAGTTTGGCAAATCTGTACTTTCGGGCAGTTCAGCACAGCTCCTCGTAATACAACATAAATTGAACCGTAAAAACTAATGGACTGGAATACATCAGGGCTTTAAAGACTTATGGCTGGTTCTATATATTTTGTGCGGTGAAAGTGGCTATCAGCCTCAGGTTTGTCATACAAAAAATCAACCTGAGGTTGAAAAACTATGCAAGATTTCATGTAATGGCAGTCTGTCTTCACTGGAGAATGATCTGACTTTTCTTGAAATACGACTCTTGCAAGTAAATTCTGATTTAAGCCCACTGTTATTGAGGATTAATGTTGTCCTCCTTGCTGAATGGTACTGCACTAAGAAGAGCAAAAGAGAAAAAAATGCTGCTACATTAATAGGCAGTTCAGCCGAAGAGAACAAGTAGTTGGAGACTTTGCCAAGTTTTCCAAGCGGTCAGCAGAGCTTCACAAGTTGACTTTGAGTCACCTTTGATCTGCAGGAGCCAAACTTTTTTGAGAAGCAAATGTCCTCTTCTGCTCCACTGTTTGTCAAAACTGGTGATATACTACTGTTAAAGAGTATCGTTTCATTGAGCCATAACCTACCTGACTTCTGAGTTCTGATTATGTTTTGTGAGTTGGTCAGCCTTATTTTTTAACTTGATGCTTTGGTGGCAGCATTTCCTTGGGCTGTGTACATCTCTGGAATTGGTACCACTGTCTCATCTAAACTGCTTTTCTTCCTCATCTTACTATTTGTTCATTGTCAGCAGTCGCTGCTGTCTGTACCTCAGGGAGGTACATCAGCTTGATGTCGGTTATGTGGAAAATTGAGGAAAGGAAGAGATGCCCCCAACTAGTTTAAGATGTATGCAATCATTTCTGCAAGATCTCAGACTGCTGTCGTAGTTGAAAAACAATTTGGGGTGTGTGTTTTGTAGTGTTTTTTTTTTAACCTGAATGGTTTCCAGGGGTGTAAATGGCAAAGACATAAGTAGAAGATTATATTACGCTGCTACAAGTGTAATAAAATCTTCTCTATTTCTTGCTACTGATCATTCATTTATACATTGACTTGATGCAGAGGGCTGACTATTTCACAAATGTAAATGAATTGAGGCTGGCTGCTTACATTTTAGATAAACAGTTATTTTGTTCACTTTAAAAAGAAGTCTGTTGAGACCTAAGTGGTTTACGACTACTGCTTAGCAAGTCTTGAAAAGACTAGAGCTAATGGAGCCTGGTTTCCATTGGATTTGTCTGAGCTTACTGACTTTTTTAATTGAATTCTACTAAGACCGTTGAAGCTAAACATTGACACACTGGAGGATCAACAGCACAACAAACTTTATGCCAACATTCCCAATATCCTCTGAATTATGGGTGGCTTTTATGCTCTGTTTCCCTTCTATGGGGACTTAGAGCTGTATGTGCAGCCCTTTGCTCCTCTGCAACCGTTGAAGGCACTCAGCTTTAAGCTGTTGAGGGCTATGAATATGCTGATTGTTCAGGATTGAACCAAATCAAAAAACGGAACATGTGGTACAATGTTAATGCAGTTTCTTGGGTAGTAAATAAAAAAAACTGAAGACAAATGGATTCCTCAAAAGTCTGCGTCATTTTTTTCCATCTCCCCATTCTCTACTGGGAGATATGATGGAGAATAACTTCATTCTTCATGCTGTAACAATGGCCTGCTCCACTCTGACTTCCCAAGAATACTTCATCCACCACCAGTTTTGGTCAAATGTGGTAACCCCATTGCATTCCTCAGTCTTTTTTAGACTTTTTTTTTTTTTTAAATCATGGGAATGATTGTGACCTTTGTAGTACTTGAAAAATCCTCCTGTCCTGCCCAGTATACTGCTGGTTAGACAGGTAGACTGTAGCCAGAATGACTGGCATGCAAAAATGGGGTGAAAATGTGCTGCTTTGCTGATTGGTGGGAAAAGTGACTGGGAAGCAAGGACTTGGGTGTGATATGTGTGTATGATTCTTTGTAAGAAACTAGCAAGAAATAGTGCCAAGCACCCATCCCAGCTGCTGGGATAAGACTGCTCCTCAGGGAGCTACTGGCATTCCTCTGAGCTCCCTCAGCATGGCCTCCTGGAGCCCCTGCTGCCTCCAGGCTGCTCAATCGGCAGCTGAAGGGCTGACTGAAGCTTTTGTAAGGAGGGATGCATTCCTCTGAGTACCATGA
Source organism: Odontophorus gujanensis (assembly GCA_013399175.1). NCBI lineage: Eukaryota > Metazoa > Chordata > Aves > Galliformes > Odontophoridae > Odontophorus > Odontophorus gujanensis. Next base: position 51,780 of record VXAB01010046.1, read on the forward strand.
GCATTCTCTAGCTTGTTTGAAGGCTTTCTTTCAGTGTAGACATTAATAGAATGACTCCTCTCTGTGGAGGCGTTTAGAGTCACAGACCTTGTTAGAAACTCGAGATTGCTATCAGAAACCGGCCAGCAGCCTTGATTGTTATGGTTGCAGAGAGGACTGGCAGAGTGCAAGCAGGCGATGGGACAATACTCGTCATCTTAGGAAACCAGCTTATAAATGTATTGGCCTGTATCCAGTCTCTGTCTCTCAGATGTCCAGGGAGAAATGCAGAAACTGTGTTTCTTCAAGCATTCACGTTTCTCAGTCATGTTCTGTAAAATAGTTTATTTGGCTATGTAAAGTGTCAGCTGTGAACCTCCATCATGCAAAGCACAGGTTAAGCAATTACAGGTTCTATGTCATATAAAAGCATACAGCAGACTGCTCATAGGCACTACAGAGAAAAGTTTGCATTTTCATCCCAGATTTGTGCGTTACTTGGGCTGTGAACCAAATGGTCTGAAGATTTTAATGGCCTTTACTTCAATGTTACTGTAGCAAATCAAGTTAGAGACTGGAGTTCTGCTCAGCTGTTAAAGAGAAGGGGAAAAGTCTCCAAAGAAGCAGAAATATAACTCCCAGCTTACCTGTTCAAATTTTAACCCCACACTTAAAGTAAGAGTACAGTAGGAATGTTTTAATATCCAGTTTGGTATCTTAATGTATTTTGTCTGTTTAATCGTTTGTATTCAGTGTACCTGCCTTGTACTGAGTATTATGGCTAGCATAAAACACTAAATATAAATTGTGCAGTGTATTATAATACTAATACATTCTGAATTTATTAGTTCTTAGTCTATCCTCAGAGAAACTGACAATGAATATTAAATATAGCTGCTGTCACAAAAGCATTCACATCATAGTTTTGGATAATTTGTAATATAGTGAATATTTTGCATTTAATGAAAAATCGTTGGCTTGCATCTAGTAGCTTGAAAATGAGTTTTGAACTGAGATAGCCGAGGTATTAAATGACGTTATTGCAGTAAGTACATATGGGTACTTTTTGTGTAAATTCTTTATTTGATGCATTTGAGACATAACTAATATTATATGAGAGCTACCCATGCAACGAGCTGTTACTATTTAGAGGAATTGTTTTCTTTGTCTTTATGGTCCAAAGATTTGTCTCACTTTGAGTTTTATTGTGTAAATAATGCAAATTATTCTTTTCATTTTAATATGATCTAATCAGTATGTATCATGCATTTTAATGTAATAACTTTCTAATTATTTAGAACCATTATTAGTTTTATGAAGTTCAAGGGAATTAAATCAGGATGATGCTAGTTCCCACTAGCATTGCTAAGGAAGTTCTTAACACTTAAACCCAATTTTTGAACTTTATTTTCTTAAAGTGTTTTGGGGCCTCAAAGCTAAATTTTTTTAAGTGTCCCACATTTCATCTTTATTTTCAGAATGCTGGTAAACGGCTTTTGCTTTTTACCAAGAATGTATTTATCTCTTGTATTTTTACCAAAGTAGTGGTATGAAAGAAACCATTTATTAGGGACTTCTCAGAATGGTGTGTGAGTGTGTATCTGGAATAAATGGAATCTAAGCAGGATCTGCATCTATGTTGGATAGCGTTGGATCTCAGTGGTTTGATTTGGAAAGCTAGGAAATTGAGCAGAGATGGGCAATATTTATAAGCAAGTTAAACCACCAGTATGTGCCTCCCACTGGGGCAACAGTTGCCTTAGATCACTGCAATTGAGCTCTTTGATAAGGATTAAGCTGCAAGAATTTAGGACCACCAAATATCATCCATATAAATGAGTTAACGTACTTGACTATCAGCACTGGATTAACAAAGTTAGTTGGTTTGCCTTCATTTAAGTCCTCGAGTAGAAAACCCTTTGGAGGTGCCATGCTCAGACTTTGATCCCAGAAGGATGCTCCTTAGTTTGTATGTACTTAGCAGAATTCATACTGTCCCAGGATGATATTTTAATACCAGTTAGTTTAATCTACTTTGGATATGGTTAGAATTGAAACATACTCTCTCAATTCATCAGCGCTGTTTTTCATTTTGTAACAGCCTGGAGCTTTGGGGATTTCAGAAGAATTTGCTTTAGCTTTCTTTTTCATTAGAATTTTTTCGCAGCTGAGGGAAATTCCTAAAACAGCCAGAAGCATCATCATATAAATGAACAGGTCGATCCCACTCTCTGACTTAGCGTAACTTTGAGGCAAATTTGTTAAATCCTGGCAAGGGTACATGTATGCCTCTTGCTTCTGACTTTCCATTTCAATAATGAGAAACTCTGAGGTCACAACTTACAAATGCAAAACAGTGATTAGCTGTTTTAATTAAATTAATAACACCTTAATAAGCTTTATATGCTTTTTCTTAGAAATCAAAGACTCAGATTGTTTCAGTGCTCCAGGAAACCAGAGGGATTTCTTTTTTCCTTTAGACAGTGCTGTATGCAAGCGTCTAGGATTTGTTGGGCTCTCTAAGAGGTCCTGTGCCCTCTGCCAGCTTCTTTTCATTTACTTCTTGGCAGTGTGAGTCTGCCAAGCTGCACTTTTGGGGATAAACCTCCTGTTTCCCCAGCTCAGGTCCCGTGGGGTGGCATTTTCCTAACAGGGATGCTTCCCAGTGAATCAGGATTTCCACATCTGTCCAGGATGCCTGGTGCAGCATAACTGAGCAGGGTGCAGTACCTGTGGGAATCTCAGGCACTTCTGTATTGTACATGCCTATCAAGGGCTTCTGCAGGAGCTTTCTGTGCAGACCAAACACAGATAGGCACATTTTGATGTGTGAAATATTGCTTCTTTGACCAAAACTATTCAGTGCGTAATCTCTGGTTTCAACCAGCAGGCTTCTGATTTCCTTCTGACTTCATCTGTAAACCCTTCACTTTAACAGACCTAAGATTTTAGGGCCTGAAGGACCAAAGCCGTGAAGGAGAGGAGAAGCCTGCGTTTGGGGCTTATTGGGTTTAGGCAGTGTGCAGGAGAGTGGGAAGCTTTATCAGACTGTTGGAAATAATCTTCAAAAAGTCTTGTCAATCACGTGCTTCATGAGTGAACGTTCTTATTTATTCATGTGACCTGTTACTATGTCAGTCCAAGAAGTGCCAGGGCCAGGTGCAGTGGCTTTAAACCACCAAAACTTTAGGAACTGTTTAGCTTACAGTACTTAAAGGCATTTCATATACAAGCAAGCTTAAGGATGTTGCCAGCTGCAGTTTTTAGAACTCTTCTGCATCTCCTTGTATGGTTTTTGAAAGCTGCTTAGCATCAGCTCAGCTCCTCTTATATGGCAGTCCATTAGACTTCTAACAGCACTGAGCATTTTTAAACCCATTCATTCTCAGAGAAAAAAGCTTCTTTGCTGATAGCATCCTGTTTTCAAATGTAGACGAGGCTGAAGTAATTTCATTGCATAACCTGACACTTAATGGCTACAATTAGCTGAATGAAATTCCCCACAATGGCTGGAGTTAAAGTTCTAATGATTTTGCTCTTGGCAAAATGCATGCTTTCCCCCTAAGATTTCTACAGATGATTATTAAAAACAGCCATCATTTAGATTTCCCAGCTCATATCTATCATAAAGAAAAATAACATTACATATGTTTACTGCTGTCACCTGCTTCCTTCCCACAATACATGTGTTGTGCAGGATATTAAAAAATCTATGATGCACAAGTGAGTCGTAACAAGAAAAGCAATTACATCTCTATCTTTATTCAGAGCACATAAGGTATTGGGCTGTTCAGACAAGGATATGACATTTTCAGGCAGACAGTGTTATTGTTCCACACATTGTGCAGTTTAGGATTTTTAATAAGAGCTTTCTCTTGAAAGCCTTTCTAAAATATTTTTACATCTGTTCAGCGGAGCATTCGTGTGTGAAGGTACATTGCAGGAGAAGAACACAGCTACCCAGAGCAGGAGCCACTCCTCTCTGTGTAAAGGAAGCTCAGCTTTTGGAGGCTGTGTTTCATGTCCTGAGATGCACCCAGTGGTGGGCTGTTTCAACAGGGATGACTTTGCTATGCTATGTTCTCAGATCCTGATTTTTCAGACTCCATTTACCAGTTGAAGGTGTCAGGAATAGTGGATTATATATGGGAAAGCAGTTTAAATATATTTTGAATGTACACATGTACGTTTCTGAGAGGCATCTTCTATACAGGGTCAATGTCATCTGGATGCATTCCCTTCAGCTGTAAATAAAATGAAACCAGAAAGATCAGCAGCTTGCTTACGACATGAGCAGATGTGCTAGCTGCTGAATCTCCTGTAGCTTTGAACAGTTCAAATGTAGCTCCTCAAAAGGGCCTGTGGTAGCAGGGGGCTGCTGAATAATCTGTTTCTCTGGGCTGGGGGCCAAACAGGCCAGAGGAGCATGCTGATATTGCCCCCGGGTTGTGCTGGCCGGTCACAGTTGGCTTGGGCCCCTCCTGCCATGGAACAGGAGCCTGGAGAGTTGTGAATGTTGTTCTTCCATTTTGTGAGTCATTTTCACCATTTCTGGTTTTGTCTCAGCTGTCTAAGGTGTGTGGGAGTGTGCTGTGGCTCTTGGCCATATGAGGATATGTGGTTTGTGTCTCAGGAAACTTGAGTGTCCTTGTTAGTACTGTGAGGAAGATGCTATGGCAGAATTTTCTTCTGTAGCATTCCTCTTTGTGCCGTGTGCTAGGGCCAGATACTTTTCTAGCGATGAGTCCTGGTACCTGAGAAAGCAGGCATAAGAGCTGCATTTCAAAGCTGTATTTTTTAAATGATTATTTTTACAATTTCTTAGTTTCTTTATGGTCCTGAATTAAAACAGGTTACAAAGATTTCCAGATACCGAAGCAAACTGTGAATTATGACAATGCTCAGTCTGATCCACCAACATCTTCTACATTTTAAGTGACTTGGCATTTGCACTTGAAGAATTCTTCTCAATAAAAAGCTGGAAGTTTTGCAGGGGAGCAAATAGAGTTTTGTCAAGTTAGAGTAAGGTTGGCTTTCAGTGGGCAGAGGAGACAGAAGAAAGAGGCCTATGTAAAGTATGCATATGTACACATAGGAAAACCTCATGAGAATATTTCTGTGTGACTATATTGACTGCTTGAATTGTAATAACATTTATTCTTCTAGCTATAAGAAACCAGGGCACAGTGGGAACAATTCTCAAGTGTTCTTGGAGTCTCCCCAGAGGACTGACAGAGACATTTTGAAGTATTCTACTGAGTAACTATGATGCATCAGCCAAATCGTCTAACATGAAAGCCAGACTCCTTATATATGTTTGGGTCAGTGCAGGTTAAGCTGTCGGAGTCTGCTTTTGAACTGCATCATTACTTATAACACCAAGTGTTACTGAGTGTTGGCTAAAATTGCTGTTAGATGTTGAATTAATGACAGAAGCTAAAGTTGCTAGTTTATCATGCAGACATTAATGGCTTGGTGTGATCGTATTTAAAAATATATGTGTATATAAAAATGATGCTTCTAAGGTTTTTATGCAGTTTTCAAAGTGGCCTTAGAGATCCGTCCGTGTTGTTCCCCAAGCAGGGAAAAAAAAACCAAAACAAAAAAAAACAATGAAAAACCCAGCAGAAATATCCCCTAAACTTGCTTAAATTGTGGCGTTATGTATAAGGATTGACTTAAGTAGGGTATAGTGTGGAAAAAAATAGCCTGTATGTATATCTTGCCCTTTACAGATGAATAAATTAAATGGCTTACTGCAAGCAGTTTTTGGTTACTCTTAGGATCAGGGGAAAAAAAAAATAAAAAGGAGGAAAGATGAAGTCCAATATCTGCTTGGTTTGTTCAGCCAAGAACTTGCCTTTAAAGCACAATTACAGGAAAAAGCCCAAGTGCTAAGGTCAGAAAACAGAAGAGGCACCACTTCCCAGTAGATGGATAGGTGTACTGGTATTTTAAGAACCTGAAAATCTCTATGTGAGATCTCTTAGTTTATGCCAGATATCAATATTTTAGAAATTAAGACTTGATGTTACATTTTACTGTTGCATCTCCCATCACTTGCTGCTGTGTTGTTCACAGGATGGGGGAACTCTGTGTGAACCACTCTTCCTGAACTCCCAGGGTGCCACAGCAATCCCTGCAACCCCTGTTCAAAGTGAGGGAAAGAGAAATAGCCCTGTGATAAGCTGTGGGTATGTCCTCACCAGCTGGTACTGCTCATAAAGTAGTGCTGCTCAGCAGTTACTGACCTTGAGTCAATCCCTCTTTGTGATCTGGAGGGTTGCGTGCAGTACCTCATGCCCACCCCTGTGGTGCGTGATGGGTCCCTATGGATCTGGGGGGGAATTTCAGGCAGTTGCTCTACGAACACTAGGAGCTGAAAGATGCCACTTTCCACCTCTCTAGCCCTGCTAATTATTTTGGAAAAGCAAATTTCTACAGTGTGCTGGTTTTACTGCTTTTTGCCTTGGTGGATGTCTCTCTCTTCAAAATCAGATCACTGATGTCTGTAAGTTCAGCATTAAGCATATTTTCTGTACCACAGTAGCAACAAGAAAAGACCATAGTGTGATGGTGATATGACTACAGTGACCAGATATATCTATTGAGCACTACACTTAGTGCAGTTTGAATTCCTTACTGGCTCAATAATGCAACTTAGGGACAGTTTTTACGTTCAGCTTGATGCTACCTTCACATTTTAGCAAAGTACTCATGATACAGAGGGAATATAGTGGGTAAGTGACAGCAAACTCACAGCAGTGAGACCATTCAAATCAACAAAACAACTATTAATATAGAATTGCCTTTTGAGAATTATTTATGAATTTATCTTTTCTTAATTTTTAATTTCTTAACAAGGAACTGGTCTATACATGTTTAATGAAGATCTACTTCTTGAACAACATGTAGCCATATTTATTTTATGATGTCACTGGAACTTGATTTTGAAACAAAGCTGTCTCTTTATAAATGATTACATTGGTACTTAACACAAATATGAAGAGAGCTCATCTTTGGGGAAGAGCTCAGCCCGGTGGGTCTTAGGACTGAACAAAAGTTATGGTACAAAAATGGACTAAAATCTGCCATGGTGGATTGGAAACTTAGTTTCCAATTGAAAATGCATGAATGTTTTTCTTGTCCATATCAAATCTATCAATAGTGAACATTAAATAATTACATTTGGGCACAAAACCTGAGAGCTTGCATGTCACCAGATTTGAATCAGAATCTGGCTTCAATAACTTGTGTTGCTTAAGAGTTCTAGCTCACAATATACTGATGGCTCAAAAGATAGAAAAATTTAACAAAATACTATAACGAATCCCTTGGGAAGCCCTTCTTCACATAGTCCTCATAAAAATCTAAAATTGGTTGCAAGTATGAGCATATTAGCTGGTACAAAAAACGAAGGAGATAGTAAAGAACCATCTAGAAGCCAGAAATGAAGGGGACATTTTACCACTTTTTAGACATGCTTTGTCTGATCCAATGGGGTCACAATATAAATACAAGCCATGCCCTAGGGAGCTGCTCCAAAGACTACTGAAGCGTGGGTACTGTTTTGACTTCGTATAGCTTAGAGTGTGCCCCATGTACCACCCCCTTCAAGCCAACTAATATCGTTATTGTCTTCCTTATCTGTTTGTATTTTGTGTTAGTGACAAAGACAGGTAGTCAAGTTTATCTGTGGTACTGATGCTGACAGAATTTTAACTGTAAGGAAACTACTGCTCTCAGATTAGTGTTGCCTTAAGAATCACAAAGTACTCAGCAAAGGACATCAGAGGAGTGAGATGCAGAAAGATGGGTAGCTGAGTGTTGTTTGAGATGGTTTGAAGTGCTGAAGATGGTGAGAACCGTTGTGTGTGTGTGCGCCCACATGTGCACATGGGAGCGCGCCCATAGCTGCACACAGAGTAATGTTTGTGCATTAATTAGATGTTTCCCACGTTTAACTAAGCATATGGCACGCAATTTTTAGCAAGGTAAATTATGTTACAAAGTAGGATCCTGCTTCAAAGAGCTGACACCTGGTCTGTATCCCACCGAGGGAAAAACCCTCAGAAATTGCGTTAATGGACTGAACAATAGCCAGAAAGAGAACACCATTTATTACAGACAGAACTGGGTAATGCTATCATTCAGCCTTCCTGCTGTCGCTCTATTTACTCTAGCCTGTTGGTGCCTAAGTAGTGATCACTTGAGGCAATACATTAAGGCTTGAAAGGAACAATATATTTTACAATTAGGTTAGCAAACAGAAGCAATTGTATTTTTCCCTGTTGATAATTACAAATCAATTATGCTATATGTTTTAAAAAATGATAACACCCACGGTGTTCTAGTGAAGCAAAATGTTCTCAGAAAGATATAAGATCTTTAGGGCCAAGTACTAGAATGTGTACAGTGGTTAGCAAGAAAAAAAAAACAAACAACAAAAAAACCCAACGTTTCAACCCTGAAGCAACACTTCTGTGAAAAATAGATTAAATTAAGGTCAGCTGGAGCAAACTGCTGCTAAACATGGTTAGTGTAAAAGAGAGATCTTCAAGGAGAGAGCTAATGGAACTGAATTTTTATGCCTAATGAACTGAAGATCCAGGCTCTGATGCAACATTTTATAAACTGTTTCTTGTTCTGTAGGGGTTTTTCTTCAATTCCATGAGCAGTGTCACAAGCATGAAATAAACTGTTTTATAATAAACTAGTGACTGCATGAGTCTGATTTCTGCAAATCATTATTTCTATTACAAGTAATTGTCGAGTTAGTTATTTGTAAAAAAGGAAAAGCACTGAAGTTATTTACTTTAGCATTTAATACAAGCTCCTAGAATTAATTCTCAACTAAACACAGCAAAACCAATTCTTCAGTGCAGCACATGTAACCATAATAACGGAGAGATGGAACAGATGAATAGGTTCTCTGGTCAAAGTGGTCAAAAGACCACTTACTGCAAAACACTGGCAGGAGAGATGCTTGAAAAGAACTGAGTGGGTTTCCTGCTTGTGGGGCTTGGCTCTGCAGTTGCAGGTGGTGTGTACTAGCTGGCTACTGGGAAAAGCTTCCAACCGGAGGAGCTGCCTTGCGGCATGAAGCAGGGAGATACTGATAAGGTTCCTGAATACTTCCTAGCTTTTAACAGGTGTGAATGCACTATTTCACCCATGCCTAAAAAAAATAAATTGTATTTTTAAGTGATTGTTACAGTGACTATGACATAGTGGAGGTGTCTCATTTGTTCTTTGGGCTTAACGTTGGTGATAACATTGTTACATTAACTGTAGATGAGATGCTTACACATGGTAATGTTTTACTGCTCGTACTCTTAGATTATGCTAACAATTAATCAAAATGTTGGATTTCTGCTTTAATTTAAATAAACATGGATATTGTGTTTAAAAAAAATACAAACAACCAACAGGGTCTTTTTACCCTAAAGGTCCTTACAGTAACATGTGCACGTATGATTACATATAGGATATTATATCATAGACAGAACAGAGAAAGACTATGTTTGAAAATCTTTCACACTGTGCGTTTTGTTTTCAGAAAAATGAAAAAAAAATATAGAAAGAAAACACAATTTCCAAGTTGTCTTCTGCTTTTATCTAGGAAGTGAAGACAAATAAGGAAACAAAAAGAAGCTCTGAAATGAAAGAGGAGAGAAACTAAAGCTGATAGGGAAGGTGGCCCTTGGTGAAATGGTCAGCATCCCTTTTCATGATGTAAGCTGCTGATATTGCAGCTCCGTGGCATTTCCCATCAAATATGACAGACTTTATAACAGTTCTAAATTAGAGTATGGAGGGAAGCACAAATGGTTAGAAAGTGAGTGTAGCAGGCAATTGCTGTAGAGCTCGTTGTCACTTTTAGTGATAGCAAAGCCTAAATAATATATTGTTGTCTGTTTTGTTGACAGCATCTGCAAAAGCAAACTAAAAAAAGCCCTCTCTTTGTCTGTGACACTGAAGTATTATCTGTGTTAATTTTCCATGTTTTGCTTCAAAGGATGGATATATGTAAAACTGTATCATCTTTCATCTGCATGGTTATTGTCTACTGATTAGAGTCTGGGATTAAAATGAGTCAAAAAAGCACCAGAGTGCTGCCTTGGCTCCTGTTATATCTATGCAAAAAGTACATGAGTCCTTTGATCATTTCTGCTGATTACTAATTTTAGGTCTGTTTTGTGTATGCCAGTGAGAGAGAATCCTCAGCTGAAAGCATAGACCTTCCTCAGTGTCTAATAACTCTCTACCTTGTGAGGAAACAGTAAGTTAATTATAGTCTATACTAAATAGGTATATTTTAAGGAGTTCTGATGCTTGGTAGCCTTATGGTTTGTATTTGTCTTCTGGTGTGGAATAAAACTCTAAGGAAATTAAATAGCATTTGGAATAAAATGTGTCATGGCACATAATGTGTGGAATGAAGGGAGTGAGGCAGTGCCGACCCACTGGGAGCCAAGCAGTGGTGGGAGCAGCCACTGAGGGACGTGTGCTGAGGACAGCCGAGGATTTGGCATCCATACAACTGAAATACCAAGAACCTGGAGAAGATTGCTCAGAACCTCTTCAAAATGAGATCCCCACAGAAACACACCGTTTCCATACTTTTTGTAATACTAAGTCAGCTCCTTTGGGTGCTGCAGTTCTAAAAGATTATTTGTGCAGCTGACGTCCAAAATCAGTAGTTAATATGTCCCAGAGAGTGAGACTTAACTTTTTTGACTCCTCAGAACATCTTGGGCTGTTGTATTTTAAAGAGCTTTTAGTTTCCAATTGTCTTAGGAAAATCTGATGAGAGTTCCTGGGCACATCAACGCTTGGCTATTGCTTGGCTTTATTTAAATACAATCAAGCTTGTGTTTTAGTCTAAACCGAGAAAGGACTCTACGTAATTTCATTTATTTATTTCTTCTAGAATTAGCATCTTTCTATGCCAGCTACAGTTTATTGACTACATAAAATACAAAATCTGGTAAGCTTTATGATCCTGTGTGAAGTCGGTGTGTCAGATGCGTGAAATGAATGCAGCTGATTTGTGTAGAAATTCAGAGAAGAAATCACATGGGAGTACTAACAAAACTGTAAGACCAGAATTTACTTTAAAACATCTTCCCCTAATAGTAGAGAAAAGTCTAGAAAGTTTCACATTATGAGGAATATCATTATAATTCACTCTTTATGTGACAGTTGACTCACAGACTCCTGTCATGATCTTGCTGTGCTAGCTAAAGTTTCTTTGCTGCAGAGCTCAGGCGCTTGGAGCAGTGGCTGCTCTGAAGTGTCACAGTGCTTGCATATGCATGTCGAGTGTGCGCAGTATTTCTGCAGCCTGCATTCTGTGCGCTTGAAATTCTGCGTGGGTGGATTCAATTCATTAATAGGTCACTCATCATTTATGGTCAAGTGTATCTGCAGGTCCCCAGGAGTTTACACTCAGGAAGCGTAGCAGACATCAAAAATAAGCCAAGTGGACAGTTTTGTTATTCATCTTTTCCTGTGTGTCTTCAGCTGAACAGAAATGATGAGTTGTCCACAAAATAAAATGTCAGTTTTTATTTATGTTCGTCTCAAAGGTAAAAAGGCATCTCTGCCAGCATCTTGGTAGAACACAGCCCTTATTTTTCAGAGATGAGAATGAGTCCCTGGAGTAGCATGCATGAGGAAGAGGAAGGACTGTGAGCAGCCCTCCTTCCCTTCAGGCTACAAGAGCTCTGCTAATGCTTGTTTCCAGAGTTGTCAGTCTGGTGGAGAAGCCCCACCAATGACTTGGGTACAGCAAAGCACAATAAGATTAGAGAAGTACATATAGATAGATTAAACTAATACAAGGCAGAAAGCTGATTACAGGCTCTGTTAATTCATTGGATTCAAATAAAAATGTTTTAATAGCTAGAAGACCTGCTGAATGTAGTAATATGGATTATCCTGAAGATTATTTCTATCAGTAATATTGGTAGTCTAGATCTGTTATATGAATGCCCATTTCTCAGGAAATGACAAGTAACTCCAGGAAGAGTTAGGTTTTCTATCTGACAGAAGCAAGAATGTAAGTGTGTGTTTTTGGTGGTTGTTTCTTTCTAACTGCACATGCGATGTACAAAAAACAAATCCAGAGTCATCAGCAAGTACAGTAACAGAATCATGCCACTTCAGTAGCGTTAAGCTGGGGATGTTAATGTTACAGCAGAAGTTACATTATTGAAAAGGCATCAACAAAATTACTATTAACTAAATAGCATATGATCAGCAGAATTTGGTATTTCAGCTTGCTAAAGGTGCATGTAGCTTTCAAATAGGAATAGTTTTTATTATGGAGAGCGAAAGGATTCCTGTGAACTTTTTTTGTAATTTCTTGTAGACTTTCTCAAAACCAGTTAGTTGTACACATTACTGCAAGTTTCTTTCTTCTTCATTGACAATTATTTCTTTGCACTCTAGAAGACCCTGGAAAATACAGGTCAGGTGACCTCCTCTGGCTCTTAGTCATACTCAATTTTATGCTTTTGTCACAGGAATTCATTACTGTTATAGTTAAATTCTGAGGAATAACTAGCGGCTTTTTTGGAATTAGGCAGCAGACGTTATTTCTTTGACTGCACTTGTAACTTCCTTTATGTGCTTTAGCATTTCATTTTGTGTAATATTGTAGGATGCCCCAAGATGCTTTAACCTTGGGGCTGCTATAAAAAAGAGGTGATAGATGAAATGTCTCCCTAGGAGCAGTTTAGGAAAGCTGGGCTATCAGGTCATCAGTACATAGGGCCAATGGTTAAAATTCACAGCAAAACAGCTTTAGTAACCCACTAAAAGTGTGTCATTTATTCTGGCTTACCCATTGCATTGTGCAACAAGAGTTCCAAAATCTGTCTTAGCTCCTTTTTCTAAAAAATGCATGTGGAGACATTCTGTCTCCCAAAGTGAGGAGCCTGATGCAGGGCTGAGAGTTGTTTGGGGGAAAGCTAAACACAGAAGGGAACTGTGATTCTTCACAACCAAAAAGTGTTCTGCTCAGCGAACTTTAATTTCTCCTACTTAAGTTGGACAAGAGATGAATTGAGCTAACAGTAGCACAAGCATATTATAATTAGTATCAAAGCTTAAATGGTGCCTGTAAATCCTGTGGAACTTTTTTAAGCTGCTTTGCTCTTCTGGTTAGTCTGGCCCCAGGTGCAGAGTGCAAACTGGTTTCTGTGCCATCCTTCAGGTATCTGGTGAACGTGGTCATCACAAGGCCTGATCATTTCTCTTGTGCTGCAGAAAACTTTTGAATTGGAGTAGTGTGAGATCAGGAATGCATCCAACATGTTCTTCATGTGCATGTGCTATAGAGAACTTGTGCATGGTCAAAGTCTGCAGATGTCCTTATGGTACAGCTGCAATCAGAAGAGTACATGGGGCTAAGAGCAATTACGTGTGCTTCTCAGCAGAGATATCCACCTACATGCTGCTATTCTCTAATGATACAGGACACAGCAGGGTTGTTTGGTGCTTGCCAACCCCCTTTCCTGGGGAAAAAGAATAGAATGCTACCTTTTTCAGCATACTGCTGCACGTAAAATGATATCTTTCTAACTGAAGTGAATGGCAGGTAATGTATAGAGATATGTCTTTTTTTTTTTTAAATCCTTTCTTTAACTCTGAATAAAATGCATTGCTCTGAGCCTTATGAAACTCTACAAAAAAGAAAATAGTCCAACTCTAATGATACCCAACCTTAAATAAAGATTTTTCTATTTTAAAAATTAAGATTCTTTTTTTAAATTACATTCTCCTTTTTATCTTAAGGATGTCTTGAAGAAAAGTGAGCACTGATGCAAAAACTGATTATTAAGAATCCTAAGTGCTGCCATTGTTGTATGCCCTCAAAATAAAAGTGGGAGGCAAAACATTTGTAAGTGCTTCAATTGCTAGTTGTTACATGCTTAGGAATGGGCACCAAGAATGCAGAAGAACATTACTTTTTAATCTTGGAAAAACTTAAGAATGTATTGGTATTCATTTCAATCTAAAGAACTGATTTTACTCACTAGTGATAAAACCAGCTTTCTCATATATAAGAAACAAGTGTTTTCTGTGGGGATGCAGTGTTTCAGCAAATCCTTTGAGGTAGGATTATACACTGTCTTAAAATAATCGTTTCTCTTCTGTGTTTGTGTCACATAGTTATGTAGGTGGAGATAAACAGTATTTTAGAGACTGAAAGGTTATTTTATTCAAATAAACTCACTGAGTCACATTATCAACTGAATTCTGTTTTATTAATTCTCAAATACATTTGGGTAGCATCTTGCTGGAATTCCTGTATGCATATACTTTCATTCTGTGCTTACGTATATGACTGTGGATATATTCCTATACATGTACAGATCACTTTTAGTTTTAGGCTATCATCCAACAAAAACCTTGTGAAGGCTGAAGAACTCAAAATAGCTCTTCATTACTCACAGCAAAGCACTTGTCTATTGCATATCTGAATACTGTAGGTTTCATTACCAGTCTGAGAATTTACTCCTTTAGATAATCTTAAAAAAAGTAAGATAACATTAAAAAAAAAGAAAAAAGAAAAAAAATCCCACCCCAATATCGAATAGTTTTGTATTTCTTTTTATGATATTGTTAGTGTATTGTGAAATAATACGTCATATTAGCTTGCTTTTTCTTCTGACTCCTTCACTCTAAGGTAGGACAAAATATGTTATAACCTTAACTGTAAGTGTGTGGTATAGTTTTAAACCTTTTCCTATAAATAGTAGCTTTCGTGAGTCCACAGTATGTTAAAAAGTGGTGTAGTAGTTCATTTTGAATTCTCAAGGGCTAGTTCACAGGGACTGGTTTTCTGCATTACTATCTAAACATCACAAACTGCGATTCAGATTTTGCTTTCAGGGTCTTGCCTTTACAAAATAGCCTGTCCCATAGACAGTCAATCAATTCTGTGTACTGTAATTGTGTTAAGACAACATTGCAAAAATCTGTTTACAGCTATCTGTCCATCGATCCAGAAACAAAGCAAGAACTGAAAAACAAGAACAACTGTCAAGGCCTAAATGCTTCCTTGCTGATTCTGATAATACATAGGATAAGATCCAGAGGTACTGGTAGCAATTATCAATATGACACCTGCAAATTCCTACCAGGCAGTAATACCTGAAATGGCAGTGTTAATTTCTACTTTCACAATATGAATGCACTGTGAGATTCTACGTATCTACACATGGCATTATTTAATGAGATTTCTAAAGAGATCTTTTTCAGAAATCTGTAGTCCTGCTTGTACTTTAAGCTACAGTATTTTATTGAATTTCATCTGCACTGAACAGAATGAGAATTGTGATAGCTGGAGGAGGATGTGCCACAGGCCCTTCTGAAATCAGCGAGAAGATGGTGAATTAGCTCATCAAGGTGCTTGTAATTAAGCACACACATTACAATTCTCTTTAGTTTTCACAGTGAAAGTAATGTATTACAGATGATTCTTATGGAGGAGTCTATCATTGTCAGATGCTGGGAAAAAAAATGAGAAATATGTGGAAAAGGAGGTGGATACCTGTGTATTGTACTTGCAACCCCAAGTTTTTCATGTTTCCTTTATTACTTGTATGTGTTGGGATGGGATGGGGAAAAAAAATCCTATAGCATCTGCATGAAAAAGTCCCCTGAGCCTGAGTAACCAGGAAGGGTCAGTAATTTCCAGGACAGTGCAAGGGAACAATTACATGCAGTTTTATCTGTTCTTAACTTCCTCTCATGGACTGAGGGGCAGTGCTGAGCTCTGCTGTAGGTGATGGCAACAGGGCCCAAGGGAACGAATGGCACAGAGCTGTGTCAGGGGAGGGCCAGGTGGGGGGGTCAGGAAAAGGTGCTGCCCCAAACGGTGGTGGGTATGGAATAGGCTGCCCAGGGTTTTGGTTTTGGGTGGTCCTGTGGGCCCCTTCCAACTTGGGATGTTCTGTGATTCTATGAAAATTATTTTTGATGTATACGCTTTGTCACTGGAAGTTCAGTCTGAACAGAGATGTACCATCAGCGATGAGGTCTGTTCTAGAATACACCCTTATTGGAGCATCTGTCCTCCCTGGTTCCCGTGCATTACAAAAGACTTTCAAAAATATCTGAAGCTGAAGAAAGAAACACGCCATACTCCCTCATAGTTATTCTCTGTTATTCTTCAGCTTTTCCTACCTGGGTCATGAAATTTGCATCCCCAGTGCCATCTTATGCCAGTAGCTGTGCAAGATAGAGACCTCAAATCTTTGTAAAATCCCTGTATTCATCTACCCTTTGGCAACGTAGCTTTTGATTTTTAATTTGGGAAAAAATGAAGCTTAGGATTACAGTTCCTTGAAGAAAGCATTTGAAATCTTAAATGAGTGCTATATTAGAGGCATTGAAAACATAATCAATTCTTTCTGTTCAGAATAGTTGTGGATTATATTTCACTTTTAAATTGAATTTTGGAATTAAGGGTGCTGCTGTTGCAAGTGAAAGATAGCTGAATTTCTGCGTTTGCTTTTCTAAACAGAATGTTTTCATGATACGTCTGGGCCCATTTGTATAAATGGCCCCAGATGTATCACAGTCTTATATAAAAGTGCTGCCGGTGCTCGAGTCTTGTCAGGTTTGTGCCTCCTGATCTTCACTTCAAAGAAATTGTGCGAACATGTCACTTTATCACTTTGAGGAATTAATTTGTCATCCAGGATTTTTTAATCTCTGAGAGCATAACCATTTCTGAATTGTTTGTTTTATGACTCTGCTCTGGAAGAGAGATGTTACCTGCTTTGATGTGCCTGTAGCTCTCACCACAGGGAAAAATAACATGCAAGCAACTCAGGCACTTACAGAGCCTGAGGGACCTGGGCGTGGGGCTCAGTGGAGCTTTGTGGTGGACAGAGGTGTGAGTGCATTTCAGCCCATCCTGGTGGCACATCTGATGCCGTGTGACTCAGGACCACCGGGGCCATGGACTGCTGGACTTCCCGCTGGAATTACTTGGGGCTCTGGCACGGCATGGGTATCCAGTCAGTATTTGGGTCACGCTCCGAAGTAAAAACAAATGGTGCATCTTCTGTTATGCACAATGTGTCTGTTCCTCTAGAGGTAACGTTAGAGATATTTCTGACAAGAGAATTCATATATTATTAAATAACATTTTGAGTCGTTTGATTTCAGTGGATCACTCTGATCTCTGCTTTCCTTTTCCTGCTTGGAAAGCGAGAGGTTGGAGAGACATCACAACTGACAGCTTAACTTCTGTAAGTACGGGAATTATTTTTGAGGTAAATGATTTAAGAACTGTTGTGTGCTTCACAGTCTGTCCGTTATCAGAAAGTCCAGTGGAAGGATTGCTGATGTATTTCTCTTTGGAGTGAGTGTGGAGGTTTTTAGTGTAAGCTGTGTAATTGTTGGTTGCTCGGTACAACCCCTTCTCCTCACTCTTTGCAACCTTTTCCAAAAGAAAAATCTTTGTTGTCTCCTTATACTTCCTTGCACCAGCTTCATCTTGACATGCAGTGGACCAATGCACTGAGCATCTGTGTCTTTAGAAATGTTTTTAGTTCAACCGAAGCTGCTCAAGAGCTATTTTTAGTGTGATAAAATTCTTAGCAATTTCTGCTTTTAACTTTACATGCGTGTATAGGTACATGCAAATGCAAATAGAAAAACATTTGTGATAGTTTATTTATGAAGGTCACAATATTTAGATCATCAATAGCATGCTGCAACAGTTCAGGTTTTCATCAAAATAGAAAACTTAAAAGGGAAAAACCACTTTGGTCACAGGTGTGCTAATGCAGTAGTGAAGGCTTTAAACTGGAACTGACGGAAGTCAGAAGGATAAATCAGGTTGGTAGGAACCACAGTGAGATGGACAAAAGCCAAACATAGCAGGATATGGGTTTTTACAGGAATGTCAGTGGAGGGATGGATAGGAAGAAGGCGATATTAAATGTCCATCTTTTAATGCAAAAAGCATAACAGAATATCATGGAGGTACAGGAAGCTTTAAACTGTGTTTTACTTAGTTTGGCAGTAATTTTTTGGAACAACTCAGTGGAATATCTATGCAGGATTTACAATGGTTCCGCTGGAAGGATGCCATTGGTTAAAGGAAATCTACCTTGAAGGCAGATGCTGCCTTAGGTCCCAAAAGTCATTCAGAAACTTGATGATGGGCTCAGGTAAGTTCCCAAAGCACAGAACTTCTTGGTAGAAATCTTCAGCAAATGCTTTAAATGCTTGTTGGGAAAGGCGGTGGTAACATAGAGAGCAAAGTTCTTGCATCTCTTACTGAGTGAGTCGTGCTGCCCATCAGACTGACTGGTATCCATCTGCCAACATCCGGTTCTGGGTATTGTTTATTTTTAGAGAGCTGGAAGTGTTTGCTTTTTGTGTTGGGTAGTCTGTTGGGCTTTTCTTTTTCTTCTCATTGGGTCAATATATGATATTTGATAGCCTAAAGCCCCTCTGAGCTCCCTGTGCTGCACAAATTATCTTGTAGCTGAGCAGGGAAGTTGTTGGGATAACTGCTGGGGCCTTCTCGTAATACTCTGCTTTTGTAGACAGGCTTTGGCTGTGTGAGTGCAAAGCTAGGCGCTGTGACCTGTGACTGGCAGGCTTCTAGGAAAGTTCTGGCTATATTGGAAGAAGAGCCTTAGGGCTCTGGGACAGCAGTTAGCAAAGAGTGCACTCACTTGTGCACAAATTCACAAATTCTGGTATATCATTGTAAGCTTATGTTTACATATTCCACACGTATGTAGGAATATCAGTATGTATAAATGTGTATGTATATGTATGCTCTGCGTGAGCATAATTATGAAATGAAATAAAATACCATTTAAAATGCCCCTAAGTGTGGCAGAACACAGAATATTTCAGGCAGCCATGATATCAGAAGTTACTTCATGTAGGGCCCTTTTGTTACCTTTCTAATTACTGACTGTTAGCAAAGGCTTACATCAGTGATGTGTACATGAAAAAAAATCTGTGTGAACAACCAGTTGGTTTTGTCAAGATTGAATTTATGATATGCTGTGGTCATCATTTACTGAAAATCAAGAGCCAGTAAAAGTGGCTTCACATCAGTGCAGTCAAATCATTGCTTAAGACTGAAGTTAGAATAATTTCAGTTTAATTTTGTAGGCAAATTACAGCTGCTGGCTTCTCAGTTTGATTGGTTCCAAAGACAAGCCTTTCTAAGAAATTGAAAATGCCAGGAGGCATCAGTCCTGTAGCTGTATTAGTGCACCATCTGAAGTGTAGTGACCTTGGACATTTTGCTGGACCTCAGTATCTTAATGTTGGAATTAATCCAGCTAATAATATTTGATTGAGTTTTTGCCTCTGACTAGACAAAACTCAATCTTTACTTCTCAGAACATGTGACATCTAATTTAGTAACATATGAAATGTGCATTATAATAATTTGTTGGGCTTCTGATAGAAAAATTCCAAGCAAATAAATATAAATTGTTTCAAAATGTACTGTATGGCACAGGAAAGAGAACAAGCTTTCTGCTTTTCGTGACAGCCTCAGTGAAGCAAAACAACTAATTTTAGAAATGTCTGCCTTTGAGCTATTATTTATCCAATTAAAAAAAATCTAACTTATTGTACCTAAAATCATTATCACATTTTAGGAAAATGATTTCTAGATTACATTATTTTAGTACTGGTGATATGTTGCAGTATTGAAACGAGCAAAATTGCTGGAAAGCTATTGATTTTAAGCAATAAAATCAAGTGCTCTGCAAGCTAATTTGCAGCAGTGTGGTGAGGGGTATCAAACCTTTGGCTCACCAGAAGTTAAATGTAATCCAGACCTCATAGCAGCCAGCCTGAAGTGAACATATACAGGGATGTTTAATTGTGCTCACGTGGGTGGGCTTGTTAATGTCACTCACACTGCTCTTGTAATGGTAGAGGTACCTGTAAGGACTGGTGCTTTATGTTGTAAGTGAATGTCAGAAGTCTTCCTGCAAGCTGCCTTGTTATTAAGAGTTGTTCATTACAGCAGCAAAAGTGTGACACATAACTCTCCACATACAGCATTTAATTGTTGGTAACACAGAAGTCTTAGGTAAGTAAGTAATGAACAAAAGGATGGTGCTATCTCGTCTCTTAGCAATGTTTAAGGTCTTGCCAATCTTAACAATGATTGTTTTAAGTATAGTTCAAATCTGTCTCAAGCTGTGCACTTCAACCACAGTTGCTGGAAGAGCCTTTAAGAACAATTAGTGTTTTTTCAAAGCACTGAAATACTGAATATCACATCAGTAGAAGGCTTTAGAGCACTCTAGGGTTAAATTCCCATACAGTTAACGTAAGAACAGCATTTTATGTATAATATGCTTGCTTAACCTTGCTTGTAAACTCAAATAAGCATATTCCTACATGCAGGTTGATCTACAAAATGAAAGATTACTTGTATCCCAGCATTTACATGAGGATCTCTGTGAAAGTGAGACCTCTGTGTGGGGTGGCTGCACCGTGGAAGTGTGATCTGCTCAGCTCTGCAGCCTTCTGCACAAGGCAGAAGTAGATATCAGACTCTGAGCTGAGTCATAGGAGCTAGAAAAAAGAATCAATAAGTAAGAACAGCAGAAAGCAAAGTGAGGATATATTAATTTTCAGTTCATATACACGATTTGCTCATAATATGAAATAATTGAGAAGCAAATTAATAGCAAATTGCTACAGCTGACTTATGAACTGTTCAGACAGAAGAAAGCTGAGAATGATGGCACTTCAAAATGAAGCCTGCTTTGGATTAATGGAGGAGTCAGGGTCATCCACCTGAAGTGGATGGCAGATCTTCCTCCAGACAGTCCCTACAGGTGGGTCTGAATTTCATCCATTAGCCTGACTTGTACTCTCGCAGTGCTGAGAATTCTCACAGTGGTATGCTTTAATGAAATTATACTCTGAAAGCATAGAAGACGGGAATTAGAAATTCACAGACCTGATTTTTGGAAGTGTCGCTCAAACTCTTGCAGTTTTCAGGAGCATCTCTGCCAAATACTCCTCCTCCTACTGCATAACTACTGTACTTTCATTAAGGAGCTTCAAAGCCCTCCCTTGTAATTACTTATGAAGCACTTTGGTGAATCAAACACATTTGAGAAAAAACAAATGGTCAGACATGAACAACCAAGCTGGTGACGTTAGTACTGAGTTCTGAATAAAGGCTCATGAAAAAGGGGCATTGTGTACGTGGGTGTTCCTCACATCAGCAACGTTACAAGGTGAATGGTATTGGAGGGCTAAATTAAGAAGCCTGAGCAGACATCAAAGAGGCTGTACCAGTATATTGGATAGTAAATCTCAGTGAACACTTAGAACACAGTAAGGTGTGGCCCTTAGCCACATAATCTAGAGCAGTGCACACGCAGCCTGCTAGTGTTGGGCCTTCCTCAATTTTGTGTGCAACTTAATTAAAATCCCAAGGTAAACACTTCTGTTGTGCTGATGTGCTTGTCATTCATTTCTTCTCCCCTCTTTCTTCTTTCAACTCCAACTGCTTGGATGTGTGGCATGGTGTCTGCCTGACAGTGCAAGGAAGCTTCTGGGTTTGTGCAGGCATGGTGTACCTTCTGTTCTTTGCACGGAGACCCTGTTGTAAAATAGCTTGGTCAAATCTAGGTTTCTTATACTATGAGTGAAAGAAAAGGGCTCTACTGCTTAGCTCTTAACCTCAGAGAAGTTAGGGTCCTATGGAAGTTCATGACTCAGAGCCTATGTAACCAAGCAGCATCTCCCATGTAACAGTCCCAACAAAACCGGTCTGATGTCACCAAAAATCCTGTTTCATTAGACTTGACTGCTTAAATTGTCACACATTTTCCCTCCTTTTCTTGTAGCTTTTAATGGTATAAATCCTTCTGGAAACACTTTGCTTTTGAAGCAACTAAAACAAGCTGCAAAAGACACAGTGATTTAGTCAGACAGACAGGATTACCTTATCACCGCACTGGTGCAAAACACTAATAACAAGTAAATAACAAGTAAAAATGCACACTGAGAGACTTTGATTGTATATGTCTGAAATGTAGTGTTTAACTCTCATTATCTGTGATGACAACAGATGCTCTCTCCTATTTAAGAGTTCAAAATCCTGTGAATATTCTGAAGGGCCTTTCATGTGACATATAATATCTCATTTACCGTGTTGTTTGCTTGTTGAAAAAGCTGTGTGTGAAACTTTTCCTTCCATTGCACATTTTGAATAGCTAGGGTGTGTTATGCAGTCGTATGTAATGTTTATGTGTTTAAATCTGTGCTCTAGCTTTCAAGGAGTACGATTGTAGTGCCGTGTTCTGTTGGGATATTGCAGAAGATATTCCTTCTGTTGTGGATAATAACAGATTGTCAAACAGTGTGGGTCTACAAACCTTAAAGTTTACAGAAGAATAGAATTTCTTAATGTAACTGATTCAGTACAAGAAATATGGACAGAATAAACCCTTTATTATAAATGAGAATGTAAAATTTCAATAGCAACACTGACTTCTTTTACGTTTTTCTTTTTCTTTTCCCAATCTCTGTTGGTTCTGGGCAAAAGAGATCATGGCAGCATAACATAATTTATCCTTTAGGGGATTATTAAGGAATCAAGAGGATCTGTGTTATTGGGTTGTACCCATGGGTTATGTGCCTTGTGCTGAATTAAATCCTCTCCCTAGGAAAGAATATTGTTCAAAATAAACTCTGAAGAATCAGATTATCATTATTGAGCTGATCAAACTGAACTGCAGATTTAGTAGAATTTTCAAAAAAAAAAATAATTCTGAATTCTGGTGTTCTGTACTCTATATTTTAACAAATATTTCTATTTGCATTGTCAGAAGCCACTTAGAAATTATATTTTAGATGGTTAAAACTTTTCCCCTGGGATGTTAGAGAGCACGTTGACAAATCTTTGGAATTCTGAGGTCTCTTGTGAGCTGTACTGAGTTCCTTACAAAATACATCTTGAGAGTGATCTGTTCTGCCAGCAATGGGAATAGCCAGTATGGAAAGTGATGTGTTAGGGGATTTGTGTTCAGCCTTCTTCCTCTGTCTAGGCCATGAAAACTGAATGCTTTGATTGATAGTGATTTAGGGTTTTTTTTTGCATTCCTAGGAGAAAAATATGTTAAAAAGATGTAAGAACAGTCTTCCCTTTACTTCCCAAGTTCACTTTCTGCCAGCCTGTACCCACGTGAGGCTCTGTTCTCTCCTTTACTATTGATTGCTGCTTGCATCTTGAGTGGGATGAACTGTGCACATAGATCATGGCTGTTTGTGTTTGGCCAAACAGATTGATGTGCTGTCTGCAGTGCCTCCCACTGTAACTGTCTGGGGATTTTGAGAATGATAACTACTGCAATACCTTTGTTTCCCCATTCTCCCCATTTCTTCCTTAAGGCAAGGTAATAGAAATGTTTCACACTTTGGGGAAAGGCTGTTAATGAGCTCCAGCAAAGTGCCTGGGCAATGTGGTCATATCTGGCTCTGAGAGATCGAGAAATTTGAAACCATGTGCTTAGTGGTGCTGCCTGCAGACGGGGCAGTGGGAACAGAATCCTCTCGACATACAGCACGGAAACAAATGGTTCCAATTAGTGGTAGGGAAGCTTCAGTATTGCTGGATGGATTCCTTTCCTTTTTATGTTTAGATTTTCAAAATTAAACTGTGCTTTCTGAATATGTGTGCTTACATGGAAGAGCTGATGTTTTCATTCTTTAAGTACTTGCTGAAATTGCATGAATAGTTAGACACAAACACTCTAGTGTCTGCAAAGGGCTGGAGAACTGAAGTACTGGCTTTCAGCTTGTATGACACTTCAGAAATACTAGTTTGGGGCCTCAGATAGAGGCAGACAGAACTGGCTAAGAAGTCATTCACAAGCCACAGGCACTCCATTGAAGGAAGAGGAATAGACTTGGCAGACAAAACAAACAATGCAGGGTGTACTGTAAAGCCCAGCACTTTGCTTTTATTTTTCAACTCAGTTGGAAAACTACTGAGTGATTTATAGCCATAGAGATTCATAACTGTCACATCCCTGACTCTCGGTGTTACTGACATACCTGAAGCAGCCTTTTCTCCTAACCTGCTTTAACCAAGTTTTATCTGCTGTTGGTTTTCAAAACCTGGCACTGGCACTATACAAATGTGGAAGTTCCTTGGGAACAATTTTTTTCAACTCTTACAGACCTGTCCATGCACCAAAGTTGTTACCCTGTGTATCTCTCCATCTAGGAACTGGGTTCCAGATTAAAAGTGGTAATTTCAAACTGGAGTTAATTATTCCAGGAAGAAGAATAAAATTCCTTTTGCGTGCCCTGTCTATACAGAATAGCAGTGGCAGAATATATAGTAGTGGCAAATATATTGGGAGAATATATTTATGAGTGTTGGACAGTTTCCCCTGTATACACACCTCAGACACGTGTCCTAAAATGCCATGTTTTAAAGCTACTGCTGGCAGTAAGAAAGAAGCACTCTTCCCAAGAGCTCTGCCAGTTTCTGTGTCCAGTGAAACTGGAGGCATTCCCTGTCTTAACACGGGCTGTTTCCTGAAACAAATCTATCTCCTCTGCCTGAGGTTTCTGCTGAAGAAGCATCTGCTCAGAGTACAGGCAATGGTGTGTTACGTTTCTTGTGCTCCATAGGCCATTGAGCAGCGACCAGTGCACAAAGGATTCAATGTCTGAATTACAGTTTCTCAAATTCAGGAAGGGTAAAGTTCTTTTGCAATATCTTAGGTAAAGTGCAGCGCATCAGAGATCGTTACGCTGATGGTCCTTTACTGTGACATTTTGATTTAGTTTAAAATTCTGTTTAAACTCTACTTCTAGATAGTGGTGCTTAAATTTTTTATTGGCAGTCTGTTTAGAACTAGTCTACCCTATTTGTTTTCCTGCTGTGGATTGGCTGACAAAAATACTAAAGTAAACAGGAGCTTGGAAACAGTCTCTGAAACTTTTAAGAAACTGTGGATCTGTCAGAGGAATGAGCTCACTGGGAGAATTCAGCTCTGGTAATTTTACACCTCCCCTGTTCTTAAGGATGAGTTATCTGACTGAAAACATCAGGATTCAGTGTTCTGTGTTTAGTTAACCTCCTTCTGGACTGTAAAAAAATATCCAATTAAGATATTATGCTCCTGTAAATGTATTTTTGTTGCCATTGTTTTAAAATGATGTCCATGTGGGCACTGTAATTTCTAAACAGTTAAAAATCAAAGTATCTTACAAATTTTGATGCTAGTTTTGATAATCCTGCAGCTGACCATTATCAGGGAATCATCTGTACTGTGATGATCATTAAAAATATGAATTGATGTTGCTACATAAGGTTGACTAGCAGGATCTATTTATTTAGGTTAATTTAGTGATGATAAGGAATGACAGAAGGGTTTAACTTGCTCCTTTCTAAATTGCAAAGACTGTAATTTTCTCTGAAGATACGGTTTGTGTAATCAGATATCCAAGTGGTTTTGTCAATTGTCCAGAACACTTGAAGCCTAAGAAAGGAAGCATTCAGTCTGATGTAGAGACAATCTTACAGATACAGTATAAACTGACAATTGCTTCTGCAGAGAAGAAAGGATTACTTGTTAGAAGAAATTGTGCTCATCTTCAAAACTTTGTATCTTGGTTATCTGAAGAATAATTAGCTTGAAGTTCTTTTTGTTAAATAGAATTTCATTCTTTAAACTGCTGTCGCAGTTATGCTAATGGAAAGTGTAATTTTTAAACCTACAAAATGAAAACCTGCTTGAGGCAGAAATCTATCCTGAGCCACTCTGTGTAATCCTGTAGGCAGGGACTTGCTAAAACAAATACCCGGATAGGAGCAACCCTTTCTGACAGGCACATTTGCTAGGCATCAGGGCAGTTCTTTGAGAAATTTCCTCTATATTAAGTTCAGCTGTTCACACTGCAGGGAGATTTCATTATTCATTTAACTCTTCTGGGAACAAAGGTACAGATCTAAAAATCCTTAGCCTGAAAGATGCTGAACTCCCTCAAATGTCTTTGCTTATTATATATCACCAGATCAGCCCACCAATTCTAACACGGAGGACCAAATGTATCCCACATGCGAGTCTTTCAAATTCAGAGAAACTAAGCTGAGGGTGAACTTGGCTATCAACAACTTTTTAGATCTAAACGTCACGGTCATTGCTTAGATCCTTTCGTCCTTGATGTAGTTGTCTCATAGCTCACAAAGGAGCAGGGCTATTTAAATATTCAGGGAGCAAGCAGAGCCAATGAGAGCAGCAAGAGACCTTCTCCTTTAAATGGGTAAAGGGGCAAAGAGCTTTAAATGTATAGAGGAAAAGGAGGCATGAAACCTGCTGTGGAATAGGATATATGGCAAAACTCAAAGAAAGATCTGAGGAGGACAAAAAGCAGAGAAATCTCAAAAATGTCTACTGCTAAAAAGTCTGGGAGAATTATTTTTAATAACAAAGTGAAAAATGGAGCAGTAATTCAAAATCCCATTGCTCTACCCAGTTATTGTGGCCAAATTTCTGGTTAAAAGGATTGATAGTTCATCTCCATAGCACTCAAACCTTTTATTTTTCTTCCTTCTTTACTTTTTTCCCTTCTTCTCCTAAGATGTTTTAAGTTAAAAGGAATTTATTTTATTAGGTACAAGTACAGTTAAAAAAAAAAATCAAGGTAATTTTTGAACTTTCTCTCATCATGAAATTATTATTCCTGGGGTTTTCTTCACCTACAGTGGGAATAGGAGCCAAGACTCTACTGTCAGTGCTTCCTACTAATCCATCATGGTGTTGGAGAGGGAGGGAGCAAGTGACAGTGGTGAACATGGTCCAGATTGAATACAAAGAGAAATAAAGTGATTTCATAGCTGCATTTATAAGGATATATCTGCTAAGAGCTTTGGGAGATAGTGAGCATTTCTCTTTATGTAATCTTAACCTACTGAGGAACTTAATTTTTTTCTTAAAATTTAACTGTGGAGCCTTAATGGATGTCACATTTAATGTTCACATTATACCTGTTTTTTCAGAAACGGTGCAAAGCTGTTTGTCTCCCAGTCAGAGACGAATGGGAACGGCTGCTGGCATACCAAAGCATTGCATTGAAGGAGGAAGTCTGCAGGCGCAGCCAGGGCGGCAAGAACGTGGTCTGCCAAAGAACTTACTTCTTTTGGGTATGTCATAAAGCAGGTTAGGGTGATTTTTGTTTAACTATGTTATTTTCCTGTGAGGAAGGCATCTGTAGAGTATTTTAAATGCTTCATTCAATCTGCCAGGCCTCCAGGGCCCTGGAGGAAATATTTATTTGAGCAAAAGCTTCCCTACAGCCGGTAGGTCCTTAAAGGTGGAACGTATTTGTCAGAAGATCACATTTTCCTCAGGGTTCTCCTGGTAGGAGACATGGGACTCTTGAGTGTGAGGCTGTGAAATGTTTGGCTTCCTGTGTAAGCACTGGCTGCAGTATCTCTGGATCATACAGACAGCTGCCCAAATTGTGACCCCCTTCCATTATTTCAGGTTAGTTGCTAGATTTGCAGTCTTTCAAAGCAAACATCCTTCTATTTAGAGCTGGCATATAAAACATGATGGCAAGTTATATACCTTTGAATTGCCTGCAATTTCAATGACCGGCCTGTGGCCAAAGCTAACCAGCCTGGTCATTTGAAGAGAGTAAATTACCTTGCCTAATAATGCATCTTAAACACTGTTAGAATCAAACACCAGAAAGGCATCAAATAGCTCGAGTCCATTTGTGTTACTACTAAGTGAGTTGTTTGGATTGTTGGTAAAAGTCTCTAGAATTGCCTCATCTTTCAAAAGGACATTTATGGAGTGGTTTGATGTATTTGGAAGGGCACAGCTTTCCAAATTCTTTCAAAGAAACCATCACTCTCTGAGCAGACTTAGCATCTACCAAAATAATTGAAATAAAAAGGAAACAGTCTTAGAATCCTCTAAAGCCTGTAATGAATAATGAAAAGGCAGCAGCACTGATATTATAACCAGATGTGTACAGTATAGAAACTGGTTTTCTGGCCAGCAAAGTCTTGATCTCCCTGTGCATTAGAAGGCAGAATGTCAAACTGAGCCATGCTCTTGACCTCTGCATAAATATGCGCCCAGTGCTCTTTCTCCAGACAGCATTCTTTTCCAACCGCATCAGGAAAAGTTCCCCTAAGTATTTACTTCTGATTTCTGTTTCTGCTGACTACAGCTCTGTCACACTTTACACACAAAACATATGTTAGGACAATTCAGGTTTTATTATGAAAGCCCCCATGGAGCTGTATTATAGACTGTTGGTTTGGTTTTTTTAAAATTGGTCATCTCTAAAGACAGAAATATGAATTTTTCCAGCGAGTTGTGTTGGCAGGTGAGCTGTGCAGTCTGTGCAGTTTGTGTTGTCCCATGACAGTCTGCAGTGCGTTGTGATTTTGAAATGTGCATATTACACTGTGAGAGGAGTATTTTATCTATGTAAACTAAGTAATATATAAAACCTGTGGTGTACGTACACATACTTAGTGGCAAAGTCAGTAATTTTCTCTGTGTACCAAAGAACCCAAAGAATTGTGATGCCCAGATCCTAAGAAGCCCAGGGTGGGTAAAATGTGTGCTTTGTTGATCAACTTTAAGCATCCCCCAAATGGTAAACCAGAACTTTAACAAACTGCATAAGGTGTAGCTGCTATGTCAATGGGAGCTAAGTAGCCATTTTGCTTAACAGGAACCTCCTGACTTTCCAAACTCCTTAACCTTGCTCTTTACATTGAAAAGTGCTATATAGTCTTGAGGTGATGCTTTTGACATGCACAATTTTCCTAGGAGAATACACGGATATGAAGTAGAGTTTAGTGAGTGAATATGCTTTCTTCATTTGCCAAGAATGTGGAGAGGATACATGAAAAGTAATTCATAAGGGCAACACCATCAGGCTTTTTTTCCTCTAAGAAAGAGCCTTCATGTTGCAGGCATTGCACTGATGTGGCATTTTAAAAATCTTATCTTTAATTAGCATTTGTCTGTCTGTTTTCTCTTCCTTGGCTCTCAAAAACAGACAGTATTTTGGAGTTTCTTTGTGTACGACTCATTCAGCACATTTTTCATTCAGCATGTTCTTTACTCTGATTATTTTGGAAAACAAGTAAGTGCAGAGCTGCCTCTGGGAGGAGATGAACTCTCAACGCATTCTGCTCAATCAGCCTGATGTGATTGTCACTGTGACTGACATCAGACAGCCTGCATCTCATCGACAAAGAGTTTTCCTCCCCTTTTCAATGTTCATTTGATTTCCAGTGAAGTACACTGCGAAGACCAAAAGGTTCTGTTTACTGGCTCTGCTCAGGCACACAGTTTTTTTCTCTCCAGGGAACTTACAGAAGGGGAAGAAGCAGACTGGTATATGGCCTGTTGTAACTTTGTACTTCATCTGAGAAATCCCAGGTAGACTTGGGGCAGTCTTTTTGGGATGTCAGCACCAGCCCACTTGCACTGTGGACTGCTTTAATTTCTGCCAGATGGCAGAATTTTCTTTCACTCTGAGCTCTCCTTGAATTTAAATCATCACCCTAAGATGCTGCAGGCTCACACGTCAAAAATATTGAGCAAACAGTTTTACATACACGTTTTCTGGTAACTTATATTCTTATTTGAAATCTTAATGGGCACTTACGGCTGCACAAGCCATAACAATGCAGCGTATCATCACTGTTACGATGGAGAAAAGAGTTACCATCTTAGGCTAGAGATTTAAGATAGAAGGAGCAGTGAATGAGAGCTAGAAGGTGTCTGATTTAGCAGAATTATACTTTCTCGTGTCTAAATTTTGAAATGGGAATCTGATGTATAACTGGGCTAACCTTAAACCTCCTTGACTGGGTACTAATTGCAGCAAAATAGCTTTGGCAAAGAAAACCCTAAGATTTTCAGGTAGGTTTTGCAGTCCATGCTGACCTTCATTACCACTGGTAAGAGACTCTCTGCAGCTCATGGGCTGGCCAGCTTGAAGCAAGCTTGTGAGGTGTCCTACCTGTCAGAGTAATGCTTTTGACTGCAGATGGCATACCTTAAGAAATGATCTGTGGAAATTGTGTAGTGTAGCTGTTAGAAACAGACCTCCTTCTTGATTGTTCTGTATATATTCTCGCATGTTTCCATTCTAGCAAGGGTGTCTGTTGTGTGTATTTATTCTTTCTTCACTGTTTTTCAGTCTGAGAGGCTCTTCATCCACCACTTTCAAAGCCTGTTGATATTACACTGCCAAAATGTAGGGCTTGGAGCACAGAATAGGGAAGTGACTTACTGCAGCATTCTTAATAACTTTTAACAGCTCACAGGTCTCCTAAATCCCAAGCCAGAGCTCTGTCTGGTAGGCTACTCTACATTCTGAGATTTCATACAGATATGGCAAGTATATATTAAAAAGCCTGCACCAGAACACAGGATTAAAAGGCGATACACGAAGTACAATATCCTCCAAGTATTTGAAGGGAGGGAAGCAGTTGGAGGGTGACAGTCTGTTCCCTGGCAACTTCTGACATTTGTGTTAATTCTCTGTTGGAATGAAAAATAAGCCTTTTGAACTCTTCATGTAAATTGAACTGTTGAAAAACCTGTTTTCAGATTTAAACCAGAGCATGAGAGCATCTGGGTTCCTTGAGTACTGTGCCATTTGTCCTGGATCAGATGGTTGAAATGCGGCCCTGGCACATGGGGGATTCTGGTCCAGGTTTCTGCTTTATTTAATTATCACAAGATTTGAATAAGTTTTTAGAGTCTACTCCGATATGATTGCAGCCAAAAGATGGTCTGCATAGCGAGTGTCAAGGTTTGTTAGAAGGTTATACCATGTCTAATATTTTTGGGCTTTGTGTTTCCTGCTTTCATCTTTCTCTGACATCCTTTTTCCATCTAAGAATTAGAAAACTGTGTAATCTTTGTTTTTGTTCTTCATACACTCAAAAAATAAAGCTCTTCATCCCAGTAACTTGGACTTTCATCTAGTTAGGCAGTCATAACTCAGTATATATGAATTCCTTTTCAGAACTGGAAGGAATTCAGTCCATTCAGTCCATTCACAGTCTGAAGGTAAAGTAACAGTTAAGAACTCTGTAGAATTGAAGTGCAAACTGGTTGATGTCATAGGTGAAGGCTGCCATATTGTAGGTTATGTCCCCCAAGAGAAGAATAAGAACTTTCTTCTCTTTGTTTTTTCCTCCTTCATTCATTTTCAGTGCTCCACAACCTTTCCAGTCTGCAGGCTTTGACTGTATTGCACTTGCACTTCCTGCTGTCAGAACTGGCCAAGCTATTGTGTGATGTTTGGTTAAGTTGCAAGATGGCTCAGTTTTGTTTTCAAAGAGCACATACCTGGGTGAGACAGAATAACACATATTGATTTTTGGGCTGTTTGTAAAAAAGATTTCTTGGTCTTGAGTACATGAAAGCAGAAATGAGGCATTGTGTGAAGTTAAAAGCAGAATGCATTCTTTCCGAAATCAGAAACTGCTGATACTTCCAGATGGTATGCCAAAAAAGTTTTATTAGTCTTCCATAGGCTTTTCACTTTTTCCAGATCCCTGCAAAATGGAGAAGCCGCTCCCTCTGATTTTCTTGCCAAGTTTAAATATGAATCTACTGTTTATCCAGACTGCACTGACTTTAACAAATGATTTAGATTGCTTAGTTTCCTTTTGTCTTGTACATTGGATTTAGTGCCTGTTGAGGTGGAGTTGGGATTTGCTGGAGGAAAGGCATCTGTTTCAAACTTGACTTTTAGGCATTGTTTCATTTAGGAACAGCAGGTAGGAGGAACTGACCCTGTTAGGTGACATCTGCAGGCAAAAAAAGGCTTTCCCTTTAAATTTGATCTGCTTGAGTGCTATTTTAGATCATTTGATTGTCACTTTTTGTGCCGGGTGACAGCTGTCTTAAGAGAACAACTCAATTTTCTTCTTTATTATGTGCAGGTCCTTTCCCAAGAGTAGGTATTTATCTATTAGAGATAAGATAACAGATATCAAGTTGAAAAAGGTTATATGACAGTAATTGAAGCAATATGTTGGCCGAGCATACTTAACTATGAAGTTTTAGCTGCATATTGTTTTAAAAGCAACTTGACAGAAGGATAGAAATTGAAGCTGTTTATTGATTTAATTCTTTCTTCCTTAGGTTTAAGTAATAGAACAGTAGTGGAAGAAGTGGTATTACTTCTGGCCTTCTATTTGCATATCAAATGATGACATTTTAAAACAGAATCTTTAAAATGTGCTGGTGGTTTTAATTCTCTTTGCCATATGTGAAATTAGAGGAATGCGCAGTGCTATGTTTCATTAACTATTCAGGGAAAAGTAATTTGTCTAATGGTCTTTTTGAAATGCTTTGGTTTGAAGTGATTCTGGTGTTTGGGACCCTGCTCTAGATCCCAGTGGCTTTTGGGTAGAGCACATCTGTAAACCTGTGAGCATTTCAGTTTTGCTTTTTTGTTGTAATACTTTTCGTGCTACATGACAATTTTAGATAAATGAAAAGTTGTCTCTCTCCAGCTCCGTAATGAGTTCGTGGAATTTGAGCAGAGCCTTTCTTAGGAGTAGTATTTTCAACTCTCTCTCTCTCTCTCTATATATATATTATTCCATAAAATATTTAAGATTAATTTTTGTTGTAGCATAAGAAAAAATGGTTTTCCCTGACACCTCTATAAAAAATCAATACATCTTTCTTAAGATTTCTTCTGACTTATAATGTGAATTTTTGCATTTGTCAGTTTGGACATTGCAGGGAAAAACAGGCCCAGAACAGCAGAGATGTGAATCCAAGACAGCTGCAAATGTTCTCTTACTTAATTTTCCATTTTCTGTCTTCATTTCAGAAAACTATATATTGCCACTTTATCCTTGTACTGTACAAAACGAAAACTATTTCAGACAGAAATAAAAGAGTTTAGTTTTAGCATCTTGTGCAACAAAGCCTTTCCCAAATTCGAGTTACATGGCATAGAATTCTATTTTTACTATACTTTAGAAGTACAGCAGGCAATCTGCCATATATTATCTGTTATGCTATTGTACTGTAGAGGCACAGAAGAAAAGATAACCTGGGTTCCTGAGACCAGCGGCTGAAGTATCAATACCAAACCACAGCACTTGCAGAAGGAAGGCAGGACATAATCTACTGAGTTGCATCGAGGAGAAGAAATCAATCCCTCAAAAAGAGAAGAAAGAAAATCTTCTCAGTGGGGTGGAAGTAGATTTCTATTAAGTCTTGCTTTATCTGGGATTCAGGTGCTTAAAAAAAATGCAGATTTTTTTGGATTCTTAAAGAAATTTATAAGCTCAGTGTAAGGTAGATGGATGTTATTATGTCCTTCATTTTCTTAAGCAGTGCCATATCTGTGTTACTTGTACACTTGAAATAGGCACTGTACGTTCTGAATTGAGCATGCTATTTTAAGGCAGACAATATTGTTCCAGAAGGTGTGATGTCAGATGCACAGCAGCTCCGGGTATGATGTCATGCTGAGCACACTGCAGCAGCCAGCATAGAATGTGCATGAGACCTGGCAGGCTGTTAGATGGTGGCTCCCACGCTCTCTTACACTTTCAAGTTCTGAATTTTCTTTTTGGGCAACCATATGAGAATTCTTGCTACAAGTTAAAGACAGCCTTCTCAACTAATAAAAATCACAAGAAACTCACATAATTAGAAAGGTAGGGGAAGGAGGTTCTTTCAGAGGAGTGTCTGTCTTCATAAGTACAGATCTGCTTTCCTATGGAAAATAAGTATATAAAAATTGACCTTTCCTTTGTTCTCTTTCCACCTTCTGGATGTGTTGTGTCATTGCAGCATTTCTCCCTCCTCTTTCAGCTCTTCTGTGTAGTGTTGGGTAGAAAATGATTTCTCTTGGTCCGGTCTTGTTACAGTCGGCTCTGTAATGTCACTCTACTCTTTGAGTAAGAAGTTCCAAGGCTTTCTTGTTTCATGACTGAGATACAGAAGTTCACTTCACAGGGAGAGCTAATTGCTCCTCATTACGCATGCCTGAAAACCAAGCCAAACCCCCTGAATTATCATCCCCCTCTCTCTCTCTCTCCTGCTTCTCTTCCCTCCCTCTTTCTCCTCAATTTCTTTGGCGACTATTCCCTGTTGTTTAATGTACCCTTGGCCTAGCTTACTTTCAACATCAGACGAGCCTTGTTTTTCATGCACTGCCTCCAGTGGCTGAGCGCCCTCTCAAATTGAAAAGTGCATTTCCAGAAGTGACCTTTAGCAGCAGTGGTGGCATTTTGATCTTCAGGGAAGCCTCCTTGGCCCTGTAACCCAGGGTTTGATCCTATCATTCAATGACACTGTCAGAGGGGATGGAGAGAGTGTGAAGCTGAGTGAAGTTTAGCGTGTCATGGTGCGTTAAATAGCTCTCTGAGAGTGACTGGATGAGCTCAATTTGTTCTGCTAGCAGATAAATAACTTTCTCAGTGTTATTAATAGCTCTAATGGTTTATTCCAAAAAAAAAAAAAAAAGGAATAATAATAGGATTGAGTAATCAAAACTATTGATTAATGAATAAGGCCCCTTGAAAAGGTATACAGAAGTTTTAGCACAAAATGTTAGTACTTCTGGGCATAGTTCCAGTAGAGACTGTAGTGAGGATTGAACAATAGAATTATTATACAAAGTCATTGTTTCCAGAGTGGAAAAAAATTAGTCCCTTTTCTTCTTTAGCAATTCATTCATCAAATAAAAATACATTTTTTAACAGTGGCATTGCATCCAGTGTTCTTTTTGCAGCTGGGCTCAGCACTTCCACAGAACTCCCATTGACAACAGTAGTGTTTCTGTGATGCAAATTAAGAGAATTTCTTCCTTAAAAGTGAAATCCTGGGGTCTTCACTTGCTTTTTATGCACGTAAAAGCACTGATGACTTCAGGAAAAGTACATACAGTCCCCACCTCCCTTGTGCTTGAATACTTTTGCTTTGCAAAATGGAAATCTGGGACCAGGAGGTGAGGAAGAAAGAGATTAATTTCCTTGGAGTTTAAAATAATTCTAATAAAAATTCTATAAAATGTAACTCATTGGCCTAATACCTTCTATAACAAATAATGCTTTGGGGAACAATAAATTGTGTAATGATAGTTCTGCTCAGATTGACTAAATCATTATGTGTTGCAAAATGTCAGCCACTGAGGAAATCATAACTAAGCACAGTGCAAGCTGGCAATCTTGTAAAAAGTCTTCTATCATAAAAGAAAAACGGAGACTAAAAACATTTCAAAGATGCTAGAAGGAAAAGGCTAACAACTGGCTTTCTTTTACATTTTCAAATTTACCTGCTTTACTCAGGAGAGCATAAAGACATAATCAATCAAAACAAAGCTTTCATAGATCCTCCTGTGATTAATCTAATTATTTTGGAGAGATCAGATGCATTTGCCGTTGATATAAACAACAGTTTGATTGAAGAATCAAAACTAAATCAATAGGCATAGAATGAGGATCAAAATGTTATAAGCTAGGGAGGTTAGAATCAATATTTTCATGAGGAGAGTCAACAACTGGTACTGCTGTGCTTAAACTCACCGAATAAATATTCTGTTTTCAGAAGTCAGTTGTCACAAAATCAAAATCATTGTAGCTGAGACATTTGCCTTTTCTACAGAAGATCTTTTCAAAATATGTAACTAAAGTTTTTCAAGAGAGAATGCTGTAGTGAAGCCATGAAGGATGAAAACAATCTGTAATATTTGGAAATTGCTCCCGACGCTTGAAAACCTTTAACCATTAGAGAGCAGCAGCTCAGCCAGTCCCCATCACCTTCCCTTCCTGAATCCCTGCCCTAGAAGCTCTGGGTTATCAGAAGGCTCCCACTTGTTGGGTCCCCCCTGCAGTTTGGATGCTGAAAGCACCTGGCAGTCTGAAGAGTTGAAGGTGAAGCAAGAAGAGTGTGATGAAGGAAAATAGTGGGCAGTGGTACACATTTCTGCACATCTGGGCATGCTGATCTTGGCCAGTCTCCTACCACCACTTACAGACATCTTTCACTTGCATACTGAGGGAATATTTACGTTTTGAGCTTGGGATGCAGCTCAGAGCTGCATTTCTGCACAGAGATTGATTGAGGGGAATCCCTGGGTTCCTTTCTTAAGCTTTCAGAAGTTGGAACTGAGGAGATATTAGTGGCAATGTCACCAGTTTTCTTGAATTCTGTGGTCTTTCTCTGCCCCAGTTTGGAATATGGTGACTGCCTACATCTTCCCTGAGCACGCAGTTAAAAAACAATTAGGAGAAGATGCCAGAGAGGGATTGATTGTAGGAAAGGATGCATCTCTTAAATTTTACTTGTAATGTTGGAGACTCCCTTTCCTCATTTTCTACCAGTCATCTGTTCTTACTGTAACTATACTGATGCTGAAAGTGGTACAGATGATATGGTGATAAAAATGTTTTCATAAACCAGGCTTAAATTTGCCAAAAAACACTTCAACTTCAATTTAGACATCATTGTAAGTAACAGTATAATGTTTGTAACAACTTTCTTTGAATTTCCAGGGAAATTTTGAAGAATTTACTGCTTTAAAAAGTAGTTTCAACCTCTGACTCTTGCAGTTTTTAAAAAAATTAGAAAAGAGATTGAGAACATGAATGAGAGCTCACCAAGTCTATAGGTGATTGGTGTCAGCTCCTGGCCACTGTGCACAGCATCATTTCTGTTCTTGATTCTTTGTGGATGCAAACCTGCTTAAATGGCTACAAGTAATAAGTGCTTATTTCAAGAAGGTCAGCTGAAACATAATCTATGCCTCTTTTAGCTACTTTACTGCAGTTTTCTAGTCTGTCTTTTAATTTTATTTCACTTAAAAGGCTTCAGGGTTGCATTTCAAGCTGCAAGTGTTAACCCATGTGCTCTTGCAGTGTAGTTAAGCATACGAGCTGTTGTTATGGTGTTATATTATGTAGAGTGCACTAGATAGAAATTCTTTTGAGCTAGTGAAAATTCAGGTTGATACACTTGCTCATGGCTCCTTTTTTTTTTTTTTTCCCACAGGATGATAGAAGTCGTAAAAGCCAGAGTTTTGGGTTAGAGATAGAAATAGATGTCTCTAGGGTATTGTTTCTTCTTGGCAATTAGCTGTTGAAAAAACACTCAACACCTAACTGCATCACAAGGCACATAAGTTTAAAAAATCTGCCTACAATTCCCAAACACTTTTCTCCTGTTTTTCACCTTAAATTTTAAGGATTAGCCTTGGATTCTTTCTCAGCCAGCAAAGAAAGCATCAGAATTTCAACTGAGGCTAATTGTGCGCTTTTCTATTGTAGTCTGACCCTTCCCATAAAGTGTATTGTTTTTCCAAACTTGATCTATTTGGAAGCCTTCACTAAATCTTAAGCAGAAGCCTTTGACAACGTTAGCTGCTGTAGACTTTATATTTCTAAAAATAAAGCAGGAAGAAATTTTGTATTTTGGAATTCCAGTGGTTCATCAAGCCCAGAGCCTGGTTTATTTGAATGCAATATAGTTCCTGAGAGGCACACCTCACTATCATTTTAAGTTTTTGTAGATTCAAGTGAAGCTTAGTGATATGAGGCTTTAGCTCCTAGGGAATTCTGTGAGCAAAGGATCACTTTGATCCAGGGACATACTGTAGGAACCATGGTAACATATCTCTCAAGGTGTGAGTCTTCTTGCTGTGAATTTTTTTTTTTCCAGTCTGCTTGTGAACTGGGATTGGCAGGAACACTCAAGCTTTCGATTGGAATTTACCAAACAAAAGGCTATTGAGGAGTTAAATCTGGAAATCAGCACTTTTTCTTTCAGATTTCCCTTAAGCTCTGGAAGCAAAGGGTTGTATGGCAGCTGCTTGCTTGAACACCAGAGGGGAAAAAAAACAAAATGTCTGTTAGGCATCACCTGATAATCTGTCTCAACTGAAAGTGGCTTAAATTTTCCTTATTTGAATAAGAAATATGTAGAGATTCATTCATGCTATGTACTTACTGAGTTAGAGACATTGGGAGCTCTTGTCTTGATCCAAAAGAATTGAAAAGAAAAAAAAGGTAAACAGGAATTCATTTGTTAACGTATAAACTTCAGTGTAAGCACCATCTGTTTTTCACCATTGTTGTCTTCCAGCAATTCCGTCTCTTGACAGGGTTGAATTCCCTATTTTAGAGAGGATTCATTACTCTATTCTGATATTTCATAATGTCAGCTACAAAAATTGTTTTCATCTTCCCCATAAATGCACCCCAACAGAACATGTGCTACAGCGCTTGCACAAGCCAGCATTGTCCTGTGTATATATATATATATGAGACTAAGTGATTGGCTTCAATTGATAAAAATCCTAAAAATAATTTTAACAGGAGATCAGCTAAGCCAACACCAACTCTTTTTTACATACCTTAAATGCTCCCTTGCTTAATTTTGCCCTTTCAGTTAGGTAAATCATTACTATTATGTATATTCCGAATTCTCATTTGGAATAGAGTTAGACTGTATCTGAAGATACTGCTGGTGACTGAAGTCAGGGTACACCTCAAAACATCCTTGCTTGAGTTAGGTCATGTAGAAAAAAATCCATCTGGAATTCTCAGTGCTTTCAGCAATGGATAGTTTGGCATTTTGGCAGCAACTGAAATCTTTCTCAGCCTTTGCCATTTTTTTTTCCTTAAGTCCCCAGTAATGTTTTTCTGTAAAGCATAGCCCAGGTAGATTCTTGAAAATATCTCCTTTAAACATTTATTTAACAACCAGCAAAATGAAAGAAACTTGCAGTGTGTTTAATGTTATACAAGCACTTCCTACAGAATTCGCAGAGTAGAGACGGTACGATTTTACATGCCTTCTCTTTGACTTCAGTGAGCTGCGGATCAGACCTCAAAATACTCTTCCCTGTGAAACTCTGTAACTCCATTTAGCAGCTGCTTCCAAACACAATGGGAGGTTTTCAAAAATATCTTCGTCTGGAAGTGTTCGTCTGTAGGCATAAAAGCAGCCTTGATAACATTAGGGGGAAAGATAACAATGTCTATCTCTGTAATGATATCACCTTATCTTTAATTAATGTAGAGTACTGTAAGATCTTTTCTGAGATAGGAGCCTCTTATTTGGGTAAGATTCTTCCTTGGAAGGTATCAAGCCAGCACAGCTGCTTTAAACAGGGGTTTAATGTAACTTGTTCCCCAGGCTCAGAGGCATCCAGAATCAGCTGTGGTTGTTTCCTTTGAGGCAGGAAAAATAAAAAAGCTCCTGTCAGAAAGATGGAGCTATCCATTTCTAATACTGCGGTGGTTTCATTTAGAAACTGCCCTTATTCCATGGAATTGTACGACCTCAGCTCACAGTGTTTTAACTAGAAATGAGCCCAAATAAATCCCCTGGATCTGAGCTCTGAGTAGTTTTAAATTCCAGTCAGAGTTCGGATACTTCAGACAGCTTTTGTATCTGTAGTACACACCCACATCCATAGTAATATATCTTGAAAGCTGTATAAAGATCACGGTCCCACCCTCAATATAGGAAATACCAGAAATGTGGTTTCCTGTATTGTCTGAGTATGAACCCCTCCTGCATCCAAACAATACAGTCTTTAATTAAATGCTGCTCAGTGTTTACTTCTTCCATTTCCACTGGTGGCCCCCATCTTACTTTGCTTCTGCCTTTGATCCCTTGTCTGATCAACAATGAGGGTCGCTGGTATGTCTGACTTCCAGCTGAGTTCTCAGCCTCCTTATCTCCTTTGTACTGCACACTATTGCTCCTGTAGCAATTTTCCTCATGCCAACTTCTTTTCTCATTGCCTGGGGCTAGCAAAGGAGCTATGGGTGAGGAGCACCTCACAAATAGCCTGCTTGGGTTCCTGGGCCCTAACTGGCATGGTCTGAATTTCTGCATAAAGGAAAGTGCCCATCAAACTGGGATAGCATACCAAGCTTGGGACAACCTTGTCCACAAAGATTAGATGACTCTATGGCAATGTTTTAAATGTACCGTTTGATCACCTGGAACTTACTAACTGATCAAGCATCTCACAGCTGATAGGTATCTCTCTCTTAAAAAATTCACCCACTTGGATAAATCTTAACAGCTGATATAGATCTATGAATGGGCTGTAATGGCCAACTTGCCTTACGTGAGCGCTGTCAGAAGACACAGTTATAAATCAGAGTGTTGCTGGGCTGAGGTGGTGGGGAAGGAAAAATTTAGAGTCAAAGGTAGGGCATTTCTATGTGTTGTTTCCTAAGAAGTAATCTACAGTTTAAGGGCAGATCCTCTTGTATTCATCAAGTGACTCCTGCTTTTGGTTCTGCTTTGTTTTGTACACCCAGTGCTGCTGCAGAATAGTTTCTAAACTTAACTGGCTGTATTGCAAGCAGGCTTTTATTAATAGTTCACCTATAAGTGTAGGACTGTATGCACTGTGAGTTGAAGTGTTTTTCTGAGGTGGGGAGATAGATGGTGTGAAGTGTTTGGCATGGGTTCTTAGCTTGCAACATATTGTGCTGAGTGTCATGTAAATCCATAATGGCTTTCTTCTACTTGAAGTCATCGCTGTTGTGAACAATGAGGTTACCTTAAAAGTAAGTAAAAAAAAAAAACCAACAAAAAAACAAAAATCACTTCTCTGGTTAAACAACAGATTTGTCAATGAGTTGCCAAAATTGTAAACGTCAAGATAGCTAAGTACAGTTTTATACGTGTAATTTTCTATGCATATGTCTGATACTCCTTAATTTGGAAAGGCTGTAGTAGGTTCCATCCTACTACAAGGCAGTCCATCTGTTCAGTGATTTGGTGATTTCAGAACAGCTACACTTGTCACTCTGCTCCTCTTGCTGTAGTCCATTCAGATATGTGACCAGCTTCTGATTTCACTGGCATCTTTAGAAGTATTGGCATATGCCATGTAGCTGTCTCTTGTGTGCTGTGCTGGTTATGTCCATGCTGGCCTCGTGCCGTGCTGAATTTATCTGCTCCAACAAGTGAGCTCCCATTTACTGAAGGCCAGGTTTGCATGGCCCTATGTACATAAAACTCAGCCCACAGAGATCATCACAAATATGTACAATATACCACCTTGAAGGTAAATGAAGGAAATACATTTTTTTGGTGAGTGCTTTATGTTTTTGGAGACTGTGTACTACTTTACAGATGAGGACTGTCTTGGGTTGTATGTGAAAACAGCATGGAGTTCAATGTGATCATAATGACAGGTTCAAAATAGTCTGGTTGTTCCAGGATGGTAAGCTGCCAGGGAGCATAGCATTACGGAGAGCGTAGCTGGTTGTTTGATGTGCAGTTGCATTGTGTAAATGCTAAACTATACTGTGACATGCAATCACATGCTCCTTTTTAGGAGGGGTTCTTGTGTACTGCAAAGAAAAGAGAATTGCTGATTACTTATCTTTAGCAGTGCTTGGGGTTTTCTTTAAGGAGTGAAAGGCTAGGTGAAAAATGCAAGCCAAAGCTATGCCTACTACCAGATCCTGCTGCAGTCACAGGTGAGCTTGGAGGTCCTGGTGCTGCTCTGTACTGCTGAGCTGCTGATGCTTTTGACATGAGTGACGTTTCTATGGTGAGTAGGATTTGGGGGGCAACTATAAAGAGTCCATTTATGGTGGTTTTGGATTCATTTCCATTAGGTGTATACACAAATGTAATACAGTAAAAATGCAAAATAATACCTATCTGTCAGGAACAGTGCGCTGCCTTGTAAGATTACCCCATGACCAAGAGGACTGGATGAAATCGTGCCTGTTAGCATGGCTCTCTGCCAGCTTTAATCTGTCTTCTGCCTTTTTAAATGGCCTGATGCAAAAAGAGGATTGTAGATTCTGTATGGTCTGTCCTTGGCCATGCTTTTCCCTCTGTCAGGCAGGGAAATTTTGTGGAGAGCTTTATCTTCATTTCTGTGGAAAGCACTACAGAGTGTGCTGTCTCTCTCATGCTTTCTGTGAAACAAGTTGGATTGAAGTGCAACAGCATGGTACAAGCTGTTTTAAGGCCTAACAGTCAGAGACAGAACGAGACTCCTCCCTGAGGATCTTAGAATAAAAATAAAGAGGACAGAGTATGGGAAGAGAAGAAAAAAGAACAAAGGAGAAGAGCCAACCCAACAATGTATCAGAGGACAAATGTAACCCATGGACAGAAGTGGGCTTCCTGATTCCCTCTTTAGTACCCAGCCACTGGCTGCATTTTTTCTGTTCTAAAAAGAGTCAGTAAGATATTGTTAAAAGGATAGATCCTGCTCATGTGAAAACCTTTTGAGTATTTCATCAGGACACTTACTTTGCTGTTCTGTGTGTTCACGCATGCATTCATATATATATTGGGGGTGGGAAGAGAAGAAAAAGGGAGGGAGAGAAGAACATCCTGTGGGATTTCTTTTACCATCTGCTGAGTTCTGACTGCCATCTGTAAAGTAGAAGCGTTTATATTGTTGAGCCTTTGTTCAAAATGTATTTTTTGTCACAGTGGCTTTTGGCATTATCATGCATGACTAGAAGAAATATTCAACAGTTTGGGGCAAGCAGGATAAAACACCAATAACTCAGGAATCTGAAACATGCAGTTTATGCAGTAATTTGACAGAAGGGTTTGACATAGTGCCTACTGTAATCGCCCCCTTAGAAGTTCAGATGTAACCTCTGAGGTTCACAGGAGATCAAACAGCAACTTGTCCACAAAGGCAGAGGCTTATTTAGCTGAACATGGGTAAGGTGTGGGTATCTAGAGTCATAATTACCTGAGCAATTTACTCTGCTTGTCAGAAGTCCCTTTGCTTAGATGGTTTGTCTGTAAGCAATCAGGAAATACAGAGTACCTTTCTTGCTGCAGTTCAGGCAAAACAGAACATCTTTAGTTGTGCTCCTTCATCTGTAAATGTTGCTGCACAGCTAGTTACATATACAGCTCTAATTGCTGACTTGTTGAGCTTATTTGTAAGTTTGCAAAGCGAACAGTGCAATAGAAAGCAATGAAATGCAAGCAACATAAAGAAAAAAGAAATCCACGCCTGGCTTCCTATTTCAGAAGTCAGAAGCATGTCTTTGACTAATTTCCTATCTTGCATGTGTGTAACTTGCCTACAAAGTTTTCTAACATCAGAGGCATAATTGGTAACACACATCACAAATGTGTTTGCCTATTAGCCTGAGCTTTTGGTCTGCCCTTGGAATTTGTGTGGTAAAAAATATTTGGCAGAGATTAAACAAGAACAAAGGAAGCTCTAATGGACCACCACGGTCTAGGAAGGTAACAAAAGGAAGAGAGGCTGCATTTGACTTAACACAGAATCAAGCTAGAAGACATTTTATGCACTGGCTGGCTTTTGTAGATCAACCTGTGTGGGGTGTGCATCCAGCCACTGAAATACAAGCTGTTTTCAGCTTCACACTATTTGGCTGCTAGATCCTCACTCTCTTCTGGGTTCAGTCTGTAAGTCAGCATGACTGCAGCATCTGAGATGCAGCTAAACAGTGGTTTAGCTAACTGTGGTTCCAGAGCAAAAATAAATGGGCCTATCTCTGGTTCTCTTGGTATGGATTACCTAAGGAGGCATTGTGTGGCTTCCTCAGCTGGAAAATAAGGGTGTTGAGAATGAGATCACACAGAAAAACAATCTCTTATGTGCAGAGAAATTGAAGTGACTGAGAGTACTCACTCTACAAGGGTGAAAAATAAGGGGAACAAAATAAAAGATAATAAAATAGCCTAGGGTTCAGTTACCTCCTGATAAAAGAGCAACAGGATAGAAATATGAAAAATCTTGAATGAGAAAAGTATATGTCTTGAAGCCACACTGTCAAACTTTAGGTTTCGTCATTCCTTGAGCCAAGAAACTTAGGTTCAAAGTGTGGTGGGATATTTTTATGTGAATAACGTGTATCTTGCAAGAGGCAATGCTAATAAAAGCACATTCGAGAAAACAAAACTCTGTGTCTTAGCATTTAAACAGAATGACCTTTTGCAGGCAAAATTACATTTGTGTATTGCATATTTATGCATTTATTTTCACAGGAGCATCTGGTGCTGGCTTTCCCAGACAAGTTTCTGGACTGGGCTGACTGTGGGTCCAATCCAGTCAGGCAATTCCTGTGCAGCAGTCTCTCCTTTGATGAAGATTTACTCCAAAATTGCTGTTAACAGATTAACTAGAAATCTTGTGTTCTGAGAAACTGCATTTGCTGCAGGAACAGCTGTGAAATTTGATAAAATCACCACGGTCTGTTTAAATGGTTTTATAGCAGTAGCTCTTCAGTTAACCCTGGATCATTTAATAGCTGGATAAGTCTTTCAAGTGTAATTATAATGATGTTTTCAGAGAATTTAATATTTTACACAGGATTTTTTCAAACAGGAAAGGTGAAGGTATATATGCCAAAACTGAGAGTCTGGCACTGCAGGCACCATCTTGCTCCCTGGTGCATAAATCTGCATCCTTGTTTGGAAAGGCACAATGCCTGATTTAAATGGCCAGTTTGCTTAAAACCACCCCCCACCTCATCCAAGCCAATTGCAGTGAAAAGTCTACAGTTGCAGTTACTTTTTAATTATCAAATGAGATCATTACTGAAGTGGCATATGTTATAGGTATGTAATTATGAAGTGTTAAATACTTTGGATCTAATTATTTCATCTTCCTAGCAAGGGGCTATTCTACTGCAGTACATGAACTTTTGCTTCAGCTTTGCTTCTGGTTTGCTCTGGCACACGTTATTTGGGACAT
Source organism: Odontophorus gujanensis (assembly GCA_013399175.1). NCBI lineage: Eukaryota > Metazoa > Chordata > Aves > Galliformes > Odontophoridae > Odontophorus > Odontophorus gujanensis. The sequence continues at coordinate 96,516 of VXAB01010046.1, forward strand.
TTAAAAATAGGCTCTTGGTTCTGATCTTGCCTTTCCACAGGAATTTTGCCTGAGTCAGAGGTTTAGGGATAGGATTTGTTTGCATTGCAAAATGGTCTTGTTCAATAGTGCTTTAGTTCAAAGAACTTTAATATCTGCTTATGAATTCTAACATAAAAGCATATATACAGGAAGTAGACATTTTCAACACCAACTTATATATCAGCTGCAATAATGTAATGAAAAATTAAGTGTGCTGTGCTGCCATAGTTAATCTAGAAAGTAAACTGTATGGAGTATGATACATCTCATGAGTAAAAGTAAATCCTTAAAGAAAAAATCCATTTCTATCCTCCATGTTATGGTAGGATATTATAATTGGAGGTTTTTTCATTATTATATTGTGCTATATAGCATCATATCTGGATGCCATAAATCTTCATATATAAAATGAAAGCTTCAGAGAAAGTTCAGAATTAGATCAAGGAAAAGATGTGGTTATGTGAAGAACCTTGTAAATAATGAAATGAATAGTCATCAGTGAAATTCAGTTAAAAAATTCACAAGTTATTATGCTACAAAGGGATTATAGATGCTGACAGAAAAATATGTGACTGTAATGTAAAACCATCAGGCCTTTTCTTTTTGCCTCCCATAAATCTGTTCCCTTACCTAGGTCTAGAGTTGACTACTTACCTTCTTTTAGTTTTAAAATCCATTGTTCTAATTAAGCCCATTTATATGATTATCAGTACTTTTAAACATGGATAATTCTAGTGTTTTAGAGTAGTAATGAATAACTGACATTATGGATATCAGTCATATAATTAATTTCCATTTCCTGATATATTATACATCCAATTTATTTAAGCAACATGTTATTTTGTCATTTTATTATCATATCTCTTCTTTTGACAAGTTAATAATAAAAAGGCAAAACAGAACATTATCTGCTGTTGAAGTAAATGCATCTTCATTATACAATAAATAAATTCTTCAACAAAGGCTGCCAGGTATGAGTGTAACAGAAGGTTGGAATTATGGTGAAAATATAAGTCAAGTAATATAGCTCATGGTTAATATGTCCACCTCTGCTTCTCCCTCTTCAAGGAATGCATGTCCTGTCATTCAGTTCATAGTTAAACTCAGGACATCTCGTTATTAGTTGGATGATCTCCATCATGACAACTGTACCTGGCAGTGCTGAGAGTTTGGATTAGCCCTGAGACATGTTTAGATGCCAGACTGCCATGTGTGCTTCATGGGAAGTGCTTTGCTTACCCACCCTTTTTAATGCGCCGCAGTCCATTAGCATCTGCACTCCTCATTCTTCCAGCTGGTGCTGTAAGTTTGTCTTCACCCTTTAAACAGTCTCTGTCCTTTCTGTACTCCACCATTTGGGCTGATAGAGGAGCTGGTGCTCACTCTGTTTGCTACTGTCAATATTAACTCATTCAAAATATAAGCAAGAACTATTACAGTATTATAATTAGCTTTGTTTTGTCAAATATAAACAGACTAAAGCCATATTCTTCAATATAGAGTTTTAAGTCCAATGTAATTTTTTTGACCTCAATGCTCAAACCAATGCAGTTATTGAAGTAAAAAGCTGTAAACATTATTTTAATGGCAAAAGCAGATTGTTTACATTTGCCATATATGAAAAATATATGAAGCCATTTTAGTAAAAACTTTTCATGAGGTTAACAGCTTATTAACCGTGGCTCTGACTATAAACCATATATATTATATCTCAGTGGCAAAGTGTGCATCATCACGTTTCATTGTGTAATATCTGATCATAAAAGTTAGTACTGAGAGAATAAATACAAAGCATTATCCTATTTTCTTATTTGCAGCATTGATTTGATAGAGACTCATACAAGAAAATGTAATAAAAATGTCCAGGTAAATGCCTGGTTTGTGGTCCTCATAGTCCCTCTAGAAATGACAATTCTGTTGTTGCCATAGCGTAAGTAATGTGTAATAAACAGTATTATGGTTTCATTTGTTGTTGTCACATAATGCTATACTTTACAAGTGCAGTTGTATTTCTTCTGGAAAAGGTTAAGAACAGTGTGGAAGGAGCATTCCCTGAGGACACTGGTGTCTAGGATAATAAACTCTTGGTCCATTTTGTGCAAATGGGACTGCAAAACCAAGTTCTTTGCATTCAGAACAATATAATACAGCACTTCTAAAATAAATATTAAGAGATCTTGGTTTGGGATGTATTTAAGGAAGGTGTTTTATGCACAGTGTAAACGTAAATATGCAATGACTTGACTATATCCATTGAGCAGGCATTGTAAACTCTTCCTCAGTTTTTGTTTTATAGCACAGTGGACTAAAAAAACATTATTGTAACCCTTTCAAAGTTCATCATTTGTGTCATTTCTGCATAAAAAATAAGGGTTCTTGTGATTGTATGTTTCCTTTGGGTTGCATTTTTTTTTCTGTTCTCAAAAATAATAAGTGCATTTCTAGTGCTCTGTGATCCTCACTGTGACAGTATGTTCCGGTAAATAATCTGGGTATAACCCATGTAGTATCTTTTCCAAAGTTTGTGAGAAATAGAAGCTATCACAATTTTTATTTAACAATTAAAAATAATTCCCCTCTCCATGCCTTTTCCTTTGTTGTTGCCTTAGCTAATGCTTCTGTAACCTGTCTTCTAGCTTTTGTAAATACATTGCTATCTTTGTAGTACCTGCTTAGGAACTGAGCCTTGAGCAGATTTAGTTATGTTTCCTTTCTGAGATGTTCTTCTTACCACTTATCTCATATTTCTTCTTGAGAGTTTTTTGTAGACATGGCTGATACTGCTGGTGTTTACAAGTGAACGTAGAGAAATGCCTCTGCAAACTTCAACCTAGATTTTTTTTTTCAAGTGAAGCATTGACAAAGAAGGGATTGCTGGTGTAAATAACAATGTGAAAGTAGTTACAGCCATGAAGGAATGACCATCTTTTGTTGTAATGAGCTTTGCAGTGCATTCTTACTTGGGGCTTTGTTATACAGCAGCAAATCAAGTTTATCATCTGCAGGCTGCTGAGTTAAGATACAAACTCAACTTTCTGTCCGTTTTGTTCATTATGTGGCAAGGAACTTGTGAAAATCAAATATCCTATACTTAAAAGGCTGTATCAATGGATGTACACTTAAGGAGGTGAAATTTACCCCCTGTTCATCTTGGCACGTACCTGTGAGGCAGATGGTGTACCAGGTTCTGTGATAACCATCGCAAAGGGTCCTAGGACAGATACAGGTATAACATACTGCCATGAGCTAGAGCAACCTTTAAACTGATGTGAAGAGGAATCACCCTGTATGAAATAGAAACAAGCCAACACAATACAGCTCTGATTCTTTGTGGTCTTTGCAATTTGCTCACTCTTTGTTTTCCCTGGTCAGGAAACGTGGTAAGACCCAGTGCCCAGAACCTTTTAGGTTTGTTTGAAGTTGTTCACATTTGGAAGGTTTGAATGTGTTGGTTTGGTAAAGTTAAACGATTCATTGACCCAGGAAGAGCATAATTAACACTAGCTCTTCCTGGGATGCAAGTGTCTGCTCTTATGGTGCCTTTCTGGTACTTGCTATCATAACCTGTTCCTTCAAGGCTGTAATTCTGCATTGATCAGTGGTGTTCAGGTGTAAAGCTGAAAACCTAACCCAGGACATTTTACATACTGAGTAAATTCTGACAATTCAAAAGCTGTATTTTAATTTCTGCTATATTATAAAAACGTATGCTTGAGAATATTCTTTTTCTGGCTCAAATTTCATTAGCATTTGTCTCTTGAAGTAGTGCTGCAGTTGATGCAGAAGCAGCATTTTGGAAAGCTGAATTTTGGGAGGTTGCGATTATTCAAAAACTCGTGCTTATTAGAAAGCTAGACATGTTGCTTCAGTAACATGTAATAAACAACAAGCATTCTTAGCAACTAATTGTAAGTTTAAATTTATTTGTACAAGGTAATTGCTAAAGGATCACAAATAATGAACTAATTAATGAAATTTATTGCCTGTTTGCAAATAACTTGTTGACAGAAAGCACTAAACTTGTCAGTTGAAATTATTCATTGCCAATTATTTCACTGACTGAATTCAAAGTTGCAGAGTCCTCCGTGATGGTCTAGGGATAAACTCTCCTACTCCAGCTGGTTTACAGACATTCCTGCCTTCACTTTAAGTAATTGGTATAAGCAAACACATGCTAATGTTGCTCTGTGCACCTTTTGATAAATGTGTTTAAATCATGCTGTGGCAAAACAGGTGCTTTTGGCCTGTATCTTAGAACAACTTCCTTTAACATTGTCCAGAGTCCTGGTAAATTGTAGCTTTGGAAGATGGCAGATGTCAAAACTGGAGATAAAATCCCGCCCATTGAGAAAGCCTTCTCCCCTCAAACACAAATGCAGGAGTGAACTGCCAAATACTCTCAGATATATTCACTCTCATAAAATATGAAGACTCATACATGTGGACTCTGACCTTATAAAGTCACAGGTTAGAGACTCTTATTACACATTTCTTTCATTGGCTTTTGGCCAGGATTTTAAATTGTAGCATCCTTTACAATCCTTTGTTTTAGTCTTCTTGGTAAGAATTGTCACTTTCAAAGTCATGAGCACAGAGCTGATGTCAATATGTCAAGATGGTCAAGATGATGTCAAGAGCTATTTATTACTTGTGAAAATCAGGGCATTTTCAAGGCATGTGCTCAGGTTCTAGCAGTTTAGCCTTACATTATCCTTTGGCACCTTTAAATCTAACGTGTGTCTTTCTGATCTGCTGCTGACATATCTTGTTTGACTAGTATTCTCTAATTCATAGCATCTTCAACTCTTCTATTTTCTCCATCCTGTGCTCCCTATTGCCTACAAAAGATGATATAACAAATTATTTGAGGAATTCTATTTGCTTATGTAGGTAAGTGAATTTAGAGAGAAAAAAGTTGTACAGTCCTTTCTCACAGCAAAAGTTATTTTTGTAACTACTGGTATATTCTGTTCATTTATTGTTTGTAAGTCATTGCAGTCAATAGACAAGTGCAGTGCTGATCTCTGGGAAAAACCAGAGCATGCTATTTGCATGAATTCGTGACAAAGACCATTTACATAGAATTTATATTTGTAATATGCTGTGAACGACTTCTGTTTTTCCTTCTTCCTAATACACTTTTCTTGCATCTCTTCTCACTGACGAAGTTCCTCCTTGCATTAATTTTTGGAAAGTCCTGGTATATTTTGTTGATGTGCAGCAATATGAGCGCAAAAATGCAAAGGCAAAATCAGAGATTTGGTTGCATAAAAGCTTTTAATAATTTTCAGTGAGCATAAAACTTTTCAGGACCACCTGAAGTGAAAAAATTAATGCAGACTGTGAATAGAAAATAATTGACTACATCCTAGATTAATTGCAAATTTTGAAACTGCCTAATTTATTTGTCGAAAGATATATAATTTACTAAATCATTTTTCCCAGCAGAGGACTTTGCAGATACTTTTCTTCTTTTGATAGGATAGAAGGGATTGTTGTCGTGTTGTGCCCAGCACAGTCCCTGTTTTGCTAGCTGTCTAAGAAAGCTCTTAAGAGAACTCTGTTTCATGCTGCGGTAGCTGAAATGCCTTGCCTTAAAAAGACCACCCAGTTCCACACCTGCTGACCTTCTCACAGAAGCACAAAACACAAGTTAGAAAAAGCAACAGGGAAAAGAAAGTATGGTTTGCTTTGGCAGTACTGGGAAAGACATCACTGAAGTGGAAACGGTGCTCGTGAGGAGTACACTGCATGTTCATGCTGCCACATCCAGCTACCAGGGGAGTGTGAAGCCAGTCTGCCCACAGGGAGGAGAAGTGATGGCAGTGCTTCCCTGCAGTGTCTGGGCATTGCCCCATTCCAGATGCTTTTTCACAGTCTGTGTTTTCCTGCGCAGTCAGCAAGGGCAGTAGAAAGGATAAATTGACCTAATAAGTTATTTTGATCTCTTCTGATGTGATAAAAAGAAAACTGTAAAAATCAGTACAGACTAGTTCCAACTTGAAGGCATGTAATAGCATCTAATAGAGTAATCTGATTAATGTTCTACATTCTTTCTTTAGGTTTCTCTGATGCACCCTACTGAGCTTTCCAAGTGGTTCACTCTATACACAGGAAATTAAGTGGCAAAGAATATGCTATGAACTGTTCCTGCCAAGGAAACCAGAATGAAATACTGCATTTGTTGGTAGAATAATAAGCATTCACACGTGACTACTGCATGCTGGCTAACAATTGAACAATTGCTCAAGAGAGGAGATTAACTGTATTACGGGCCTCTCTTAACCGTAACTGCTAACTCATTACATAGCAAAATAGGTGTCATCTCAACCAGGCTGGAACCTTTGAAAGTCAGTACAGCTCTTTAAGTGCAACTTAAAAATTTGTAGACAGCAAACTCCAAACTCAAGCAACAGCACTGATGCATGCAAATGATAATCCAAGCGAAAACTTCTATAGGAAGTCCTATCTGTGAAAGTAAAAGGCATGATAAAGGTCTTGTTTTTGGAAAGCAAAGGTCTCTCCTCTCTCATAACACTCAGATAAAATTCATTTGCCGGTGGAACTGCTGCTGGGGCACCTAGGGACAGCTATGAAGGTCCGATACAGCCTTTGAACTGAGGGAAGAAGATGATGTACTTTTCCATCAAAAGGCAGATAAAATCTTTTTAGTTTTTTATTTCACTCTTACCATGTTGTTGTCTGGCTCTGGTTCAAGACAACCAGCTGTAATCTAGGCACGGTCTTGGTCTGATGCTGGATCATGCATGCATTTCATGAATTGAGTCAGAGAGAATTAAAATGCCGAACTGGGTTTCATCAACCTGTTAAAGATTGTTTTTTTTCAGTCTTCAGTTCTCTTAATGAAATCATACATTGTTTGGACAAGAATAATGGGCTTCATGAAAATACGTGTTGACGTTTAACTTGATCCATTTCCATTCAGGACAAATAATATGCACAACAGTCAGGTATGTTACATGTAATATGATGTTCCTCTCTTTGGCTCAGATATCTTTGACTCTCCTTGACTCTTCAGTTAACTCTCACCCTCTAATTTGGTATCACATGTGAATATGAGAGACATTGCAGTAGTGGTCCAAGACTTATTTCACTTTCAACAATGGAGAAAGTGGATTACATACTGATTCTTCTTTACCCAGATCTAGATCAGGTAAGGGCTTCCTTGTGTCAAACTTCTTTCCAGTCCAGCAGGAAATTCAGAGAACCAGAAATATTAGCAAGATAATTTTTGTTTGTTTGTTTTTTGTTTTTGTTTTTGCTTCCTTCCTGTATAGCTCCTAGTGAAATATCCTAAGACAAATCCTGAATGCTTGCAAAGCAGATCCCATTTCAATTCATTTTACTAGACATTAGATGACTTGTAAAGGTGTGATGAGCATGCGTGGTGGAATCTAGGCTTTTAAAACCCATATTGATGCTATTATTTTTTTTCACTTATAACAGCAAAAAAGTTATTTAATTGCAGATCTTGTAATGAAATTGCATAAACATTTGGCTTTTTTATTATTATTTTATATTTTTTATTATGAATGTTTAGAAAGCCCTAAAATAATATTTATAAGGGTTTTAGGTTGGAACGTTTAGCCTTGTCGTGAATTGAATTGCATTGCTATTCACCTACTATTGGCAATGTGTTAGATACACAATATACATCAAAAAGATATGTTCCTTGAATTGCTCACAATCTGAATGAATTGAATTGTTTCATTAGAAGAGTGAGAGATTACAATTTGCTCTTCAGTATACTACTTTCTTCAAAAACAGTATTGAAAGAAAAAGCATCTGTTGCCTGTTCGCTAATGTGTGACACATGCAATTTCTTGCAGAGAACAAAACACCAGAATTGCATTTTATTTCCAGATTTTTGGCTTGCTAAAAGCATGGATCTTAGGAAACACATTTTTAAACCCTCTATTAAAGCCTTTCAGGTGTGGTGTCATAAAACAATTACATTTTCAACATTTTTATTTGAAGATCCTCAGCCCATGTAGTTCAGTCCATCTTTGCTCTTTATTTTTTTCTTTCTCTGTGTTGTCATAGCTTACAAATAACTTTTCTGAGTACTCTGAGAAAAAGATTCTCCTTTGATTTTAGGGAACCATTGGGCTCCACTGGCCATGGAATGAAAGCAGGGGATGGGCTGGGCTGCTGGGAGAGCCGGGCTGGCGTGTTGCAGACTGTTGGCCTTACACAGCTCCATGAGGAACCAGGCCATGAGATTTCCCCCAAACTGTTAATTACCACACTGTCATCTTTGATTATTTTGTCGTGGCTCACAGAGCTGAGTTCTTCTTGATTTTATAGTGAAATAGGTTTGTTAAGTCACAATTTTATTATTTGTGAGTCATCTCTTGTGATTTTTCCCTGTTCATATTTTACTATTTTTACTTAGACTGAGATTTGAAGCCTTGAAGAACTGCTTTCAGCAGTGTTGGTTTTACTGAGGTTGTGGTGTTTCAGAGTGCTGGACACACTCAGGTATGCTCTGCAGTCTTTAGTAAATGCCTTGCATGGGTTTTGTTGCCTGAAAACTAGATAGAATCAGTATTCTTTCTCTTTTTCTCCCTCAAAGCTCTAGCAGATGATGGTTAAATTATTACAAACCTTTCAGTGTGGTAGCCCTAGGCATAGAGCAGAAAATGAAAAGACCAAGAAAGAATCTGTGAACTGATTATCTTGTTTAAATTTTCAACCAAGAACTGCAGTGAATTTTTGAAACTATTTATAATTTTACAGAGTTTTTGTCATATTTTAGTCATCCCAGTATTGTATGTTGATGTATTTTATTGGCCTGAGAAAACAATAAATAATGCAATTCAGTTTTATTTAATGATTAGTGGTTTCAGTGGTAGGGAAGCTTTGCCAATTTTAAATTAGGTCTTGGAGTAAATTTAAAATTAATGAAATTTAAAGCTGTGATTTGTTTAAGGATCCAGAACATTCACTCTTTCATCTATTCATCAAGCTCTTTAATTACCTAGTATGCATGAAACCTGTATTATGTCTTATTATTGAGAGATTAATTTTATGAAAACCTCCCAGTGATACATCATTAGAATGACTCTTGGATAATGTATAGTCTAACCTTTTCTACTAATCCCCCTACAGAGAAAGAGGGAAGTTGACAACTTCTGTGCAGTGTTTTATTCCTACTGTTCCCTTGCAGAATTATCATCTGCTTGCACTTATTTTGTCTCCTACTCTTTTAATTTCTAATCCTCACTTGAGGATAGCTGTCCATCATGTTCACCCCAAGCTCTGTGTACATGTGAGTGCCATTTGAAAAAGATCCTTATTGGTATTCTGCTGCTGTAGCAGAGGCCCTGCTGTGTGAGTCCCTGCAAATGAGAACAGGAGTGTGCCTGCCCCTGAGATTCAAACGCTGCAATGGCCAAAGTCCCTCAGGGAAATGAGACGTGGATAGCTGGGTTGGCAGACCTAAGATGGACCCAGAAGTAGACTAAAATTTTGGTGTAAGCGGGGGCAGATCCTAAATGGTGCTCAGTTTCTCAGCGTGGCTGGGAGTGCAGCTCTGGGGATGCTGTGGTATGAGCAGACAGGGGAAGAAGATGGACTGCTACTGAAAGAAACAGTTATCAAATTGCATCAAAAAATGTGTAATCCTCAGGTACGTTTTACTTTCTCATGCTGTGACCTCTCTTATTTGGTGCCAAAAAGAAATGATTGTTCCCTTTTTTATCACAGCGCTTCTATCGCAGCCTAAATGTCTGTTCTCTTGAAAACTAGTATATCCACTTTCTGTATTAATATTTGTGAGAATAATATTAGAAAGGTTTTATTTAATTACCTCACAGTTGAGGACTGTTTTCACACTGTGTTATAAAGCAGCTAATTACAGTGTTAGTGGCTTACAGTGTGCCATGCCCGCAGTGCAGTTTGTTGGAGTTTCTGAGAATTTCTAACAAGAAAGTAGTTTGTGGAGTAGTTTGCTGAATCTGGGTTGAGAAATGTTGCATATCCAGTATCCTCACTGTGCTATGTGTCTCCTAATCAAAACTCTTTCACCTCTAAGAGCATTCACATTTCATGGAAAGCTTTGTACATTCGGGTTATTTGACATATGTACTTTTTCACTGTCCTTGCTTGTTAAGTCAAAAACTTAAGATACTGCAGGGTAATGGAATATTTGTACACAGTGATTTCTGCTACTGCTCTCCTGGGCTTGCAATCATCACTACTATCTCATAGCAATCAGTCGTGAAGTTGTGAAACTGTAATTAAATTTCAGGTGAGGAACAGTGAATGAAAAGGACACCTCTTTCCCCTACTCAGCTTTCATTAATGTAAATGTTATTAATGATAAAGAATACTGGGAGGAAATGCCATAATCCTAAACTTGTGTGATAACCTAACTATGGTTCTCCAAAACTTAGACTCAACTAAGGAGGAAGTTTGTGGAAGTAGCTTTCTTTTGAGTCTTATGAAAAGCTTTCTGTGTTCAGTGTGACACTGCATGGAGCACACTTTCAGACAAAAATCGATACTTTTAGAAGAAAAAAGCTCAGGTGGCAATGAATTTGATTATCATGACTGGTTTAACTAACACGACAGAGGTCTGGAGCCCACTTACTGGAAGAGCTTGGAGTGTTTTAGCATTGTGGTAAAAATCTGTCTGGCTGCTTAAACAGGATACATGTTAAGAGCTCAGAGCTGCTTAGCTGAAGTCCTGCTGGTGTCTTTATGAGGCTAGTAGCTAGCTCTCTAATGCATTAGGTCAGAAATGTTTATCTTGGAGTTCAGAAGCTCTACTGCATGTCCTTCCTCTGCTGCAAGGAACTGCCTGTCCTGTTGTTCCCATTATTCATTTGGTTCTTGGTCATTAGGGATCAAGTCAGTTGATCCACAGCACACTGCCACATGTGATCTCTGATTATCACCGAGATCCTTGTAATAAAATACATTGTGTCGCCGTGTTCTCCTGTTGGAGATATACTTTGGTGATGAAAATGGATTTACATTCCCTGTGTTTCGCATCTGCTTCTTACTCCTACTGCACTGGTGTTAAGTTTCAGGCTCCAGCAGGGAGTGGGAGGCTGCTGTGGGCACTGCACTGTGCTGTGCTATGCCGTCCCCATGGACTGGGCACAGGAGGCAAGCAGTGTCCCTTTGGGCACATGGCAAAGTTAGTGCATTTTAAGTCACTGTTTATTACTGTGTTTGCTATAGAGCACTGCTTTCAGTGATATTTATAAATTGAGTTCTGTGTCAGAATTATCTGTTCATCACCAGTATTGGAGGCATTCTTTAAGGTGTCAGAAGGTAAACACTTCTCGTATATAGTTAATGAAGCTCAATATACTACATGTGTAAATATATATTGATATTCTTGTCCTATTTAATAATGTACTTTAATTTCCACTTGAAAAGACATTTTTTAGTCACAATGGTAGGAGCATATTGTTTTCTCCAGTGATAGCAGAAGGTGAGTGAGTCTGGAGTGAGTATTTTATTGAATCTTCTCAGCATCTGTCAGCACTGGAGATGACTGATAGAATCATTCAGAACTAGCTCCTGCAGAAAGCGTTTGTGTTGAGCATGGTTGAAACATACCATAGCCAACATTAACGTTAATAAAGCTGTACTTTGTGCTAGTTACTGCATGTTAGTTTGGTAGAAAGCCTGACCACTGCTGTGGGAGGGGAAGGGTTTGTACATGCAGGGCTCTGTGTTCTGGCACATGCCATTTTATTAAACAAATGTGTGTTTTGTGTGTACCCAGAAATGCATCTCCCTAGCAGATGCACTAGAGAAATCTGTAATTCAAAGTAACTGTTTCATGTTGTTCTCTTTCATCACTTTTTCTGCTTACAAATTTTCAGCAACCAATATATACTTTTTTTTCCCTATGAATTATACCAACGAACAAATCTTAATCTGTATCTGCAGATTAAATGCAGAAGAAATCAATTACAAGTGTTTGGTCTACATAAATTGAATTGTACCAGGTTTTTTATTGAACTTAAACGTCATGTGTTGGCTGTTCCAGAGCTTGGTGAGTATAAAACTTACACTTTGATTTCTGTTGTTAATATCTGCTCTTTCTGAGTTACAGACTTCTTTTTTTTTTTGCAAGTACTTCAGTATTTATGTAAAATTTGCAGTTTGAGCTGGCAGATTTATTTCTTAGAGCATTCATGAGATGTAAATGCAAGACAGATGTGAGCACAGACTGCATAAGTGCACTTGTAGCTTTAAAGAAATACCAGCAGACTTTCTTTCCTGCTTTCCCTTCCGTACTTTGTCATTTCGGGTGAAGAACATTGAAAGACAGGAACCTAAGCTAAAGTATATTGCAGTCTTCTCCTCACATATTACATATCTGAAGTCATCATCTCCTGTGTTATTGTCCTGAGTAGAGGTAATTGACTGATGTTACAGTGTATTGGCTCAGCTGTGTCTCTACTTGCTTGCAATGTTTTTTATAGTTCACAGGTTACAGATCTCAGACTCTGTTTGTTGACTTGCTTGCAGAGAGCCATTCCTGTGTTTGGTTTCCTTAATGAACTGATGATTTGTGACACATGTTGCACACCAGCAGAGCATTCTGTTTTGAAAACTCGCATCCTTCTTTGGATGGACTGCTTATTCTCCATGCTGAGAGAGAAAAACACTTCTTGTTTAAGTTCCTATTCACTGCGGTGTATAAAAGTTAACTGAGCCTTATTGAGAAGTTACCTTTATGCATATGAGCAAAATGAGAAGGCCAAGAATTGTATTACATGAAATTGCTTTCTTCTATATGGTAGTCTTCCTCAGTGCCTGAAATGCACCTCAGAGAATGATATAATTTAGCATGAAAACCTCTGCAGAGAGAGAGTTTGGCAAAAATATTACGAATGTACAGGTGGAAAGATGGCTGGTACAGTGCTGAATGCTGAGAATGCAGTGTAATGTTTTTGTTATGACAAACTGATTTGCAACCACTTACTTAAATCAGTCTGTCAATTTTAATTAGTATATTCAAATGTCTTGCTGAATGCTACAGAGCAGAAACATTATTAATCTTAGGTGTTGCATAGGAAAATAGTTGATACACACAACACTGGTCGTTCCATGGTAGGACTGATGCTCTTGAGGTATGAGATGGTTTGTCCCAGTAGCTGAGGAGCAGCAAATGAAGCTTATCTCTGTGGACCCACTTGTGATGTTGCTTTTGCACTTAAGAGTTGTTCTACTGAAATAGGATGGGTCACCCTCCTGCAGTGTGTGAAGAGCACTTATTAGGGCTCAAAATTGTTATGTGCTATGTGTAAGAATACACAAGATTTTGGGACACAAGGTTGTGTAATCTTTATTTAGTACTTTCTTATTTTAGTGACTCCATTATCTCTGTACTTAGGACTCTGCTATTTGTGGAGGATTCAAGGGATATTGTGAGTTTCTTTTACTGCTGCTGCTGGAGGAAGACTTGATGATGACTTGTATTATCTACAGCCTGCTAGAGAGTAGTAACCATTCTTCTTTGGTAATGTGTTTTGGGATTATCAAGTGGTGTCATGTTATTAGAATTTTTCTGGATTAATGAAACAAGTCACAGATGGCTGCATTACAATGTGCCTGAAATCTGTGAAATGTTTTCTGACTATGGTCCCTTGGATGAGGCCCAATGAGAATACAAAGTGCTGGAATGAACAAGGTGATAGTTCATAGACCCTACATTTGGGTGTTTTCTTGCAGCAGCCATATAACCTTACTAATTAGAAATGTGAGGTTTCCATAGTCCATTTCTTTCTTTCTGCCTGACAGTACACATTTAACATTCAAATCCTCAGCTTTGCTCAAGTGTTTCTGTCGTTGAGTTCAGGGAGAGCTTTGAACATGAACTGGTTCAGATGGAAATAGAAAAAGTTCCCCATAAAAAATTATGGTCTGTACACAACCATACTGAGAGTATCCATCAGTCTTTTGAGAGTTTGACAGCAGTATCTGAGGCTGTCTGGTGACATGAGTAGGAAGGACTGTACCTATGCATGGAATTGAAGTGTCAGAAGCCAAAGGAGCATTTTAAAGGAATTTCAAATGTCTATCAAAAAGATCCCGGTGATTCTGAATCATAGTATGTTATATTTTCATTTTTGTTCAGAAATTCCTTAAAAATGTGAGAAAAAGTGTGTTTCTCAAATCCGAGAAGGAGTAGCAGGAGGACTAGTCTCCATCATGAGTCAGAACCTTGTCATAGGTTCTGAACTTAGATAGAAAAATACTTGCTTTTTCTGGAAGTCACTGTGCTCACTTCAATCAAGGGAACAGAAACATGTGACTTCAGCTGGGGGCCAGAAGCCTGTTTTACAGAAGTTGGAATATCTAACTTTGCTGCTTATGGTAAGTACTATGGATCTGCCCATAAGCTTGTTTTTATGCTTGCTAAATGATCCTTGCATGGATTTTTGCTCAGTCATATTTCTTTGGCTGGAAGCTTTACTTATCCTCTGTTTTGGAGCACAGTAGTTCTGAAATCAGGTCTCTGAGATGAGCTCACACAGAAGTTATTTTAAATGCATTGATTTGGCCTTTTTTCTCATAGATCATTAATGTCTACTGCTTCTGGTATGCCTCAGAAGGTGCTGAATGATGACTTTTTCCAATAACTTAGAAAACCTTATCTTTTCTCATGCAACTCTTATGTTTTACGTTTCTCAAATATGGCAGTCATTGCTTCTGGGTATTTCTTATACTTGATTCTTCTCTTAAATTTTTGTTAATTTATTGTTAATGCATAAATAACCGATATTTTTCTTTATGAGGTTGTCTTAAAAGCTGTACATGGGGAAAGTACTGAAGCATGTAAATCATCTAAGTATCATATATGTCGCACCTTTAAAATGACTGAATTTAAGTTTCTGATTAATGAAGATTTTAGGCTGAGCTGCTTTATAAAAGATTGTCATGCAGTCCTAATCCTAATGTGAAGCTTACCTTGTCCACCTTTGATTGTCTGTGCTACCCAGTGAAGTTGCTTTTGTAGATGAGATGAGTATGGCTTTAAGTGTATGATTCATGAGGATGTTGCAATTGATTAGATGTTGAAGCTGTGAATAGGTCACATAATTATATTCTGAGTCACAGTATGTAAATCCAGATGGTTATTGAAGTGCCTCACATTTTTACATTAGGGTAAAGGTGAAACAGCTTCATTAAAATTATTTTGCCAGTTGCATCTTCTATTATAGTTGTGTTGTTTTTTTTTTTTTTTCCCAGTTGATGCTTCTAGGCTATATACCCAGGTTCAGTATATCATCTTCCTTCAGGGATGGAAGTTACTGGTATATTAAAAGAAGCCCAGGTTCTCCAAACATCTTAGATTTGCTGATAAAGGTTAGCTTTTTTTTATGTGCTATTATAGCACGAAACATGAGCTGCTGTAGGGAATATGTTTGTCTCCATGGTCCTAGCATATTATCTTTAAATCTTATAAAAAGTTCATTCTCATTTCAATAACGGTAGAATTCAAAATTGAAAACTGTCTCTAAGATAAAAATAGGTCACATTTGAATATATGTGCTACTTGCCTTCTAACTAATGTTGAATTGTGCTACTGCTACCATCATCGTCTTGTGGCGTAAACGTTCCTTGAGGTAATAACTATCAGATACTCTTTATTACATTTAAAAAGTAGGCTTGTTTTGGTATTTAATTTCTAATTTTTGATGAGCTTTTTGATTTATTGCTGAGTGTAGTAGAAAGTGACAGTGAAATTTGTACCTGTGATATGTCAATACCTGGCTAACAGAGACTGTAAGAACCTAGAACTCTTTTCAGAGCTTTCTGAGTAGTAAGTTACAACTACAAAGGACAGAGTCTGTGCTTGACTCTGCACTCAAAACCAAAAACATGTAGATGATATAGTACATGTGTGTTAGTATTCCGTGTCATTGGTGATTTACTGCTTACATTTTTTCCTTGTGTGGGTTTTTGGGATTGTGTGTGTGTAATGCATTTGCTGACAGCATTTGCTAGGGTATATGATATGCAAACATCAGAGCTGTATCCTCAGTTGGATCTGGTCAGTTGGCATAGCAGCATTTTGTAGCAGCTGAGGATATGCCTTTCAGTTTGAAAGAAATCTTCTACCCTGATCCTCTATTAGATCTGGATTCAAAATAGTAAACCTGGATATAGTTTCCCTCGATTTCATTTCCTGAAGAAGATGCCATTCTTTCTTTTTCTGCTTGCTTTCTTAGTCAGCCCTTGGTTTGCAGGCATAGCTGCACATACTGAATTTCCTAGAGATTTGTCAGAAACACAGCAATTTATGATCAGGGTTGGGTTGAAAAACAGATTTGATACAATAGTGCCATGCAAGCAAAAGAATGGCTGAAACCCAAGTGACATATGGAGCAGAGCCACAGTCTCCAGGGCATGGTGTGGGAGGGTGTGGTCCAGCAGGAGGGGCTGGATGGAGGCAGGACTGGGTATAGAGGAGGCTTTCCTAGCTTGGAAATGTTTGTTTATTTCATGGGATGGAAATACTTAAGCACTAAACATGTTTGCTTAATTAAGTTGTTGAATCACTAGTTGAATTATTCCTACAGTATGTTGTTGAATCCCCCTGGTTATAGTTGAAACTGCTAATGCAAACACCATGAGAAAGTGTTTTTGTTTGTTTCATTTTTGGCATTGACATCAGCAGTGCTGCATTATTTTTGTATGGTTCTCATTTTCTCTTTAGTGCATATTTTTCATGTCAGACTATTTTGTCCAGAATAATAATGAAGTCATCCCATACAGGAGAAACTGGGATGTGAGTTAGTTAATTGTGTTGTCTTAAGCAGAAAAGAAGAGGCTTAGGGATAGAGTGTGAGGAGCTGAACTCAGTTGTCTGAATTCAGTTTGCCACATGACGCTATCTTCAGAAGTGGTAGGTGAGTAGGTTTTATGAACTGTTCTTTTTATTTCACCTGCTTTCTCTGAAATTTACCAATTCTACTCTCTACAAGATAGCATGGTGCAGAGCACATAAAAAACAATCTTTTCCTAGGTGCCACTTGGTTTATTGCTTAGCATAGTGCTACTGCCGTCTTGGTCTCAAGACATTTCATTCTTGATTGAGCATGACTCTGCTTCTGAAGGGAGGCTGTGTCCAAAAGTGTGTCATGTGTTTGAGAGCCAGGGACTGTGGTGATGGAAGGTACCTCTGCAGTGCACTGTGGGTTTAGCACAGCAGCCTGGAGAGCGCCCAGCAAAGATCTCAACCAGGGCCATATATGTTAACCAGCTCAGGTACGGTGCCAAATCACCGGAGAGAAAAGCCAGCTGGCTGAGCTGCTCATCTTTCTTTTCTAGGAGGGATTCCACTTTCTAGATATTTGCCTATTGTGTATCTAGTATATATTCACAGTTTACTTTGGGTGGCTGGAAAATCTACTGTGCGCCATTCTGCATAGCAGGTTAGGATTTTGAATCTTGTAGCTAATTTTATGTGTATACATATATATGTATATATACACATGTGGCAACTGCAGACAATTTAAGTGATGACTTTGATTTTCTGTATTCATTGCATTCTGCTTAGAACTATCACTTCTGAAAAAAAAATAAAATACTTTCTACCCAGAAAATGTGTAATCAATATTTATATTGTACAACAGTAGTCACAATCCATTGGCTTTGTCTGAAATATAGTAAATGCCTCAGAATTTCATGAGACAGACCAGAAAGATGAAATTCAGCAATATGTTGCCCAAAGGAAACCACAAGGTTTTATGACTGTGAATCTCCTCAGTTTTCAACCGAAGGCAGAACAAAATACGTATTTCACTCTCCTTTTCTGAATGCTTCTTATTCCTTCAAACCAGCTTTGTACCAGTTGGCAGGGACGCTTGGCCCCATTATGAACATTGGCTTATAGCACATGCTGCAATCCAAATATCTCAGCTCATTGATATCAGCATCAGAACAGATACAGCACAGGCAATAGCAGCCTCATTGTACCTTGATTTTGTGATGACCCTTGCTTTGCTATGCATGTGTGGGAAGTCTGACATTTTCCTGTTGTGTTTGCCACACATGTGGATCACAGCTGGAGCATGTGTGAGGCAGATCCTGTGTGCCCAGAGAGCTGTAAGCATGCTGTGCATTACATCAGGTCCTGTGTATAGCAAGGTCTGCTATGCCCTGAGTGCTTTTGGTATTTCTACAAGTTCCAGTTGTTCACCTGACTGAGCTGTGGGATGTTAAGACATTGTGGACAAGTGTCCTGAGTACTCATTTTTCATCCAGTCAGGATTTCTGTGTGGAAAGCATCAACTCTATTGCTGTTGTAGGTGTTGTTTCTGAAGACAGTGTGCTCTGAAGTCACGGGAAAGTAATGACTGCAGCTTGACAACCCATGGGGAGGCAGTTAAGGTTTGGTGGGGGAGGAGAATGCTTGGAGGAAGCAAAGCAGGCATAGAATTATAATGCTAGCTTTTATCAATTTCTGAAGTTTAATTACTTATCCTTGTGCTACCTCTGAAGAGAAATGGAATCCAGGTTAATCTTGCAAGATATGCTATATGCAATAAAAATAATTTATTAAAATAAAGCCCATTACTATGATTATCAAATACGTTTTTAATTAAGCCCGAAGTTGCTTCAGTATAATTTTTACTTATATTATCTCAAAATATTTTGACTTGTTCATCTTTCTAAGCTTTACTTCTCTTCTATGAAGATCGTGAACTTGGCTTAATTAGAAGTAGTAGTTAGAATGTCAGAGCAAATTAATTTCAGCCAACTAAATGGTCCCTTGGAGAATCACAGCCCCCACCTGTTGCTCCTGTCTGTAACCTGGAAATACCTGTGCTCTGACGAGGAGCAGGCTGCCACTACCACTGTGCTGGGAGTCACTTCACTGGCTCCAGCATGGCAGTGAACGCTAAGAGCAGGAATGGAGACTTGTAAATTCATTGGCAGGGCAGGACAGTAGTCTTCCATGTTTCTCTGTACCTCCAAAGTTCCATTAAGCTCCATTAAATGAGGTAATTTAAGGTTCTTAAAGGGGGTTTTATGCGAGACTTCCACAAGAGTTTGTGACTCTTGTCTCTCAGGAATGCCTTCATGTAATTTGTCTAGATTACAACTAAAGATGACATTTAGATGCCCTTCCAACACAGTCAGCTCTAGATTCTCAGCCTGTGTAGGCAGATGAGTTGATTTGGGTATTCATTTGTACATCAGAGACTCTTTTAGGTCCATAGCACAAACCATTATATTTCCGAGATTTTAGCTCGGTGTTAGCTTTGCTTGTCTTCCCCGCTTTGGTTTTTTTTTTAATTGAGTACCTTCCTTTTGAACATGACTATACTAATTTTGTATCCAAGATGATGGAGCGATCTTACACTCTAAAGAGAAAGTCTTGGATAGTAGCAAACACTGACTAATTTTCTAGGTGTTAAAACCTCAAATAAAAGGTAAATTAATTGTTAATCATTGCTTAAAAATGCATTTTGTTACAAAATTCTGGGTTACTCGATGTTCTTAGTAGGTTGTAATGAGATGGATCCATTGGTTAAATTAAAATGTTTCTTTTTTCATATTCAGTTAAGTGCAGTGTGTATGCAACTGAAAAACATAAAATTGAAATTTACATTTTCATCAAATGAATAACCACATGCTGAGGGTTACTCAACTGCAAGTTATGATTATGCAAATGAAGCAGGTTTCACAACCAGGGTACATACAAAAATGGGAGTTCCTTTATTATGTATCAAAAAGCCATTAACCTTGGAAATTATGTACAATTGACATGAACCTTTCCAAAATATGTCTAAAGGCTCTTAGTGCTCTCTCTTTCCCTCCCATATATATAGGTACTCTATATTAGATGTAGTGAAATAATTTGGAACAAGTTATTTGTTAAATGACCTCAGCCACTTTTTTTGTTTGTGAACTGTCAGCAGTGACTTGCTAGGTTCTTTATTCATCATTTTAAATCAGTGCTTAGCACTACTGAGAAGAACGTGAGTTACAAAGCAGTTCATGACTGGCTTATGCTATTTTGAAAACTTGAAGATGGCATGGAGGTTGGGTGATAAGGTGCATCGGGGAGAAGCTCCTTCCTGTGAATGCTCATGAGTGCTTACTGGAATTTTTGATATTAGGTGGTTCCATATCAGATCCTATTTATTCTTTTGGCTTTTGAGGAAGCCACCTCACGCTAAGCTCATGACACTAAAGTATGGATATCACAGACTGCGGCTGGGTGTGCTGAGCAGCTGTGGGCAAGCAACAGCAGCTGCAATCCCACACACAGATGTACCAGCTGTGCTCAGCAACATCGTGGTGAGGCAGCAGGGATGTGCTCTGAGGCACGCCTCTCCCTGCAGCATCACCACTTAGTGCCAACACTCTGAACAGAAACTAACACACAGCACATAGTGGTAATGCCATACTTACAAAGACTAGTTCTCAGCAGATACCTCAGAGCATTGTTCTTTCAATGATTTATAGTAGCTTTGTGGAAGTGCTCCACTTATGTTTCTGTGTCAGCTTATAGCTACGGAAGGGTTGACTATCCTGAGTTGTTTTTACCATAAGTTCTGCTCACATTATGTTAAACAATGTGTAAGATAACAAGGTCTGTCCGTAGGAGATTACTGTCTGTCTGTTATCAGTAATGTTTAATTTGCAATAATTTTGGCATTCCTTATCCTCTCATCCCCTTAGCTATGAGAGGAGAAGACTTGATGTCTCTTATTGCAAATAAATCAAAATAACTCTAAAAGTGACCCTCATCACCCTAAATCAAGGATTCTGGCTGTACTTTTCCTCCCTTGTCTCTGTAAGAGGCTGGATCTGTTTCCTTGCCCAATACTCACTTTAAGATGGGGATTTACGTCAAACCTCTGCCACAGAAATGATAGTGTAGAGTTCTGCAGTGAAAGAAAACAGAGACTAAAGTGCATGAAAATGCCATTGAAGGAAAAAAGGAGGAAAGTCAGGAGGAGCTGGGACCTGCACAGTCAACTGAATGTTGGGTAGGTACTGATGGTCTGAGAATTCCACAGAAGGAAATTAAAAGTACAGCTGGTTCCATTGAGAAGGCTTATTTCTCCTAACATGGATAGGGTAGATGTAGCACAGGGCATGTATTTATTTGTGACACTGCCTCGGCTTCTCAGTGACTCTTCTTGGGGTGCGCATGTAGGCAGCATTGGCCTCTCCAGATGGCATCACCCATGAAAAATGTATTTTTGCAATGCTTCTTCCACCAAAAGGATGCAACTGAGAGCTGCTAGTGTGATGCTGTTTATTTGGGAATACAAAAGAAAGGGGATATTTACTCACACTGGCTCTTGCTTAGATTGCAAACTACTGAAGCATTTGTAAAAAACATTTTTCTTTTTGTACTCTTTAAATCCTGCAAAAATCTGCCACAGAAAAGATTATGACCAAGCACTTCCTATGTTGTTCTTCCTGAGTTTGGCAGAGAACAACAGAAAGCCAGGTCAGTGTCTTTTTTTCAGTACTTTCTGTAAATGCTTTCCACATTAATCTCAGTAAATACAGAAATGCTAATATCTAGTCTTAGTATATGCTCACAGAACAGATTTAGGGCACTTATTTGGAGGATATATATAAAGCAAGCATTTGCTATCAGTTAAAAACATCTTTCTTGACATCTTTAGAGCACATTTCTTAAAGTACTGAGCAATGATTGAACGATTAATTCCATAAATATCTCTGGCTTTGTTATCAGGAAATAGTCCAGGAAAGCACAGTGGTCAGCTGCCTGATGTCCAACAGTCTCTTAAGTACCATAAGTTGGTGAGGCTGATATCCCCCTGGGAGTTATACTCCTGTCTGCTGGATAATAGTATGGCAAGAGTATGTTCTAGGATCTGGTCTACTTTAAATGTTATGTTAGGAGCGATATATATTTATTTTTTAATATGAAAGCTTAGATACTGAGGGAGAAAATGACAGCTGTAATGCAGCCTTGTTTGAATATTAAAAAAACAAGTCTTCTGATGCCAAAAGGGGAAAAAAAAGAATTTTGGTTATCTGTAGCTCTTCAGCCACTAGATGGTGGGAAAGGTGCAATGTGAGAGCACTCAGGCACCTGATCTGCCCTCGCAGGGTTAGTGCACGTGCAGGTAAGGCTGAGCACAGCACTCCTGAAATGGTTGTGAAGTTTTGCCATGAAATGGCATGCAGATTGTGGCATTACCTGTGCATGTGTCTGTGAGCTTCCTGCTGGAGAACCTTATCCATGTTACCAGGGCTGCTGTGGTGACCAAAATTCCCTTATATTTGCAAACAAAAAACGTTTTCGAGAGGCTAGCTCATACTAAAATCAAAGCTACCATAACTACATTGTTTTCAGTGGTTATTGTAAAGCTAACTCTCATATTCTGTCGTGCCCACATACCTGCTGCTTCATTAAATAATTGACAAAACACCTAGCACACTTAAATGCAGGGTGGTCTGAGTCATTTTTCTTTCAATAGCTTCTGTGGCTTATTGTGTGAAGAGGAGGCGTGCCTCATTCTCAAAAAATATTGAAGGCACAGAGGGTAAATCTTTCTTCCACAGAGCCATGGAATTTGCTAAGCTATTTTTTGTGTGGACATTTGAGGAAGAAATGGTTTGATTTGAAAATATCTCTTAACAGGTTTATTGCTCCCTGCTTTGTTCTAAAGGACAACTACATAAATACTTCTGTCTCTGGGATCTCTTGCCAGAGGTCTACTTTAATGTCTGGCTCATCACCTCACCAGCCAGTTCACTCCTCTTTTTGATCTTGGAATGAAATCGTGGTTCCGAATTCCAATGCAAATGTAGGTGATGTCAATCCTTAATCATTAAGGTAACTTCAGTACAGACTTCAGGAGCATCAAACGGTGGTGATGCCTTTGATTTATATGTCACCTTTCATTCCTAGAGTTCTCAAAGCACCTATAACTTCTGGCAAACATGCCAAGTCAATGGGTTATGTCACAGTCTATTCAGCAGTAATTGGTAAGTGCTCAGAAGAAAGTCTGATTGATGGGTGAAATGGCTCAGAACGTCAATTATCTTAATGAACAGTTTCTTGGACTTAACAGAAAGTCTACCACTAACACAACTGGAGCTATGAACTTGAATTCAACTGCTTATTATATTAAATGTTGAGCTTGGTGGTAATTTGAAGACTTGGCTCTTGTTCTGTTTATGTATCTTTTTATAGGAATCTACATACTCATTAATGATACATGACTACTTCAGCACTGGAACTTAAACACCACACAGAGTGGTTTGGGTCACCAAGTGGAAAACAACACCCCACTCGTATATACAAAGCTATTAAAAATAAATTGACATGCAATTACCCGAGTTTGCCATGGTGCTAGAGACGAATATTCAAAGCAGTCTGAAAGGTTTTGGAGATTTATTAGTAAGCAGATATTCCAGACACTGGTTTTACACCTGGCCTGACATTTTCCATATGACAGAAAACTGATGTAGAGATTGAAATGACTTCTGTAAATAGCAGAACCGGGCTAACAGGAAGGTGGGAAAATGACATGAAAGGCAAACAGCTTGCTGTCGAGGAGATGGTTTTGAGATTATTCCAGTGTGAAAGTTCTTTTTAAATTAGCAATTGTGATCATACATACATTATCTTGTGCGTATGCCTCCTTGTTCTTTTCTTATTCTTTGTTATTGTACTTCTAAATCTCCATCATTTTTGCACAGAAGTGAAAATTGTTGTTAGTATCCATTGTGTATGCATAATTACTGTGCCTGTTAAAAGGCTTATTTCTATTATTTTCTGATCTCTTCCACAGATCCTTACATTGGTAATTAGTATATCTTGCAAATACTGGTGGTGTGAAAAGGACCATAAATTTTCAGCATAAACACAGAATTGCCTTCTGATGACTAATACTATTGTGGGTACCAAAAAATAATAGTATTTGAAAAAAAGCAATAACCCCAAGCTATATTTTACTAGATATGTTGCCAGGGAGATCTGACTCTGTGAGTGACTTTTGAACCTGGACTCCTTGCACCAGTTACAGCAGAAATGTCAAGAATGTGATCATTTTTTCAGCTAGAAAAAAATTCACCTATGTAAATTCACCTTGCTATACTTGTACTCTCATCACTGGAGGTTGTGGAAAGTGCGAAGAAGGCTGCTGACTTCTTAGCTGTGGGTGAGTGCTTGTGTGCCAGTTGTATTCTTTTTATGCAGTAAGAAGGATGGATGGAGATGTGGAAGATCTTGTATGGAGGTGAAGTCATGGAAAGAAAAAGGACTGTAGGAGTGGCATCGCTGTACAAGAGTGAGTTCAGGGTGATTGCATCCCTTGGAGAATTAGTTGTGTTGGGTATAAAATTATTCAAGGACACAGCTTCTTCTCCCTTCTGTCTTTCACAGATACACCCAAGTCCTTATCCACAGATCATCTGTGGATAAGGACTTGGGTGTTCTGGTAGAGAGACATGAGCCAGGGATGTTCTAGTAGGCAGCCAAGAAAGCCAATGGGACCCTGGGGTGCACTCAAAAGAGTGCGACCAGCAGGACAGGGGGGTGATTCTCTCCCTCTACTCTGCCCTGGTGAAACCTCATCTGGAATACTGTATCCAGTTCTGAGCTTCTCAGTTCAAGAAAGACAGGGAACTGCTGGAGAGAGATGAGCAAAGGACCACAAGGATGGTTTGGGGCCTGGAACGTCTCCAGTATGAGGGAAAGCTGAGAGACCTGAAACCGCACAGCATGGAGAAGACCAAGGGGAGATTTTAACAATGCTTATAAATTAGATCTAAAGGGCAGGAGTCAGCTGGATGGGGCCAGGATCTTTTCCACATTGCCCAGCAACAAACAAGGGGCAATGATCACAAACTGGAACATGGGAAGTTCTGAACAAATGTAAGGAAAAGCTTCATTCCTGTGAGAGTGACAGAGCATGGGAACAGGCTGCCCAGAGAGATGGTGGAATCCCCTTCTCTGGGTGTATTCAAGACTCACCTGGACACTTTTCTGTTTGACCTGTGGCAAGGAGCTGCTTAGCAGGGGTTGAACTGAAAGACCTCAGAGGTTCTCCCAACCCCTGAGCTTCTGTGATTCTATAAAAAGAGAAATTTGTGTAGCATTAGGAAGCTGTATAAGTGAGCAAATACTAACGTCAGGTATCTGGTATTAGAAGTGGGGTTTCATGAACTTTGAAGCATGCAGCAAAATGTTACAGTCACATACAGCTTTGACTGATAGTTCTGCTGGTACATATACTACTGTCATTTGCCTCTTGCTGTTTGCTTTGTTAGTGTCTAAAGGTATGGATTTGTGGGCTGTCTCTTTGGTTTGATTCAAAATCATCTCTGTGTCATCAGAGCTAAGTTGTCTTGCCACTTTGGACAAGTGCCCTTTTTTAAAATCCACTTTTCTAAGCAGTATGACCAGAGTGATCTCATGCTTTGAGTGTCTAGATTGTGTGAATGAAGTTTGAAGGAGACAAAAAAGCATCTTCTGGAAGAACTGTTAAAAGATATCAATTTTTCACAGTTATAATAGAACCTCATAATTAATTTAAATGAAATTTGTTTTCCGTAACACAGATTTTTGAGTGTAAAGTATGTCCTTTGAGAGAGGCAATGGGAAACAACCTCTGTTATTTTTGATTACCTTTGTGTTTTGCTTTTTACTCATTATGCTAATTTTATGCTAATAACCTTTTTACATGAAGTTTCACTTTATACTGCATAAACTGACAAATAGAGCAATATTTATCAAGCATAAATATTAAAAACACTATAAAGACTTTTAGGCTTCTAATTATTATGCTAATTTATCTCTAAATTATTCTTGTGTTACCACCCTATAGTTCACTGTAGAGCATGACACAAAAAAAGGTAAAAAAAAAAACAAAAAACAAACAAACAAAAAAAAACAACCCACAAAGTTCTATTCGTTAATGCAATTAATTAATCACATAGAAAGCCTGTCTATGAATAAAAAAAGACCTAGTTATAGCATTGTGGATGTAAAGATAAAGAATTCATTTTTTTCTGGTAAGCTGTTGAGCCTTTGTTTATATTATCGTAAGTACTAAGGAAATCCAAGGTGTCTTTTTATTTTAAAAGAACAGGAAAACGTAATATATTGAATGGAAATTCCATATACTCAGCCAAATTCATAGCATTCCTTTTCATACCCGTATATTTATTGGAGTCAGTGAGGCTATTCATAAGTGTGTGAGTTTTGGCCTCTTTCTTGCTTTTGTATTTCATACATGGGGTCAGATTATGTCCCCAGATCCCAGGTACCCTTTGTTTGAGTAGCATTAAGGGACTTTGATGTGGGACAAAATCTCTCCAGTGCATAGAAGGATTTATTAAAAATGTGCTAAGTAACTTAAAATTGTAGAGTTCCTAAATACATGGGTGTTACCATAGGTCAGAGGTGGTGATTAAGGCAGTGTGAGGAGCAGCCAGAACTAGTGCTTACTGTATGAAAGCTGTGACAGCAGAGCTACCAAGGCATTGAGGATTATTTAATTGAGCTGAGTCCTACTTGTGGGCCTGGGTGGCTGGGGAGCTGTGTGGCTCTGGAGTTCTCATTTGTGAAGTCAAAGATTGTGACCATCTTTATTTTCAGGTGTAGAGGTCTCATCTTGCCTGTAGCAATGAACCGACTTATTACAGAAAAATAGTTGAAGTGTTAACTTTTTTTTTTATTCCCACTGTTTTTTCTTTTTCCATTCCAGTGTTGCCTTTTTGAATTTGGTAACCAACAGTACAAAAAAACAAAAAAACAAAAAAAAAAAGGACTTTTATAAGTTGTTTTGCATGTATGCCAGATTTTTTCAGTTACCTCTTCCCTTGATCCATCTGGAATGAAACAACCTTTGCCTTAAAATGTTTCTTAATGCTCTACAGCTAAATTTATCATAGACTTTCTGTAGATGTCTCTCCTCACCAGTGTAAGTTTGCTATCACAAACACACAACTGATTTCCTCTAGTGGAGGTTTTCATATGTGCAAACCACGGTGTGTGGACGTTTTATAAAGAATAACTTCTCTGTGAGGGCCTATGACAGTCACATAGCACTGGGAGATTTGTGGCTGTGTATTGTGTCTTTTTAAGTGGAAACTACTTCCTGTGACGCTTAACTGGCCGGAGTCAGTGCTATAAAGGAAGGGTGAGATTGTATTTCATCAGAAAACAGGTAAGAATTGCACAGGGACACTGAGCAGCAGGCAGGTTTGCTGTTAAACAGCTGGTGCCTGAAGAGTGATGGTCTTGTAGGAATGAGGTAAGTGGGCAAGCTGAATGTTGGTTGTGTAACAAGGGTTATGAGGATATAGGCATGGAAGTGGAAAGTGAGCACTACAAAAGCAAGGTTGCAGAGGACGACGTGCTGAGTATCAGCCAGCACATTCCTCTTTCTTTGTCAGTTGTCCATATGTTAGCATTTTATGCAGCAATCTTGGTAAGATACAGTCAGTCAGTCTCATTAGCTACTTAAAATAGGGCATTGGCTTTGGAGTTTGAAGGATGAAGGTGCCATAAGACAAAGAACTGCCTGACTGCATATCCATGTAAGTAGATAGGTGTATACAGAGGTATAGGTAGCTATGTTGTCTATTTATATATTGCTTATTTTAGGTGTTGCATACTACCACTTATAACCAAGCTAATGGTGTGAAGTAACTCATCATTAAAAGACAGTACCTATTCTGTGTGCGTAAGAATTCATGTGAAGAATACTTTGATGTTTTTGATGTAACTGCCAGTTATGTGTTTAAAAGATAACAAGTATTCTTACTGGAAACATTCAATGGCAGTATTTGAGTCACTGTTTTCAGTCTGAAATCTTGCTTTTGCGGAGAACAAACTATTCATCTCACCCACACAGTTATTGATTCTTGCTTTCATCAGGGGAAGTCACACTGACCTCCACTCTGTAATGCCACAGCATTCCTCTGCAGCTGTATTTGTAAAGAGCAGTGTGGAGGAGTGGGACACTGGGCACAGCCATGCCTCTCCTGGAGCTCTGCTATACCAGTCTCTTCCTGACAGCAGATCTTTGTATTTTGTAGACCTGCATCTGATGGAGAGAGGACTTGTATAGTGGCTCGAGCAGTAATGAAAATGGGGGCATGTTTTCCTCATAACTTCATATATCAAATCACAGCATTACAGTATTAGGAGCGTACACTTTTCAAGGGTGTACTCTAACACCAATAGTTTTTATCTTTTTATAATACTTAATAACAGTCCAGCTTACTTTTAGGGCTTGGTAGACAGTCTTAATTCTACAAACAGTGGACAAAACTTACCTGGCTTCACTGTACCAACATGGATGATGGATTGAGAGAGGATTTATAGTTATTTATCCACTGATTAATCTGATATGTGCAGAATTCTTTTTTAAAACTAGCTAGAAAGTGGAGGAACTTCTCATCTGAAATAAATTCTTTGTATATGCATATGTGTGAGAGAGATGGAGAGGGGATTTTTCTTTGTCCTTTTACTTTTTGAAAATTTCATGTTCATTTTGCTACAGAGGCACATAGATGAAAACAACCCACAAAGTAGCGATGAAATCAATCAGTAGTCCAACAATTTTGAGCTCTGGAGTAACCTAGTAGGGAAAAAATGAACACAATATATAAAATACAAATCCTAAAAGATCAGTAATGTGCCAAACAGGTTATTGCATTCAAGACACTTGATAAGGATGATTTAACAGGGTGAAAAGATCACCTCTGCTGATCACAGAGGGAAAGGACTGTGAAGAGATTAAAAAAAGTAAAAAATAAAAAGAGGCACACAGAATAAAGAGATAAGTGAACGTTATCTTTTTTTTTTAAAGGTTTAAGCTTACCTCATGATTGTTAGCACTTCCCATACTAGACTGTTTCCAAAATTAAAGTTCTAACTGTTTGTATGCAGAGCATTCTAACCATCACTCGCTGCTGTTGTCCTAAAGAAGCAGGATAAAATTAATGGTACTGTTAGTGTGTCTTGACTCTTGGTTTGGATATTGTTCAACAATAGACCAGTAACCAGTGCAACCTTAGAGTAAATATTTTGAGGTGTATTTGTAAATTGATAAATTCCAAATGCTTAATTGTTTTGGATTTTTTTTTTCTGAAGGAGGAAATTGAATACGTTTATAAATGTATTTTTTACATCCATTAACAGGAGGTCAGTGGACATCAGAATAGGGTTCCTTTAGAAGGCTCACCCATCTGGGTGTCTGCTTTGAAAATATGGCTCCTTTTTACCTACAAACAGAAATCTGCCTTCTGATCAAGTGTCTATCTGTTTCTATTGGTAGAAAAATCTTTAATTACCTTGGTCAAAAAAGGTTTTCTTTGGCTCCAAAGCATATGCCATCTGACATTCATTGTCTGTTTCATACTCAGTCATTTACAAAACTAATGCAATTCTTTGTCATTTTTTTTTTTTTCCAAATCCATCATTCTGAGGTATTTTGTGAATTTTGAAGGTTTTTTTTTTTTTTTTTTTTCTCTTTTTGTTTCATTTAAATTCCCAGGAATCATTTGAAACGATTACTGTTCTTTGTTCAGGAAATGCTTTACTAGAAAAACAAGTTCATTCTCTTGTTTGCTTGTTTTTAGCAGTCATTGTGTAGCTGCAATTTAAAAGCGTAGGGGGTAGAAAATAACCATTTAGAGAATATTGATAAAATGAAACAGGTCTGAGGTGAAGAATCAGAATCTTATTGTGCTTAAGTGCAGTAACTGCCTGGAGCTGTGCTCTCATACTAAGTTGGTCATACGTAGAATGGAAATTAATGTCTTTTTTATAACTACAATTTGAAGCCACAGGCTTATAATTAAAATATATGTAACCATTTTGATGGTCATTAAATAGGTATGTTAATGTTCAGGTGGGCAGTGCTGACAGATAACAAATGAAATGCAAGTGCTAGCATCACCTTAGGCTGCTGTCACCCGATATTTAACTGTTGGGTGGAACACGTTTATTGTGTATTGTAGCACTGTTACTGTAGAGGAGGGAAGCTTAGGTTAAAGTTTGAGAATATCAAGAATAGTTTCTGGGCAGGTTAGTGGAAAGGATATTAAACATGATGCTAAGGATATGGGCCTAATTTAAAGAATAATTTTCTGTTGCGCCCACAACTTTATTCTTTCATCTTACTGACAGCACAAATGTTTCCATCCATTTCATTTAATCTTCTTCCTTCTCATCTCAGATATTTATATGTTTGGATGGCCCCATCATGATAAAATCCAGCTGCCTCCCAAATAGAAATATCATTTACAATTTCCCTTGCTTGCTTCTTTCAGAGTCTTCAGGGAAATGGCTTGATTAATTCATAGGTTTTCATTCCTTCATTTGTTTGTTTATGTATGTGAGTGAGTGGATGTGCTGTGTAAGGATGTGTGTGACTAAATTATTGAGGGAAAGCTAAATCAAAGAGATTAAATTTGCCTTTAGGGTATATTTAAAGTACAGACTGCAATATAGAGATACACATGCGCCTTTAAAGGATGTGATTTGAGGCACTGGAAACTTAGGTGAGGGGAGATCCTCAGACCCTCTGTTTTGGACATTCCCTGCAGGAACATTTCTGGAGGACATTTCTGCTGTCTGGCAGTTTGAGATGGATTTAGGGATGAATGGCCCAAGTGTCAGTGCCAGCAAGTAGGCCAGAGACTGTGCTCAGCTCTTCTTCCTTATACCACTTTCATTTAAAAATAAAAAATAAAAAAAATAGTTACTCATTCTACCCCAGGTCTCTGATTTACAGAAATGTCATTTCATGCTGTTAAAATGGGGAGAAAAAGAAGAAAGAACCCCGAGCTTCTCAAACTGTTTGATTCTTCTTCTTTCCCTATTCTACTTGAATCTGGTGCCAGTGGTCATATGTACAAGGCAAGGGAGCTGGCAGGTCTTAAGGGTGGCTCTGCTAGGATCAGGATAGTCCTAAATACCTCTGCAAACACTTAAAACTCCCCAGCCCTGTCTTTGTGCTTGTATGAGACCATTTCAACTGCTGTTGTGCAAGATGAAAAAATTCCTGGGATATCTTGTTGTTGGTAGAAGACAAAGCTGTCTGGAAGGAGCCAGAAAAGGGTCTGTACTTTGGTAGAAAGAGAAACCACTGAATATTTCTGTTGTCTGACAAGTGTCTTACCAACAAGGAATCAACTGTCATTAAACACTCCAGCTTGTAACCTCCCTGAGTCACCCCTGTTAGTCCCCATTGATCACAGACCTGGGAACAGGGATTACGTGATTCAAATAACCTTCTTGAGAAGTTCAATCTACTCTTTTTCAGTTCTGTGAGTCACAGGGGATCGCTGGGATTCTTCAGGGAGCTGTGGACTCTTACACCCATGCCCTGTGCTCCTGTTGATCTGCAAAGTTTCCTCCCAGTAATTTGCTCTATGGGATTAGTCCCATTTTATAATATTCCTTGAAGAAGAGGTTTTGAAACGTGGAGAGAAGATTATTTGAACAGGGAAATAAACCAAGATCCATTAGAAAACACAGAAGCCCTTTTAGTCTCTGCTCAAATTCTTTCCTCTCATAAGTTTTTTCATATTAAATTTCTTTTTCGATGGCTTTGCTTGGTCATACCTCATTATGTTTGTGTGACAGCATTTTTCAGCTGTGGAAGCTTTCAGTTTTCAAAGCTCTCTGTGAGCAGTAGGTCTGAGCTGAGCATGGAGCTCAGTGCCCCTCCTGCTCAGGTACAGGGCAGCACGCTGTGCTCAGCACTGACATGCAGCGAGTCACGGTGTAAAAATGGTCATTTGTGGCTGAATTTTCCGTGGATGTTACACTGAGCAATGATTACTGTTTCTGAGTATCCTCAAGTCTCTTTCTAGAAGACAGTGATTGTGCAGTCATTATAAAGTGCGTGAATGGATGCTTGCATTGCCACTCTCACTAGATATATTAAGCATTGAATTGACGTAAGGAGCAAATTGTCTGCTTAATCAACTCCCTTTCAGAATTAGCAATGCCAAGAAAAAGAAGTGCATGTAGATTATCCAGTGTGTGCTGTTACTGGCAGTGTGAGCAGCACAGGAGTAATCTGTTTCCCCTGTGACACAGAGAGCTTTGGGTGTGATGGAAGCAGCTATATTCCAGCTGTCAATGCTGCCATATTCCAGCAGTTCCTGGCTGGAAAATGTTTCTTACCTGGGGAAATTATGCTTGGATACAGATAGATAGTACTACTAATGATGGAATCCTATTGATAAAAGTACACCTCTTCTGAAAAATGAGGAGGGAAAAGCTTTACGTACATCGTCTGCATGAGGAGTAGAAATGAGACTTGGCAGCCACCAGTAAGATGAGGAGTAGAAGCCTCTCCAGGCTGTTAAGGCAAGAAATATCACTCAGGTGACTGCTGGCCAGGTTTCTAGCAAACTGTGCAGGCTGACATTCAGTGCCATGGCACAGAATGAACAGTGTTGATTGACAGTGGTGGAGAATAAAAGAGGGAAATTCTGCAGTGGCATTGCCACCAGTGGCAGCTGCAGCAGCGTACCTGCAGAGTGCTGTTGGCATGCAAATGCTGTGCACTGTGTCTACTGGGCTGGTCTGGGTCTGCAGCAATGAATGTCTCTGGTCTGGCTTCTTTGGAACTGAAGGGCTGACAAAAACAAAAAAAGATACTGTTAATAGAAAAATGAGATTGGGGCTTCTCTGTTAGCCCAGGGATATAAAACCTTGTCTGCTGCATATTAAAGAATGGAGAAAAGTCTTCACTAGAGGTAAAGAGATCTCAAAATGAGAGAAAGAATAAACAGAAAGATAACTGATATTTACATCATGATCTTCCAGATTCTTTGCTGTGTTATTGCATAACTTTATTTTCAGATTGCTGTCTTTTACCAAATGGATTCTTTCATTTCTTCTGGAGAAGAGGTTTATTTTGATAGTTCAGCAAGCAGCCTGCAGGAATGCCACCTAAAGCATTGGGGCTACTTTGTAGCTGCAGTGCTGGAGGCCTGCAGCAGCTCTCATTTAGAAAGATCAAATTCCCTTTGTGTCCATTGTAGGGTTTTGGTTTCAGGTGATGCTTTAGCCGAAGTTGATAAGCGTAAGGATGATATTTAGATCTTTATATGTATGAACACTCATTTGTTTAACTGGCAGCACGTAGTAACTTTTCTTCATTATTCAATGTGCACAAGATCAGTAAGACAGTAAATGGGAGAAGCTATGTGTTATGTATTCAGAATAGAATAGTTCATCGTGCCTTTAGGATAGACCTGAGCAGTAGAGGGCTGTAAATTTCACTGCTACAAAACTATTATATAGAGATCAGTTTCCCTCTGGTGTTGCCTTTTGCTTGAAGTGTGATAGTAATGCATTCCTAGTCTTATGCAGATAGGAATTAAAACATTTTATAAATACTGGTAAAATATGTTACATGAGGAGTGAGAGGATATAGCCGAAGCTATCCATTTCTCTTGAGGCTGATAGTCTTTATTTTGTATCTGCCCTAGAATGCAGTAACCAGATTAGTTATTTTCACTCAAGTGGAAACTCCTCCCTGTTTTAATTGATGATGTCTGTAGTGTCAATTTTCAAATTTCAGATCTTTCCAGCCCTATCCTCGCCAATCCCACCCTATTAAAAATCATAATTTTGATAGATTCCTCTACCACAGTTCAGTCCTGAGGCAGTTCAACTGCTAATGAGCGTTCTTCCCCGCTTCTTAGCGTTGCAGATACAGAGGAGGAAGGATGCTAACTTCACTAGATGATTTCACAGAATAATTTAGGTTGATAGGGACCTACCTCTAGGAGGTCATCTAGTCCAGCTCTTACTCAGAGTGGGTCCAACAAGATAAGGTTCTTCAGAACTCCTTCAGTCATGTTTTAGTTACTCCAGGAATAGAAGCACCACAACCTCCCTCAATCCCTCATGATATTTCTTTTTCTTCTTGCCTTTAATGAAAATTTCATTTTGAGGGGAGATTGGACTGAAATTGCAAAACAGTTCTTCTGAACTCATTGAGCATTAACAGCTGTATGTTCTTCAAACAGAAAGGACTGGTTTCGCTTCCTGCTTTTCATGAGTAAGGGCAACCATGCTACCATGATAATCAAAAAAGTCTTTGGCTCCTATTGAAACTTTCTTTATAAGAGTTAGTTGATTGTGAAGCTCTTTGGAAGGCTTTGAAAAGGTCATAGCCTCAATCCTCAGCTTCGAGGAGAATGTCAGAAGGCTTTAAAGGGTCATATTATATCCAGCAAAGCATGAGGTGATACAGCTATGTACTTATAACTCATCTTGGGCAAATATTTTCTCTAAGCTGCAAGAATGTTGTATTTATACTTTTAATGTATGCTGTATTATTAAGCTCTGACATTAAACACCTTCATGCCAGTTTGGAGGCACTGAACTTTGCTAATCACACAGTAAAAGAAGGGAAGAGGAAACTTGGCAGGTCTTACAGAACATTTCTTCCATACTGCAAACTTCCGAGGTCCTTTTTAACCTCAAGTATTCTGTGATTTTTTGACTGGGCCTCATGGTGAACGGATCAAAACCTTCAGTGGCTGAGGTTGAAGACATGGAAACTCAATGATTAATGTAAACTACTATAGCTACTTATATAATCTGTTCTGTACACTGTACAGGAGACAAAACTTTCCCATTACAGTATCTTCTACTTCTTTAACAGGAAAAAGAATGCTGTTCTTGATGATGTCTATGGAGATATCCAATTCTGGGGCAAAACCACAAACATGAAGCCTTACAAAACCAGAAAACCAAGCAGAAAGATCTAAAGCTGATAATACCCTCTTTCCTCAGTATGCATAGCATTTTCCTTGATAGATGAATGCATTCCTGGGGAAAAAACTCCACTGTTCTGCTGAAATCTGATGCCTGACAGGCAAGTTAAACATTTAAAAACTGCACAAAGTTGTTTATGTTGTGTAGCAGATCCAATGAATAGCAAATTCTTAGAAAAATGAAGTATTGTTCAGCCTTGGATTACTTGTATCTGCCAAATAAATTCAGCTGGGAAAAGATGTTGAAGGCAAGATTAAGGGAAGATTCCAGCAAGTCAGCATTTAGGGCATTCTGATGTTTATTGCTTAACCCACTAGACTGTACAGGATGTTGGCTTTCATTGCTCTTAAGTTTTGCACTTGAAACAGTCTCACTAAAAATAAACAGAGTTCTAGGAGCTGCTTCCCATGCTGTTTCGGCTAATTCTTCCTCATGTGCAATCTGATCTACCTTGTATGGTCCATTTGGGTTTGTCTGGATCCAGAGAACAAATCTTGCAGTTACAATGTGAGGTTTCTCACCTAAAAAGTGGAATATTCAATTTGTAGTTTCTGCTCCAGTAAATGTTTGATTGCCTAAGAAGAAGTGGAAATATTATAATCCCTTAAACTAACAAAAATGATGATTAGAGCACTTTAGTGAAGGTGCAAGCTCTCCTCAGGCATTCAGGATTCAGTTTCCCCAGGCACAGAAAGAAATTGTCATGCAATTGGTTTAAGCTGTGAATCTGTCTCATTTTAAAATAATCCTTCAAGATGAGTCATTCTTTCTTCAACCCCCAGTGTAACTTAACTCTACAAGTAGGGAAAAATAGAAAGCTATCTATAACTTCCACTCCATTCTTCCTCCTCATACCGTGTCCCCTCATAAACACCAGAGGAGTACTTATGACTGGCCATCAAACTTTTCCCATCTGGTATTCCAAGATGAAATGGCAATTAGCCTTTGCCTGCTAGGTTAATTGACCTTTAGCCCTTGTCTTTTCAGTTAATTACCAAAGCAGTCTAGTTGGCTGTTTCTCAAAGCCTTATGAAGTCTTAAGATAATAGGAGGCTTCAGGCTGAAACATATGTGAAAAGACAGTTTTTCCCCACTCTCCTGTTTTTATCACCTATACCAGTTCTTTAGCTAATCACTCTGTCATAGAAATTGGTCCTGAGTCTCTTATATCCTGAGGGTGTGAACTGCTGTGCTGGGGACTAAGAAAGACTAGTAACTTGACAACTCTGGCATTTCCTTTACTGTTAGTTCCTTAAATGAACTTTTCACAGTTTGTACCTCTCTCTAGACAAGTAAAATGTAGTGTTATAGTTTTTAATTTCAAATGATTTTTTTTTTTCATTACAAATTGATTGACATGGATTTCTCTCCCCTTCCCTGTTTTGTCTGCCAGGCAGCTAAGCTAGCTATGGGTAGGTCTCGCAACCCAGATCAATCAATACAGTGATAAAGATTAGGTATCAACCTTGTTCTAAAGATGGGATTTTCATCTTAATGGCTCAACCTTCTGGAAAATAATTCTCTTTTGAATTTGCCAGTTATAAGGGCATAGCCTTGTGCAAGAGAAAAGCCCTTTTAATCTCATAAAAAACAGGTTCATGTGAAGGTATTAAAATTGGAATTTTAATCATTATCATGAGAGATTTTCTTCTGAGCCTGTCTTGAATGCCATAAAAAAATGGAATTCAAAATGAGTGACTCTAGTCAGTTGTATTTAGGATTGTTTACATCAGTATCAGAAAAAAAATTACTTCCCATTATTATGATTTTCTAAAAATGAGCAGGGTTTTTGTCTTGCATGGCTAATTCAGGGTGCTGCTCATGTGCCCTCTGATTAATATGTCTTTTTAATCTTGATAGTATGAGATGGACTTCTTTAGCAACCACTACTAAAATAATTAGAAGAGTTAGACATGAAATCTGAATTAATGATTTCAGTGACAGCCCTCTCAATAAGAAAAGTACACAATGTTTGACATGCATTATGTTTTTTATTTTATAACATTTGGCAAGAGCATCTTATTTAAGTGTAACACATGTCTGGCATTGTTTGTTTGGACAAGTGTGTAGCAACACAGGCATTACGTATGTCACATCAAGTGACATCAATTTTCAGGTATCTTTATTTTAGACCAAGTTATCATCTTGAAGGTCTGATTCTTAAATATACTGAAGTAAATGGTTTTTGTACAATTGCCATTTGACACAAGCTTTTACAGTTTTCTATGTTAGTACTTCAAGAATATATACCAGTATGATATATTATCTATTTGCAGACTGCAAATGTCTGGGTGATGTTTGAGTTAGGTAAGGAAGATCTTGTGGGAGATGATGTTCAAGACGTGGTTATGTTCAGTTGCCATGGTTATTTCATGAAAATATGTGTAGTTTGTTAAATCTCTGTATAGTTTAATTTGCACAATAAATAAAAATATATGGGTGCAAACTTACCACATGAAACAAAATCCTTGTAATCCCAGGTCTTAGGAGAATAAATTCAAACTGAGATATATAATATGCAGAGATACACAGAAACAGTGGCAGCTGATGTAAAAGTATTCATCTTTTTTACACAAGTAGCAAAGCAGGTCAGAAATGCAAAACAGGTCAGAAATAAATGAGTTTTTATAAACTGAAGTGATGATGTGATAATCTGAATTTTGGAAGTGATTCAGAATTACTAATAATAAACCTGGCTCTCTCATTCCCTCTCTGCTTTTCTGTGTAACTGAAAGAGGCAGCAGAATGAATCAAAAAGTGACTATTCTGGTTGTGCAAATGAGCACGTAGAATTAGTTGTTCAACTGAAGGTAATATCTCAAATGATCTCTCAAATCTTTACTGACTGTTTATATTTCTGTTTAAGCCTTGAATGACCTTGATAGTAGAATGTGAATAATGCCTGAAAGGGAAATACAAGTTTGTCCAATTATTTCTTGCTGCTAACTGCTTAAAGATAGCATTACCTTTATTAGGTTGTCTGCTTAGATACATAAACATGAAATATATACATTTATGAGCTGCTGGTTATAATGCTTTTCTCTTTCCTGTGGTGTAAAGGATTAAGGTAATCCATTAAACAGCAGAAGAGGGACAGCCTTCATCCTTCTGTTCCCACTTTGTTTGCAAGTCAAGAATGAGGTGTTCCTATGTGTGGAAGCCAAATCCATCACGGGTTAGAACTGAACACAGGTTTTGTGGGGTTTTTTTTTGGATGGTGATAATTCTGATTCTTGTTATTATTCTGGTCTGGAAAGATTTGAGCAACTGTGGGTTCATACAAAGGAGTGGTGTGTACAAAATGTGGCAAAAATACAATGTGTCCTAAAGGTGCAATAGGATTTCAGTAGGCTGCAAATTAAGATAAATGGTATGAAAGAATTTAATAATATCAAGTGTTTGTTTTCTTTCACCATTGGACGTTTTAAGTACAGATGTAACATCTCAAATAAAGTAATGTGGAACAGATGTAAAAAAAATAAAAAGTTGATCACAGATTAGATGTATGGAAAAGAGTGTGACGGACTTTAGGTAATAAGTTACTACAGTGCAGGGGGGCAGTAAGGTGTAATTCTGAAGGAGAATGCACTGAATAGTATTTAGTGACTTGAGAGCCAATATCAATTCCAGAGCAAAGGCAGAGGTCCATGTGTGAGTTCTGGTGATAATGTGGATAATGATTCTGTCAAGTCAAATGCACATGCTGACCGATATAAATGAGTTATCAAGGCTTTGTGAATAATGTTCTGGTGATGAGCCATAAATCAAAGTGCAATCATCAGTCCATCTGTAGAGGCCTAGAATAGTTCAGTAGTAACCCTCAAGTTGGTACACATATTAATATGAAAAATAATGAGTCTGCCAGCTTAAAGCAGGGATTTGTTTTGGATAAACACTCTGTTAGAATTTGGGCTGGCCAATAAAGCCAATTGACAGATTCGTTTGTCATATGAATAATATCTCATTCTGCACATTAGAACAACTGGCAGTTCCTTATCAAAGACAGCAGGTCAGAGTGATGAATACTGTGCGACTCTGCAAGCATCCTGTGCAATTACCATTTTCTAAACATAAATATTAGCTATTAATTGCATTAATACCATACTGAAGTATCTAGGTCATGGACATGGATGATTTTGTTCTTGCTGCAAAAACAAACAGTAAGAAGGTGACCTCTGTATCAAACATTTGTAGTCTAAATCAAACTAAGATGAGACAGAGGACAGACAGACAAACTGAAAAGTACAAGAAAAAATGAGGCACTTTTGGTCTGTGAGATAAGCAATGGTCTTCGGACACTAGCAAACTAATCACTGTCAGTTTTCATGTCAGTGCCACAGAAGGGAGGAATGTTAAAGCAGCTTTTGAAGGGGTATAATGCATTACTTGAGCAGATGTTTGTGGAAGCTTCTCTCAATTGTGATAGCATGGGAAGATGCTGTGGGTGTTTTTTAGTCTAGCTTCCTAAAGTGTCGACTCTTAGATAGGTAGAGTCTGAGCATAGGGCAGGGAGAGGGAATGCTGTCTGTCCAGTTGGCTAACTTGAACTAAATTTAATAAAGTAGTAAGACTCCAATAATAGCAAAGAGATCATAAATATAGGGAAAGACTAGTGCAGAATTCTGTTTAATGCTAGAAAGGAGAAAAAGACAGACAGGGCTTCAGACAAACAAGCAAGAGTTCTACTTTATAAAACACCAGAGAATCCAAACACACAATTTAAATCTATAAAAACCAAGGTTCGCTAGTTTTAGTGCTCATGTGATCACTTGTTCCTGTTATTAATTTTCCCAGTGGCACTTATTCCAGTATAGTTCAATGGGTGTACAAGATGTGTTTCATCTACAGCCAAGCTGTGAAAACCTGAACTTTCTATTTATTCCTTATTTCTTTGTATCACATAGACAAAAATGAATTTTCACTGAAGTCAATTTTGCCATAAGGCAAAACTAGCTTCATCTTTCCTGCTTCCTCCCATCTTATTTTCCCAAACTGTAATTTTGTCTGTGCAAGATAAGAGGTGGTGATAAAATACTCTAACAGAAATCATGTCCTTATGTTTTAGTGCTTTGATATAAGCAGTCTCCTTTGACATCCCTTGTAACCCAGCTAGCCAGGCAGAGCATCTGCCCAGGACAGTTTTATTTCCTACCCTCTTCTCCAGGGTTGGATGTCCAGAGAGAGTACCCAAATGTAGCGCAGAATATTCTAAAAACTCTTTAATAGTTCCTGGACATTACTTTGCAGCAGATATTCTCCCATAGAGAGTTGTTCTTGCTCAAGCTCTTTCTTGTTCTTACACCCAGAAGCAGCCTCGTTGACTTGTCAGTGTGGCACTGAAACCCCAAAAACCTAATTCAGAGAAATACAGTAAGCAAAAGCACTTGTTTTACTTTGTAAAATTTGTCTGTTTGTTCCAAATTATTCTATACAGGCAGTCTTCTAAAAATAAGGGTTGTTAATACAGACAACAACTTTTCCAGATAGATTTTATTTTACAGTACTTATTATTGTTGTCCTTCCATTTATGTTTTTATTAAGGGGAAAAATCTCTATTGTTTGTGAGATTATTACGTTGAGAAAATTATCATCCGGGCACTATAATTACTTTAGGAGAGCACCAAATAAGACTGCTTGACATTATTTAGACAATTTGATTACTCTTACTCACGATCTCAGAATGTGATAATCGAAGTGTTGCTTTAACTAGTGCACTCAACCATCTTCCACAGTGATTTATACAAACAAATCTAATGTCAAGTGGAAATGTTCCAGATTTAGATTTCCTGAAGCTCTGTGTTGTGGCCCTTAGTTACTGGTGTGCTGTAAACTTCATTGTCAGCTAATGTATACTATTACAGTTCTGGGTAAACCATCAGGTTTCTGCCTTGTCTCTAAATTTAAGCCAGGACCACTTGAATTCTCTGCAACTATAGAACTTTACAAGAAAAATGGTTGAATACAAGTTACCCACGTATAACTTGCAGTACTTTTTTTTTCTTTTGTCTTATGGAGTAAAATACAAATCTAGCTAATACACTGTACAAGAAAGAAAGAAAAAAAGAGAAGAAAAAAATAAAAAGATAAGAAAAAGGGTCCTCAGACCTTCCATTAGGCACACAGAAATGAAATGTATGGCCACGTATCAAAGTATTACAAAGAAACATGCAACTGGGAGTCTGGGAAAATGCTGTTCTACAGTTAAAAAATCTGAACAGAAAGAAGGAACTTGGGGAAAACAAAGCAGTTTTCACAATTTATGGCTGAGAAGATCAGATGCATCTTTTTGAAACAGGTAGCTAAGTATTCATAACTATGTGGTGCAGTGAAATATGCACGACCAGGAGTGTAGAGAACATCTGTATTGAATGTGAAAGAACATGCAAAGTTTTATTATTCATTTCTAATTGTAAAAAGATTCTACGTTTGCTGTGAAAAATGTTCATGTCAGAACATGAGTGCATTTGGTTTATTGGAGTCAGATTTCCCTACTTCCTTACTTTCCTAATGGAAAGAGATGCTGGATTTCATCCAAAGACTAAGAGAATCAGTCCAATTTTGTTTATCATTCATACATATGGGTCTTGAACTCTCTTTGAACGGAGAAAGTTTTGTGAAATGAGGCGCCAATTCTAGTCTACCTGTAGTACATCTTCTGTGTATGAAAAAACGTGGAATATTTCAAATACTGGCTACCATCTAGACAAGAAGAATATATATTTAGCTAGGTCTTTTTTTAATTTCACACAGAGGCCAAGGGAAGAAACGTATATTGTTCATTCATCTTCTATCTCAAGAGGGGTTTCATACTGACTGGCTTGGGATTCCAGCTGTGGAGCTATTTGTGTTAAAACTGTCTTTTGTCCAATGTAAATTGTGGCATAATTCCAGAATACCTGCAGTTTCTAGCACATTATTGAAATGTGACATTGCTGTAGCTTTAGACTAATAGTATTGAATAAATACCCAGAAAAGCTTTATAAGCTCTCAAGTGTAATGCACACTTGACCTCTTTGTCTCCAGAAATGAATTATATTGAGTTCAGATTTCTGTGTCCCATTCTTTCTTACATCTAATTAACTAGTCTGTTTTACCTTCTTATCTGCAGTAGAGCACAACAGGTTGGAAGAGGTTTTCTGTACAGTGTGTGTTGGTGAGTGGTGATCAGATATTCTTAAGGTCAAATGACTGAATAACAAATCAGAAATACCGATATTTTATTGAGCGGTAGTGAAACCCTACTGTTAGAAAGCTGATATGACAACTAGAGAAGTTTTAGTCTATTCTACTCTGCAT
Source organism: Odontophorus gujanensis (assembly GCA_013399175.1). Lineage (NCBI taxonomy): Eukaryota > Metazoa > Chordata > Aves > Galliformes > Odontophoridae > Odontophorus > Odontophorus gujanensis. Next base: position 138,601 of record VXAB01010046.1, read on the forward strand.
AGAATGCATTCAGACTGCATTTCTAGTATTGCAATGGAGAGTCAGAAGAGTAAAGAGGTTTTGTTCATTTTTCTTTCTGTTCTTGTCTTTGTGTCCTCTTTAAGCATCTTTCCTGGTTCTGGTTTTGAAGTGGTAGCAGGACACCATTATTCCTCATTGAGACACTTAAGTTCTGTACAGTTAAACATTTCTTGAGGCTAAATTTCTTGGGACAAAAGAAGGAGCACAGAGCATTGTGCAATACCACTGTTAAACAGCTGCCATCTGGACTTTAAGCCACTGACTGATATGCCTTGAACCCAATGATCTAGCCTGGCTGTGCACGCACTGTAGTCCACCCATCCTGCAAAGATGCCTTCCTGGTGCAGAAGAGTGGAAGGAAAAGTGGCACAAGTGCTGGCATGGATAGAACTGGAGCAGAGGAACAGCTGCTGTGAGGCAGTGTGTGCAGCAATGGTGGGTGGAGGCAGGGAGATTTGAGAGGCAGCCTGACAGGTAGTTCAGCCAAAGAGACTTTTTTGTAGTGGGGTCAGAGAATGGTGGTTGTAAATACAGATGTAAATCAGAAGAGAGAGAGAAGTTAAAGATCAAAGGAAAGAGCAGGGAATGAGGGAATATAGGAAGATAGACAAGGGATGAAAAAATCTAAACATGCTAAAATGATTAGGTATCAAGGAGTTAGACAGCTTCGATCTGTGATAAATAAACAAAGTTCAAGACATACTGAAATTACAAAATCATTAGTTCCAGATTTCTCCTATGTGATGCAAATATTCAGAGACTTGCATGTGAGACATTTTGCTACCAAACTGCCTCACAGGAGTGAGTATCTGAAACTGGAAGGGATTTATCTAACAGAAGTTCAGATGCTGCGGGGCATATTAGGTGAATTAATATGCACAACATTGCATCTTCTCTTCTAAATTAATAAACAGCACGTTCATTTCTTTCCTACTAATTGAATGTTTAACTTGTTTGTATAAGGCCGGTGATAGGTCAGTAAGAGGTTAGGAATAGATATTGCTTGTTTTCTCCAGAGCCCTGAACCATTGCTGGGTTTCATATTTCCTCCAGCCTGTCTCAGTGCAATACTGTTTTGCAGACAGATGAAAGAGTTTCTTTCATTATTAAAATAAAAGGGCAAGTAAAGAGTTAGGAAACTGATAATTATATACTAGCTTTTTCCCCAAGGGCAAAAGAAAAAACTATCAATGTGTTGCAGGGTTGTTGTTTTTTTTTTTCTTCAATATAATTAGTGACTTAATGGCAAGAAAATTAGTATACGTATTTTCTTTTCAGGGCTTTACCATGGATGAAGTTTATAGCTAGAGGATACTTGCTCTTTATATCATTCTTATGGCTGGCTAGGGCATATGAACAATGAGAAATGGGAAAATAGCGCAGTTAAAAAATGTTAGATAGTTCTGGACCTATTTCTAGGGCTACTTTGTTTGCGAGTTGGTTTGGTTACTGTTGTTTTAATCTCTTCTTTGGAATTTCTTCTTTCTTCATTGTAGATTTGTGAGAATTATGACGAGCATTTATGGAGCATTTTAGGAACTGCCTCAGAATTTTTAAAGGGAATTTGGTACTGAGGTTAGAGGTTCTTGTCACTTTAGACATCTAAAGGAACCTTTTTTTTTCCTAAGCAGTCTGTAACCAGTGGAGGGAGAGAAGGAGAGTGTTGGCAAAATAGGAAGTAGGATCACAGAATATCAGTCTCGTTTACATCATTCGCTCCCTATTGGCTTTGTAAGTTATATGTAAGTTTAGATTCTTGTCTGTGATTTGGAGAAGTGAATCACCTTGCCCAATGGCAAATCTGTTCATGGTACTTAGTGGGGTGGAGTAGCTGCCTAGAGGAATTTTAGAAGAAACTAAATATATAATGGAGTTCTTTTTAAGTGCAACAGTAGAAGTCTCTCTTAAATGTGTATCGTATGAAGGCACTTGGGTTAACTGCGTGGTACTGGGAATCTTGTCTCATGTATAGTGAGCAATGACCTGCTTAAAATTGTTTTCTTACTCCTGCTAAGGCAAGGAGAAAAGCTGTCACCCTTCTCCTTTAAGGACCTGTCAGCAGCGCTCTCACTCAACCATAGCACTACTGTTTGAAGAGCAAGATTTCCAGCAGCTTGTCAATAACATTGCTTTCCTATTTCTTAGACAGATTTTTAAGTGTTATTAGCCCAGTGTCTGTGATGCAGAATAGACCTGTTGGTGAACAAATCCTTCTATTCATTGAATTAATCCCTTTAACAAGTTGCACAAGGAAGTTCAGGGGAAATATGTGTTCTACATTTCTGTGGTACCTGACAAATGCACCACTGTGACCTGGTGGAAAGCTCTCTTTTGAGCCACCGATGTTCACTGTTTCTGTATCTTGAGAATGGAGATAAGCCTCTATAAGCTAGCTTTGAATGAATAATCTTTGCATATCCTGTTTTCTCATCCATTATCTGTCAATACTGTCTCTTGGATTCCCTGCCAATTCAGGAAATTATCCTACAGTGTTGCATGCTCCAGACTACCATTCCTTTGCCCTCCATATTACCTTCCAGACATTTCACCAGTTATGTTTTGTTTTGAACGACTTTTTCCTCATTAGAAACACATCCCATCTTCTTTGACTGCAAGAGAAAGAAGCTTTTTACATCCCCTCTGTAACTTAGACATAATTCCATCAGCCCCTGCAAAAAAGAGCATTCCTAGAGCCTGTGCCTACACAGGGGGCAGTGGGCCATGAGTTCTGTATGGGTAGGCCAGCCGGCATTGCTACAAGAGGAGGCATCGTGAGGTATGTGTGCTCAAGAATAGGCAGATGAAGGTGTGTGTAGGACTGGAAAGGGTACTTGTATTTGCAGAAGGTAAGTACCAGTGTTTGGCTTCTGCCTGAAGGAATGGAGGAAAGTGGTGGGAAGCGTGCTCTTATTGCAAGGTGATGACATCTGAGAATGCACAGACAGAGGAGCAGGTGACAAACATTATATGCAAGATGTGTTACCATGGTCTCAGGTTGTAAAAGTTGCAGTTGCTTAATCTATACATTGTTAGTGAATGCATGAGTGAGTGCAGAAAGGCAACCAAAAGAGAACAGCAGTCAGGGAATGGACAAAGTGCAGAATCTGGACTGGACTCTATCTCAGACCTCATGAAGTTCCTGCTAATCTGAGCATCATCAGGAAATGTTTCCAGTGTTTAGAGCTGTGAACCAATGGGAGATGTTTCTGATGTACCACAGCATCTCCTAATCAGCTTTTTAAGGTCAAAGATCTATCTGTAAAATGTGTTTATGCCAAATTCTTTCTATTATTTCCTTTGTGTTTTTCCACTATGGTTATAGTTTTTGTAAGTTCAATGAACTGAAACACAAAGGGCAGTAATTTGAGAAAAGATTGATTTTATAGGGTAGTCTAGCAAACTGTGAAGGCCAGAGATGTTTTTAAAAGTTTGATTTACAGAATCTGTACTATTACTTGTGGGGCAGCATACCCCAAAACACTCAGTGATATTTAAATTAACTAATACATGAGGGGTCATTCCTCTGACTCAAAAGCAAATGTAAAGCACAATGACAAGTGGACATTTTTTACACTTCAGGAAGAGTGCAGTGAAGATATTTCATATGGACAGAGAAAACACCAGGTAGTCCATGAGCTAAGCAGTGAATCTTTGGATGTTACTTGATATAGCAGAGTGGATTTATGACTTCAATTAATTCATCTCATGAAGGGCAATGGTAATTGAGACCTCTTTGTGTGTTTTATAGTGTGAATACTAATGTAATTAAATGCTTAAAATTAAGAATAGATGAAAACTTGATCTGACAGTAGTATCTCTGCAAAGACAAATTGCAGAGCACATAGCCAGTGTATGAATCTGTGATTAATTTATACAGCCGTTTATAATGCACTAAGTAGCTGCATGCCAATTATTATGGAAACAAATTGTGTTTATATTAGCATGTCTGAGGTGATCATTGATCCCAAATAGCATTATTTGAAGACTAATAGAGAGAATAATGAAGGAGTAACATTCTGCCCTGCAGCTGTCCAATGCATTTCAAAATGGAAAGTAAAACTGGCACATTTGAGGTTTTATTGATTTAATCGAGAAACAAACAAAAAAGCCATCTCACTTTTCATCAATAAGATTTTTTTTTCTTGTCACAAGCAAATAGTTTCTTTCATCATCGGCAACAAAAATAAGAAAGTCTCTTGGAGGGGCTAGGACCAGAAAGTAAATAGTCTTTCTTCTTCTGAAATGAAGTCATCAGCTGGACTCTCCTTCAGAAGATGGAGATGGAAATTCAGTGGAAATTATTCTTTAAAAAATGAATAAATTTTCTGAGGAATGCTGGATTATTGAAAATATACATTCAACTTTTTTCTTTTGTTGCTTATGATATTATTAGCTACTTTTTACTGCTAAGATCTGGCCCTAGTGATTGCTATGCTGAGTAAAGTTTCCAGTTATCTTGGATTCTGAGATAGTGTTGAAATAAAACTGTTGTTTTGAAAGATCTTGCATTATTTCCTGAATGATAGAAAGAGTGAAAAAGCTGCTGATTTTGTTGGAGTTATTAAACTGAAGGAAAATGAGATTTTATCCTTTTTTTTTTTCTTCCTAAGAAGCTCACAGCAAAAAAAAAAAAAGAAAAAAAAGGTCACTATTTTTGATAAAGTGAGCTGGAGAATTCAGCAAAGATCCTGTTGAATGCTGTTGTATCACACCTACGATGATACCTGTGGAATATGTCTAATACGAGGAATATGTTCAATTGTCTGAAAGAAATGGTGAAGCATCTGTGGTTCTTCTACTGGAGGGAAAGGAAGCAGTCAGAATGTATTGTCATTCATAGCTTAATGCTGAGGCATTTTGTGAGGTAGCTTTAATTAGAAAGCGTGTGAACCAAGCTATGATACAGTGTCTTCTGAACCACTACTGAGGATGAGTTTGATCTCCAGAGGTATATAGTATTAGACCAGTCTGGAAAATACTGGTCTAGGCGTCTATGAGTTGGAAAACACTAACTGACCTGTTTAGAGATGAGCTTTATGGATGTGCAACCATATGTTCACGAGTACTTGCAGTTATGAGTAACTAAGAAGCCAGATTATTGTGATCACATGATTAAGCCATAAATATTATTTTTGGCTTACACTAAATAACATCTGTGAGATGAGATATCATCTCCCAAAAACTGATGATCAGTGGAATTCTTTCAATGATGTAAAATCAAGTTGGTTAAGCACTTTGTAGAGAGCTGTGATATTTTTCCTTGCTGCCTCAGTGAAGGACTTCCTTGCTGCCTTCCTTGCTGCCTCAGTGAAGGACTGCTTTGGAAGAGCTCACAGCTTATCCAGCCTCAACAATACACAAGAAAGAGAGAGAGAGATGTTCTTTTACAGACTTCACTTTCTTGAAATAATCTTGAATTGGCTGATTCTAGTCAAGATCGCTCTGACGTTTTGAGAAGATAGCAATGGGAATTAAGACACATTGGGAATTTTGCTTTTCCCTTATTTCTCTCAGTAGACCTGTGGGTGGGACATAAAAACTGCTTTCAGAGACCCAGTTTTATTGTTGAAGTTCTTAGTTTGGGAACAGAAATCCCTTTTTGGGTCACTTTTGTTTATAAATAATTCTCTAATTGTGAACTGCCAAGACTGTACTGAGACTTCATGGTTTTATCTGCTTTAGCACAGCTGAAGAGATGTGATAAATGCAACCTGTTATACAACACAATGAAACATAGAAAGCTATAGAGGGGAAAGACTGAAATGATAGGCTATAATCAAAGGTGAAGGGAAATGCAGTGCCACACAAATACCTCTGAGAAATTTGTTGAACAAACTCAAGCCCTTGTATAATTAGATGACAAGGTTTATTTTAAACTATAAGGTATGAGTGTGGCAGCACTATAATTTGTCTTAAATAATTTCTTCACACCCAACAAGACATGGCATTCAAAGTTCAGTCCTGCTATGGGCTTCTTAAAAACAAAACCAAATATTTTTACACCTAGATCAGGTATGAAAACTGAAATAAAGCTTTCTTAAAGGCAGGTTTGAATTTTTCCTTTTAAGATTAAAGAGATTTCTTGATTTAGTGAGGTAATTACTCATGCTTTCCTATCTGATTTCCTCTAACTTAGTCTTGTTGACAGCTCCTGTTTTGTTTTGCAGTGTGAAGTGATGCGTGCACTCAGTTAGCTTAAACATTTTGGGAAAGCTTATCTGGTTGTCCCTTGACTCCCTCTGTAACCTGTTGTTGTCCAGAATACAGTACAGAGTGAAAAAAACCTTTCCTTTAGAGGGGAAGGTTTGAGAGAACGCATTTAGAAGTAATGTTGCAAGTAAATTCTAGTTTTCCCTTTTCTGAAAGAGGAAGGAGGTGACAAGAATGCCATGAGATCTGGTGATCCTAAACTCTTGCCAAGCTATGTTGTTGTTTCTGTGAAGATTACATATCTAAATCCGTGTTACCTTATCTATTCATTTGCCACTCTTGCTGTAAATTAGTTTTCCAGCAATAGTTCACAATGGCAGCATCCCAGTAGGCTTTGGCACTTGCTAGTACGTGACTGCAAATGGTGGGAAGGCACAGTTGGGTCATGCTCTTTCGCTGCTTGAGGGCTGTGTGGCAGAGGACCAGGAGTGAGATGTCTGTGTGATACTGCATACTGTTGCATTGATTCTTTACAACAATGAACTCTGCAAACAGTTGAGAGAAGATGCCCAGGCAGATGGAGTCTTGTTTCCATGACTCTAAATCGTTTTCTACAAATATTTGTGCCAGTCTATTGAATGCTCATGGCAAGGTGAGTCAGTGTGACCACAGCAAATGTCTATAAATATCAGAGTGAATATTTATGGTAACTTTTTGCTGTATTCACGCAGCCTAATTACAACAATGCCTACATTATTCGTGACATTTTGAGCTCTTCTGGTTTATTTCCTATTGTTTCCAGATTCTAGTACATTTTAAGCAAAAATACTTGCTGGCAGCACAAAGCTTCTCTGTTTTCAGTGATCCATCTGCCATGTGGAATAGTTTGTTCAGATGTAGAGACCCCTTCTTTACGTGCCAGCTTTTTCGCTATATAAGCTGTAACAAGCTTTTCCTTTCTCCATACGCTCTGTATGCTTTCATTCTTGCCACAGGGTCTTTAAAGAACTCTGCATCCATCACTGATATGTCATGAGGAATTTGAAACTTCATTGAAAGGGAAGATAATCAGCTTTATGTTATTTGTTTATGATTTGGGTGTGTTTTATCCTAACTAGATATAGCTGTTCTGAACCAGTGGCAATCCCAAAGGAAATCAGCTGATTCTTCATGATGACATAGCTGAGTAGCCCTCCTGACAAAATACAGCATCACTCCTCAACAGCGTAGTTCTCTGGAGGTGGCATTCATTCTCTTAAAGCTAGAGCTGTTATATATTCATAAAGCTTTGAAGTCATTAACTGTGAATCTGTTGTCTTGTCAAGTCCCTTTCTAAGAAACGTTAAAATTCAGGCAGATGCCTAGTGTTATATCCCCCTTCTTAAAAAAAAAAAAAAAAAAACAGAGAAAATCTTTAATCTGTGAAGTTGATAGTCAGTGAAGTTCAGTACTTTTAAAGTCCGTCCAGATACCTGGCACTTCTTGTGACTTTGAACATAATTATTATGGTTGGGTCAGGAATTTTCACTCAGCAAGTTTTTCCCTTAGAAAATGATTAGAAGAAAGTCTGTCACAAAATTTTTTTCTTGAAACCTAGTATATATGACACATTTGCTAGTACTATGAGACTACTATTCTGTCTCTCTTGGTAGTGGAGAGAAGATACAACTTTTATTGGCAGATTTCATAGGTGTTCCTAGCAGAAAAGGAATACTAAGAATTTCTGATTTTGGTTCCATGTTTTGGATGGAAATGCATGTTGATGGATCTTCCTTTGTTCCCTTAGAACTGAAGGAGATGACTGTAGTAATGGCTGCCCCAGGCTCTTAGTCCTAAGGATGGAAGCTTAGAAGCCTGGGAGCCTGATCCTAGATTTACATAAGAAATCTTGCATGCTATAGAGCATTGTCTTCATATTGAGTTAAGTACTGTATGACAGTGAACCCAGCAGCTCTTGGAACCCTTCACTCAAGCTAGGAGTGTCAGATTTTCTTCTTCTCAGAAGCAAACCACAATGCCTTGGATTTCCATCAATTTGTACCATTGAGGGGGAAGTCTTTGGCTCTGGGGATAGTTCTATCAGCTTGCTACTGCTTATCAAGAACAGCCAAAGAGCTTCTCATGTTCACAGCCTGCAGATGTGACATTTCTAAATTGGAAAAAGGATGGAAAGTTTTTTTGGGTTTGTGATATTTTTATAGTTTGTTGTTAGAAATTCTTTATTTGGGATCTAAAGATTACGCATGATGCAGAATCTAGGCATTTTGAAATACTGGCATTTTCTTCTTGAAAGTAATCGTTTTCATCTGTTCAGATAATAACCAGCACTTCTCAGCTGCACATTGGAAACTCCTGTATCACCACTGCTACAGATATCCTGTAGCTTAAATCATGACATCTTCTAACAGAACCTTTGTCTGTGGGGCAATAGCAGTTAAATGGCTAATGAAGATTTCCTTAGGAAATCCTACACCTCAAGAGGCTGTTGAGATATTAATCTTCAACCTGATTCCTTATTTTGGACTCTAGACAGACACTGTAAAGGCAAACTGGGATACCTTACTTCAAAAGACGTTTTCAACGCCAGTGGTTGCTTATTGATTCAGGTGCTCATAAATCATTTAGAGATCCTCCTGCTGAACATGTCTTTCAGACAGGATCCCTGATGTTACTAAACTCAGCTATATAAGCCCTCCCAGGCAATCCACCCCAACAACAGCTTGTTTGATCAAGTGTCTGCTTTAGATTTTTTTTAGCATGAGACCTTTATATGTTTTCAGAAGAGTTTAGGTTGGGAATCCTTGATTTGCATTTCGAAGTAAGCAGATGTTGCATGCTGCTCTATTTTATTGTAAACTACAAAACAAAATCAAGCACTGTTAAAAAGAATGAGGTAGTTTGCTAAAAAAACAACCAACACAAAACCCTCAAAACTTTGAAAATGCAAGATATGCGATGTTCAGTTACCTGTGCTTCTGAATTATAAGGCTGTATGATATGTAATCTGAACCAGGGAAAAGCTGCTGCTTATTCCTTGGTGCTGTCGCTTCTGAATGCTTAAATCTGCAGCATTAGCAGTTCAGCTGCTCTGAGGCATGTTGTCTGAAGTCCCCACCAAACTCTTAAGTTGTCTAAATTTTGATATATTTCCTAGAATCTTCATACGTATGCTTGAAGTAAAAAAATCAACTCACAGTTCTAAACCAGGCAGTCTTAGAATTTCTCAATATAATGGCAAAATTTACCAGGTAAAACACAATGCATTCTCTAACTGTACTGTTCTCTGAAAAAGCTGAATCTTTTTTTTTTTTCCTGAAACTTAACTTACCCTCAAAAATAATAAAAAAGTCAGCCTGAGGCAAACATTAGGCTGGAATGGAAGGTGTCAGTCTGAGCAATTAAAGTACAGCAACCTATAAAGCAGAGTCTTAGGAAAGTAACTAGGCAGTCTTGGCTGAACATCAGTTCAACCAGTACCACTCACCCATATATAGGTGTTACAGTAGAAATAACAGGCCTACTAAAACAAAGAAGTTGTTGGCTATTGTAATGTCCTGTACAACCAAGAAATGCTGATTAACATGCCAATACTGCAGTGTGGGCAGAGTCCCTGAGTTCACTAAATGATCAGTATATTTCTTATTACTCATGTGGAATGAATGACACCATTGCACTGCATTTTGGAGCAGGATATGTGACAGATACTGTGCTGTGTGTTTGGGATGAACTGGACATATCTGAATAAGGAGGTAGCAGAACGGCAACTAGTAAGCATAATGAGTTATGATGCTGAAAATGTCATGGTTCTACAAAAGGATGTATGGAATTATTAATGGAAACCTAAGAACAATGCTGAGGAATTCTTAAATCAGAGGAGTTTCTGTAGTCTATTAGAAGCATTGCACAAACAGTATTTTCTGCAGATTTGTGTAGACAAAGGCATCAGAACATTGCTCAGGTATTGTTTCTGCTTCTGACATTTTACAAATAAGTTTTCCATTTTAAATTAAAAGAAATAAGAGTGCAAATTTTACAATTAAAAAGTATTGAAGAGAAAGTAAAAGCTATTCCAGTGAGGCCTTGTTTCGTTATTACATGTATTGTATCTCAGCTCCCCAAGTCATCGAGCCCAAATTTAGCATTGTCTTTGCACTGTGCACCTCACTTACTCATAGCCCATATCATTTTCTTCTCTCTGAGGAGGAAACATGACAGGCCGGAAGATTTTCCAAAGCATGTAGAAAATTAGTATAATTGTGGGGAGTTGAAACAAATAAGACCTGCTCTTCTTACAGCCTTCATGGAGATACTTTTCCCTGCTGTGTAATTACCTCTCTGCCTTAGTACTACACCCTGCAGCAAAATAAACCTTAGATACTTAATAATCTAAAGGTGCTTCCTCCATGAGAAGTGATAAATGTTTTATGTCTGAGCACTTTTTAGCAACAAAATCTCATTTTTAGCACTGCTGTTAGTGTTAGATCTTTCTTAAACAGTAGCAGAAAGGGATTTTCTTTAAATAGTCTGCTAACTCGAGTTAATTACCAGGTTTTGGAACATCCTTTATCACAACTTTCCACCTTCACCAGCACAGTAGCTATTTGTGCTTTACTGTAGGTATTCTCCCCAGTGAAAACACTGTTAGGTTGTATCTGTGCAAAGTGTTAAGTAGTGTTTGATATCATGGTAGCTCATTTGTTTGGAAAACATAAATACAACAGAAAATGTCTTTGTCAATATCCATCTAGACAGATGCTGCGTTTAGTTGGTTCCATCTATGAGAAGGGAGTGCTGAGATGCTGCCAAATAGAAAAGCACTGCGAAGGAGAATGCAAATTCCAAATTCTCAGCCTGCAGACCAACGTGCTTATCAATTCTAATTACTACTTAACTACTACTCATGCGTCTTTTTAAATTCCTTATTATCATGTGAATCGGGTAAATCCAAATTAAAGAGAAGATGGAAATTGAGAAGGATAGAGTGTAAAAACAACACAACAAAAAAATAAAAAGTATAAAAAATCCCAAGAAAAATGCTGTGTAATATGTTGCTAAGGAATTGTTCGTAAATCTTAGATTTTAAGAAGATTCCCTGGTCAGGCTCAGCTTGTACTTGTGACCGTGCAATTTTATTCCACTATTTTCCTTTTTGTTTTTATCTCCTTTTTATTTCTGACAGCTCAGAACATCGCAAGTGAAAGGACCTCAGAAACTAAAAGTGCCATTATAAATAGAACTGTGTGCCCTCCTCCAACCCCATAATATTCTTATCTCAGTGCTTTAAATAATCAGTCTCGTTTCTTTATATCTGTGCTTTGTAGAGAGCTTCAGACTCCTGAAATATTTCTTAGTGGGCATCACTGAACCAGAAAATATGCTTTAAAAATCCAGAAATTTTCTGTTTCTTGCGATTAGCACCCAGAGTTGAAGTCAGTACCTGACCTGCTGTAAGGTCAGGGAAGGTTCAGTATCTCAGAGTCTTTGTTTTGTCTGTCTTGCTTACCCCCTGAAGAAGATATGAAGATGGTTTAGATGTTAGGTTTTTTGGTTCCTGAAACTCTAACTTTTGAGAATTTTTACAGTGTGCAGAAGATTTATTTATTTTTAATTCTTTTGTTTGTGAGCCTGTGATTTGTGGGGAGGTTTAGTGCTTTGACAACGAGGTGATGGAACCACATTTTGAGGCTGTAAAAATGAACCAGACTAAAACTCATTTCTGAGTTTTATCTTTACAGAATATTTTTTTCTTCAATGACTCATTTTGGTATTGTGTTCAGCTGCGGTGCATTTACGGATCTCCATTTGCAGTGTGCTATTTTAACGTGATGTGCCGGAATGGGTAAATCTGAGGATGCACAGGATAATGACAATGTCATTTCCAAGGCAGTCTAAATGATATGGAAGATAGCTTGAACAGATATTAGTTTCCCACTGTGCTCAGTTGTTACACAGTAGCTAATTAAAAGGCAGTTGACAAGCACATAAGACAAGCAATGCTTGTTGGAGTCCTTAGCAAGCTGAAAAATAATCTAATAACCCTAGAATTAATTTAGACTCAAATGTTTTCATTGCAAATAGTTAATAGGCTGATGGCTGAACTGGTGTACTCAGACACTTTTCTGCATGAAGTAGTACATGACCAGTTTAAATTTTCTCCTATGTAATAAAATTATACAAATCTAAATTATACACACGTTCCCAAGTTTCTAGACTTCATTAAATACTAGGGGATTAAAAACTTATATAAATTAATCAATGTACTATAATCCTAAAAATTATAAAATGAGCCCTTGAGGAAGTAATGTAATACTAGCTTTTTAATTAGTGTGACACGAGAGATTCATTGTTCTATAATGTAAGTCTTATGTTTATGAATTGTATTATCATCTTAAAATAGATTAAAAAAAAATACAGTATTTTTACTACTTATGAGTAGGTGGTAGGTGCTTATGGGTTTCGATCCTGTAAACACAGCTTCAGCTTCTTGTCTCATGGGTGATCCTCTGCTAGTGTGCGCTAGGATTCCTGTTTCATCAAGATCTCCATCAGTATTCATGGTGGTAGCCAGAAACCCTGCTGATATCTATGAAGTGGTAACAGTGCTTAGAATATCATATGAACACAACCCCCCTTTTTTGTTAATACGGAGGAAGTCTGCACTAGGTACGGTCACTTTGAGAAGTGCTTGCTGTCTATTGACAAATATTTTATGCTTTGAAGGCACAAACATTTTTTAAACAGAAATATATTAGGAAGTCTTCATTCATATTCTCAGCTCATCTTCATCCTACAGCTGTTGTCGTGGTCATTGTCGCAGGAATAAAGGTGCTCCCTGCTACTTCACAGGACTGGTTGTGATAATGTTAAACTACAGTGAGTCACCAAAGCTTTTAATTATGTTGTACCTGTAAATAAGCAAAGTGACAAAATTTGGTGACGTTAACCTTCAGATATTAGCGCCCATAGGTGAAAAAAGTAGTAGCAAATTTTACTGTTCATGTGAAAACAGTAAGCCACATAGATTTTCCAAAGGTGATTAAAAAAATCACAGTGCATAGACCATTGAAAAACTATCTTAAATGTCTTCCACGCTATATATGGTTTTAAGATCATTGAAAAAATATCTTAAATGTCTTTCACACTATCTACGATTTTAAAAACTGCTGTGTGATAAATTAAATTGGATGAATATTAGAACAGAATTCTAAGTTTGTCCATTCCTGTTCAATGTAGGTTTTGTATGTCTTTTGATAATCTAAAGCTGGACTCTAGACTTGCCAGTTAACCTCAAGTGAACCCATATGGGTAGGTTTCTGTGCCTAGAAGACTGAGTTGCATCTGGCAGCTGGCAAGGCTTTATGAGCAAGTTTTGAAGCTGCTTAAGTCTGAAAACTCTTCCTCAACTTATATATTTCACACTAGGGTTTGTAATTGTTTAGACACTAGTGTTGCCTAAATCATATGCTTTGATGTTGTGTGGATTCCAGACCGTAAATTTACCTTAATCTGGTTTAAAGAACTTAATTTTCAAGCAGAGCCAGTGCCTGTGGGCACAGTGCATGGTAGGATCAGGACAATGCTGGAAACTCGCACAATCTGTATTTAGCAGTGTGATTTAACAGTGGACAGGGAACACTGCCTGAGATTGCCCCTTATTTCAAAGGATAAAACAACACGAAACAAAACAACAAAAAAGAGGAATCGCTAACTCTCTCTTTGGCAAGTTTCCCCAGCATTGTCTGTTCTCATGAAAATGAGCAAGGAAAGTCAGAGATTTAAGCGTTTTTTCATATAATTCCTGTGGAGCTACTGGAAAAGAGACAAGTTTCCCATGCCGAACATCACGGCAACAAAAAGTCTGTGGATTTTTTTTTCCACTCTTCATTTTTTAGAAATCTAAAGAAAGAAGTTCAATGAAATTTAAATAGTCCAACCCTATCTGAGACTTTTATATGTATTATTTATTGTACCAATCCTCAGCTGGTCTAAATAAGCCCACTTACAGTACCGCTAACTGTGGATTTGCTCAATTACATCCTTCATCTGGGCAATGGAACCATGCTTTAATAATAAAAAAAGCATTTCTCTTTTTCTTCCTTCTTTTCTATCTCCCTGTTAGAGTACTGAAATAATTCTGTGTCCGCAAACCATCCCTAGGATATCCAAGAATTGTGATTTAATATATTTTTCTGTTATTATTTAAGTTTACTGTAAATAATCTTTTTGCACATAGTTATGAAAAACATTTACTGCAAGCTAATTTCTGATTCCATCAAGTTTTTAGAATTAAGATGTGTTCTGAAGGGGAGATATGTAATATTCTTTAATTTTCAATAGGATTTTTTAGCATTGGTTGTATTTCATTCACAGAGGACGATTTTCACATTAGAACTCTTTTATATTCATATAGATTTGAGGATAAGCCAACACTAAGTTTTGTGAAGTTGCACTGCAGGACTAGATTTTGAATATATAGATTTCCTTCTTGTAACGAATTGATTACTGAAAGAGCACTTGAAGGAAACCCAAATTATGATTTTTTTGTTTCCTGTGCTTGCACATAGCCTCAATATGCTATTTCTTATATGAACATGAAACATTACTTCTAGGCTACTAACTTGTATGCCATGTTTCAGGTCAATGCATTTTGAAGCAGATGGGACAATAATTCATGAAAAATAGTGTTTAGAAAAGAAAAGGTAAGTCAGTTTTACAGATACTGTAATGTCTGCTGCAGGCTAGAAACCAGCTTGTCTCTGACTAGATTTGTGAAAGGGTCAGAGCTGCTCCACAGCTAAATAATTGATTTGTAGGGAATAAGAGAGAACACAACCCCAGTGACCCAGAAGCTGCATCCTAGAGTGGACAGCCCACGTCTGTTATTTCCTGATTTTTCCTAGGTCTAGTTGACAAAAATATTTATAGTTCAAATTAAGTAGCATGTTTTTTTATGACATTTCAAGGACTCCTACAATCATTTTACATTTAATTTTCATGTAGATATGGCAAATGACAAGAAGATCCAATAAACAAAATGATTGAATCATAAGGAAGATGTGTGGAATGGTGCCATTGCCTATAGATGGTGGTTTCTGGTTACACCTCTCACCACGCACAACTTCTGACCATGGCAATTGCTGAGGGACAGAAATGCCTAAATCTCATCAGTCCAGTCCAAATAGCTGGAATTCAGGGTGCTGAAGAGACTCCATATTAGATAATGACCAGTGCATGAGTAAACAAGAGATTGACCTGCATTTATCAGGAAGAAGTATATCACAGTTTATGAAGAAAAATTGCTTAGCATGAGAAACTCTGTGGTGTGCTGTTTAATTTCCTGCATCCTAGCAAGCTTGTTGCTAACATAAAGCGTTGGAGGAGTTTCCATGAAAATTAGTAGTAATGCTACAGCCGTTTCTCTAACCTCCTCTAACCCTTTCCCAGTTGATCTGAGTCTGCCCATATGGTTAAAAGTCTGTGAATGGATTTTGACTCTAGCAAGCTTCATTGAAAAATATTGCTTTAATTAGTACAGGTTTTTTTTTCCTTTGTTTCTCTCTGTAGTGAATAGTAATCTTAAATGTGGGCATGCAGATCTTACTGGGCTAGATGTACTTTACAGATTATAAAGTCATAAGACACAAGTGTTCACTGCAGTGTCTTCTTCCTCCTATAGGGAGTTTCAGTTAGCCAGCTACATCAAAGACTGGTTCTTCAGTATGCTCCATGGGTAGGTGGAGGCCTTCAGTTCTTGCTGCCATTTAGCTGTCAGTGAGAGCAACATGTGGTGAAGTTCTGTTAGCATACTTCAAAACCTGCTTGTAATTCCTCAGTTCCTACACACCATTCAATGAATAATTTGGCTCTTTGGCTATCTTCCAAGGCAGTAATGCTGACCAAATTATTTTGAACATGCAGATGGTAACAAAAGGGCACCAGGTGTTGTTTTATTGTAATAAAGACGTGTAAACCTTTGCATCTCACTAAGTTATTTATCCACATAAATCATTAGGATTCTCAGCTTCCCACACCGCTTTAGTAAATTTTGAATAAGAGGCATCAGCTGTTTTCAGAATGTGCCCTTCTGTACATGCCACAGATATTTTGCTTTGGGCTTTTCTTCCACACTGTGACCCATAGAGGCATTCAATGGATCCTCTTTTTGATTTAAATGATTACTGAGCGATCAGAAACCCAGATGTTCAGTGGCTTAATTCCTAAATGTTAGCCTATAAAAAAGAGTAGGCAGTTAGTATATGAAGGGAGGATTTTACTGCATATAAATGTTATTTGGTACATTTAGTGACATTATTTACATCCCTTTTTCTCTCTCTCAGGTGGTAACCTGAGGCAGTAAGTAACCATGATGGTAAAACAATGCCTGGTTTCATGTAATACTGTTTCTACCTTTACATATATAGAGAAACAAAATGAGGAAGCATATCACAGAGCAATGGTAAGGCAGTATTAATCAATAGGGTAAGCAGGCCCTCAGTGTGCTGCCAAACTAGTGATTGCCAATTTTTTTTGTAGTCCTCAAGGGATGACTAGGATGTATCTGGAGTTCTTTTAAGGGAAGGACTTCAAAACTCAAGACTAAGATCACAAATTGAATATGGCAGTCCCCAAACAATGATCAGGATTTGGTGGGATCACTAGGATGACATATGCGTCCCTTTTGATTGTCATGCTGATGCATAAAATGTAATTTGAGTATCTGACATTGATTCAGTATACTTAGAGCTGTGTACTATTTATTTTTTTGTAAGAGAAGAAATTAAATTGTCAACTTAAGTAGTTTAAAAATGAAGGTGAGAACTCTCTGAGCAGATAAGATAGGGCAGCTGATAAGTGTTCAATACTCAGTGGCCTTCCAGTAGGCCAAGGAATATTAATTCCACATAAATTCAAAAACACTGATGGCGAAGCTCATCTGTGGTGGGCAAGCTGTTAGTGCATTTTTAAATGTGTAAATGCTTGTGCTAGAGTCATCTGTTTAAATGCCTATTTGCTAAATTCCATAGTTACTGACAGTGTGGAGAACCTGAAGGCATCATTAAATGTCATTCTCTAGCTTGTCCTTGTCCAGAAATGCACTGTTTCTTCTATGACTGCATTATATAATAGCATAAATGACAACCTGAGGAAAACTGTCCTGAGGTGTCCTTAGGATACTGCTTTTATGTTGGAAGGATGTGGTCAAAGGGTTAATTAACGTGATGATTTTTTTTTTCCAAACAAGCTATGCATTGCAAAACCCATTTTGAGCTGTAATGAAGATTGTACCTTATGAAGTTAACGACTTCCCTGACTTAATGCATAGACCAGTTGTCATACTTCCTCTAATCCAGGTCTGCCATAGTCATTGTCATTGTTTTTTTCCCCATAGAAAGAAAGGCTGAAAGATGACCCATTACTAGTCACAGCACGTTGCTCTCACTGATTGGAAAGCAGTCACACACCACCAAGCATTTATTCTGTTTACTGAGATGTAACACCAAGGAACAGCAATTCACACCTGCAGTGAAGTTGTTATACTTCCCATTTCTTTTCTTTATTCTATTTTTATCCTTCATTTTTCCTGTTTCATTTTGCCTTTTTTTAAAATCTTCTCTGCCTCTTCTCCCTTCACTTCTATGTTGGGTGTCAGTGCCAGTGTTAACACTGACCTTAAACCTGAAATGAAGCATAAATTGCCAGTGGTACACTCTTGGCAATTAACTGAACGTCACCCTAGCAGTAATTGAAGGTGCGTCTGTTGAGTGATCAGCTTAAACATCTCCAGCTAATATGTGATATATATACATAAATATATATATATGTGATGTGATATATATATATAATCACGTGTTAGACACAAACTGCTTATATCATAGACTATGGAAGTGAGAGACCTCGCTTCTTAGGCACAACCTGGTATGATATCATAGTACTCTCCAAAAATAGGTCATATGACTGGAGTCCATTGAGGGACAATACCACAAAATAAACTGTATCTGTGAATCACATTCATTCACAGAATTATCAAATCATAGACTATTTGAGACTGAGAACATGTTTTTGTTTAGTTTTGGTTTTCAGAATATATATATAAGATAAAACATAGCTGGAAATTTTGAAGTGCTGTAATAATAACAAGCACTCCTTAGAAAAGGAAAGGGAAAGGAAAGAGAAAAGAAAGGAAAGGAAAGAGAAAAGAAAGGAAAGGAAAGAGAAAAGAAAGGAAAGGAAAGAGAAAAGAAAGGAAAGGAAAGGAAAAGAAAGGAAAGGAAAAGAAAGGAAAAGAAAAGAAAAGAAAAGAAAAGAAAAGAAGAGAAAAGAAAAGAAAAGAAAAGAAAAGAAAAGAAAAGAAAAGAAAAGAAAAGAAAAGAAAAGAAAAGAAAAGAAAAGAAAAGAAAAGAAAAGAAAAGAAGAAGGAAAGTAAAATAGCTCTCTGAGGCAGCACAAACATTCATATAAGGATTCCAGAATGCTTTGACTTTGCCTGTAAGGGCGATAACCTAAATAAGTAAATCTAGGAATTATCCCACCTGCCCTATACTCATCACAAATCAGTCTCAGGGGCTTAAAATTACTATTCTTACCTCTGCAAACATGACACTTAACAATAGAATGCCTCTCAGAGGAAAAGGTGGGCATAGAAATGGAATTGATAATATGATTTTACTGTAGAAGGAAATGGAGACCTAGGTGGTAAGAAAATATTACATTTAAATTAGTCTCAAGTGTTAAATAATGAATATATGTGTATATGGGGTATTCAAATGTTTTTGATTTTTATGCTGAAGATTAAAATTGCCATTAGTATTCCACCTCTTCATTTTTGCCTGGGGACTGTTAATTATATTTCTGAAATTGCAACCAAATAAAATCCTAACAAAAAAGTAACAACCAGATAACATAATAAAGTAGCTGTTTTCCTCTTTCCTCTTCAAAAAGTGATGTGCTGTCCTCTATACAGCCCTAGCCTAAAAATGTACCTGCATCAGTTCCTGTACTCTACATCTTCCACTTGTGTACGTGTTACCAAACAAGAAGAGCCCATTTCAGTGATACTGTAAGACATTTTCATCAAAATGCTAGTGTCCTGAAATGCCACTAATTAATGGCAACTCCAAGGTCTCAGGAGCAAAACAGTGTTGCACCTAAACCTTCATAGAGCCTCATTCCCAGTGATGAGAGGATTCTCTAAGTAATGATGAAGTTCTGTTCTATAGACCAGGACACTCAACTGCTTTTCAGATGATGTTGTTGATACTTGATTTCTAATATTTTCTATCAGTGTGTTTGAAATCTACCATTTTACACAGTATTTTTTAACTTCCCCAGCATACTTCACAAGAATATACTGTGCCCCAAATTCAAAGCTTTGTGTGTTTGAATGGTGTTTTCTGGTAACAACATAGGCTCCAGTGGGAACAAGGTCTCACAGTGTGATGATGCTGGCTGGTTTTCATATTGATACTGTGAATTTGCATGAATAATGCATAAAGAATGATATTTATTGGTAGTACTTAATAGAGAACATAGTATAAAATAACTTGAAGTGTAAGGGTTAAGGCTTTTTATTCTGTTTCTAGTACAAAGCTGAATCTTGGCATAGCCATGACTTTAGTGTGTGACTGGAGTACCAGTGATCCCTGATGAGTGCCATTGTCCCACCACTGTACCCAGGCAATGACTTCCCAGCTGCCAGAATGCTGTAGAGAGCTGTTACAGTTTCATGGCAGTTGCCAGGAGTAAAAGCATGTATAAAGTTAGTAGACATAAAAGGTAGACCTGAAAATGCTACTGAACCTACTTTATAGCTTATTTCTGAAGTCTTAATTGAAGTAAGTTTTGCTAAACTGGAAGGAACTTCCAAGTGCCTACTTCTGCTTCCCTCTTATAAGCTTTAAATTGTGTTTTTATGATTAAGCTATAAATTTTAAAGCTATTTCAACTACGCTTTTTAATGTGCCACAGGTTGTCCACATGCTGTAACCATGGCTCAGTTGTTGTAGATCATTTCCTGCATGACAAAAAGCTATTAACATGACAAAACATCCTGAAGTGAGAGGTGTCACAGGTTGTCTCTACGTAGGGGCATAATGCATAATGTTTCTAATATAGGTGCGAGGATGTTTCGATAGCTAAGTGTTAAAATACCAGTGTAATCTGAAAAATATTTCGTTTTCTGAGATTATTGATACTGATTTCTCCTAAAGCAGTGAAAGTGTTTAAAGATGGAACATGAAAGATAAACTGTGGTGCTCATGGTGGCTGCCGTAACACAACATTGGGGTGGGACCCATCCAAGTTTCCAGCTGCAATATTAACCATTTTAAAGTTTTTCTAAACTAGGAATCACTGCCACTTACCAACAGGTAAATGACAACTCTGCTTGGATACTGGTAGACCTTTAGCAGCTGTCCTGATGACATCTGGATATACAGAAAATGTGATGTATAGCTGCCTGTTAATATAAAGAAATCATGTAATTACAGGTATGTAGGTTTGCTGAAGAAAATGGCCCTGGTTCTAATGGACTTGAATTATGGCTGCTGGTCAGTGACATGTTTTCTTATTCAGAAAAGGCATAAAACTGTTTAATATACTTTCATTATTCTGATTTTCTTTCTAGTTTAAGTGAAGAAATGGTGTTTTTGATTTTTCTGACAAGTTTGTTTTATTTTTATTATAAATAAGGTTTCAAAATGTAGTTTGAATTAAAGCTATTGGCTTATAGCCATTGGACTAGCACAGTGGCTGTGGTACAGATAAGGAAGCAGATTTCCAGTTTTTGTGTACTTTAGGGAAGGGAGTTTAGGGACACCTGTGATATATCAGCTCCTCCAGTTTCATCATTATAGACAACTAAAGTAATTTACTGTTACGAATACCTCTGGAGAGTCAGTGCGTGCTGCACTGAATTAAATATCTTGAGCTAAGCAAACACGGAAAGACAACCCTACCTTAAAACTTAATTCAGCTCTGAACCTGTGGATTCAGGTCTCATGCTTCATTTTATTGAAGTATATTTATATTTAATCTTTGTGGGGAATGATTGCTCAGTGTATTCAGTGTATCTCTCTTCTGTATTTCCTGAACAGAAGCCTGTGTGTATTTTTTAATTGTAATCCGCAGTGAAATGTTAGAGAAACCAACTCAACATAAAATAATTCTTGTGATGCCTGAACTTCACTAAGGTGAAGTGTACTGTAAGTACGGCATACACAACCTTCAGCCATAGAAATAAAAGTAAAGATTTTTCTTATTACAACATATGGACTACTTTTAACAAATGTGTAAAAATGAAGTATATTACTCTAGAGGAAAGAATAACTTCTATCTTTGAGAACATCCACGTACCCTTACTGACTTTGGATTACAGGCATGCACCTTTTAAACTGGAAACTTCTTCACCATTGGCACATTCAGTTCCCAACTGCCCTTCCCTTTCACTCCTCATCGGTGTAGAGTAAACAGACTGGACATACCCCACACCCTCATTTACTCTGGATTGGCCTTGTGAGAAGAAGTTTTGTTTTGTTGAGTTCATCTTTCTCTCCAATTTTCAAAAGCACTTCTTAGAGTCTACATGCTGCAAAGGACTTGGACACTTCTCATAAAAGAAGTGAATGCTCCCAAATTTTTCTGGAGAATTAATAGTTCCAACAGCATACGTTGCAGTACAGAGACTAATCATAAATCTGCTGTTGAGAGAGACCCGTTTAGTATTGAACCCTATTTACAGTATATCATTGTTGCAGAAAGTTTGACATCCATACTAATTCATACTAAGAGTACTCCCATCCTGCCCCTTGATCCTCCGGTTCTCTCTCTTTTCTGCTGTTACTCTTATAACAAGAGGAGTTCAGTAGTTGTCAGAGGGGTTTTATTTGTCCCCAAACTGGGTACAGGCATTACCCTGTATTTTTTATGAACCTCTCACACTGTCAGTTGGTTTCTTAAGAATCCACCTATCTCATCCAGTAATCACAGAGTAGAGATATACTAGATGATGATGTTGAACAAGAAGTCAGACTTTGACAGAGCAGAGAAACAATTTTCTCATGTGGTCATTTCAAATCCATATAAATCTTGAAGTGTTCTCAAAGATCTTTTTTTCCCCCAGATAAGATCCATGTTGTAATAATACATAAATGTAGAAGAATCCAGAAGAGGCAGTCTTCTAATCTAGAGCCTAGATGTACGCTGATAGGAGCAATTACTTCTCCGGCCGACATCCTTAAAATCTGCAGACGTCTGTTTTCCATGTTCCATCATGGCCTCTAGATGAAAACAGAGCAAGGCCCACTCTCCCCCCACCCTAAGCCCAAACTGTGGGGAGTAGCATGGATCCTCCCCATTGAGCCAGACTTTCCTGCTCATTGTAGAGCCTGCTGAGTGGCAGTGGGGCTGGGAGCCATTGCTGGCCTGGGGCTGGCTTGCGGAGGCATGGCTTCAGCAGGTGCAGCTACTGATGTGGCCCTCTAAGCAAGGCAGCCGTGTTTTCTGCTCCTGGGGAGATGTGTTGCCAATGCATGCTAACTGCTTGCAGACAGCCTCTAAGGTGTCTGTTTATTAAATGCTGTAAGTTAGACTCACGCAGTGTCAGAAATACCTTTTTTTAATCCTCAGTGCTTGTTCATTATCAGCCTGCATTGTATTCCTGTCTTCAGTGAGGAGGATGCATAACTCCTAACCTGTGTCTTTGGATCAAGAAATTTAAATTTGAGAATCACTGTAAGCTTACAGTATTTTAAATTTATTCCAAGCTGCATTTGGCCTCAACTGCACAACACAATTTCAGAGACAAAACAAAAGGATGATAATTTTCACTAGAACACACCTGCAGTAGTGGTTCACAGCATTTAATTTTTCCCTTGGTTTCCTGGTAGACTTTGTTTTGACACCTGCACACAACCTTTTCCAAATCAAAGTGAGCTTTTTTTCTCTGTGTCATTCTGCCACCCTTGAGCTGACAAAATCCAACCAAGAAACAGAGCAACTATAAACACAGATTCCTCTGGTACTTGTGCTGTTTTTAGCTTTTCTACTTTCCCAAGGAGAAACCTGTGCCTAATGTTTCCAGCTTAGCATGTAAAATTAATAATAAAAATAATAAAAATAAAATGTAAAAACAGCTAACAATTAGACTGAGCAACTTAAAGTACAAGTAAGGGATCTTTCCAGTGTGATTAGACTTGAAGATATTAAATTGGCTCCTTACTTTTAAACATTTTTTTTTGTTTAACACAGTGATCATAAAGTGTGTATTTGGAATGATAAACAGTAATTGGCTCTAGGCAGCCTTTTCTCACAGAGACGAGTGGTTGTTTTTCCTGTACTTCTTTCAATAAATACATTTGTAAGTTGGAGATCAGCTAGGCTGCCCTGTAAAGAGGCACATTTTTGTGAGGAACATAAAAGGAATCAAATCTGTAAGTGAGCATGTAGGCTGAGGAAAAGGTTGCTTGTTTTGTTTGTTTATTTTTCTCAGTATCAAAAAGTGTTATCTATATTCACAGAATGATAAGATATGTCTCACTAGGACAAAAACAGTCTGAAGCTAATCCTGTAATATTCCATAGAAAACAATAGTTTTAGTAGAGATATAAATCAGGTCTATATTCATCCTATTGGTGGTTGGGGGATTATTATTCCTTACTCTTATTAGATTTCCTAGCGTCACTTGTCTTACTTTTGGATTTCAAGGCTTATATCTCAATGTTTTCAGTTGGTATCTTCCTTTTTTTTTTTTGTCTTTGTGGGAAGTATTTGATTCATTTTGGATGTATTGATCAGTGAAAGTGATCAGAAAAATTCCTTCTCAATCTCTTGAAATGCTGAATGTTTTACAGTGCTGTTCTCCAGGATTACAAGTAGCTCAGAAATAAATTACTTTATTTTAAATGCCATTTATATTTTGTTGCTGTTCTTTGAATAATCAAAACTAAGAAAGCAGATGCAGCCTTTTTTTTTTTTTGTATGTGCTTTTGCTTGTTTCATGATGTACTATTGCTACTGCAGACAGAATTTCAACCATTAACTAGAGTTTTGGAGATGTATTTTATACTATCTCATTGATTCTATCTGATGTTGTACACTTTAGACCACATTTTGAACTGGGCATGTGATCATTCATTACACTGTTTGGCTTTGTCATATTTCCAGATTATTAATTATAATCATCAGTAAGTTGGTCTTGTTAAATTTTATTTAAAAGCAATATAGGAAAGTAGAGTGGAAAGTGAAGAGAAGATATGGGATGAAATTTTATTTCTAAGTGTTTTCCTTAGAGAGAGAAATACTGAAAAATGATGTCCACTTTTCTATATTTCAAGTAACTAATTTTATTCAAAGCTTGTCTTCTTATAGCAAGAGATAAAAATGAGTATGAATTACATTTAAGAAACTGATGTATCATTAATATGAATAACAACTGATTGTTATAAAGGATTGCAACTTGAAATCCTAATTTATTGATTAAATACTGATTTGAACCAAGCCTATAACACACTGCAGAATATCTTTAGAGTATCTTTGAAGATTGGCTATGTGTCTAAATGAGACCAACATTCCTTGTCCTTGGCCTGAATTCCTATTGTTTTCATCAGTGAAAACTCAAATGGTGAGTTCCGTGATGATTGGAACTCGCAGAAATGACAGATTTCCTAGACTCTGATGACAAGTATTTTACCAAAGGCAGATCTTGGCTATTGACCAGGCCTTCTTGCTTCAGCTGCAGGTGGCATTGTGCTTATAGGCTCTCATCCTGATGGGGGATTTCAAACACCTGCCAGGAAAACAACATGGTGAGCTGCAGGCAATCCAGGAGCCTCCTGAGGACTGTTGAGGGTAACTTCCTTGTCCAAGTGTTGCACAGACTGACTAGAGGTAAAGCATTTCTGATGACACCAAGCTTAGTGGTACTTCACCTGTTATGATGCTCCAGAGTTAAATTAATGTTGGTATTGCAGATTACTGAGTCTTTTTGGATGTTAGAAGTGATAGGAATCTTCATAGATTTTATCTATAGACATTTATTTACTTATTTATTTAACTAAGAAAGCTTTTAGTGATGGAAAATAGGTTTTTTCAATAATATGAAAAACACAAATTATTTTCTGTTTTATTCTTTTAGTATTCAGTATTTGTAAGCTTGGTATGGCTCCTGAGTAGCAGGCTGACAACCAGCTTCTGTGTATTCTGTCTGTTTTAATGTCAATAACTGATAATTGCTTTCCACATTTAACACCAGCTACAAAAACTCACCCACCTTAAAGATAGCATTACCAAGGAAACCTTGAATAGTTGTGTTTTAGATTAGTAGCGTCAAGGAATCTCATCTTGCATCTCCAGAATGTAAAGCAACATAATATTATGCCTTCCAATAAGTCACATTACTGCCATTTTGCAAGTGTACTTTATTTTAAAAAGAGCAGAGAGAAGATCTTCTGTGTTGAATTTATGCGTGTAGAGAAAAGGAAACCTAAAGTCAAGTATTTGTTTCCTGTTTATTGTGCTGTGTCTGAAAGCTTTTAAGTTAAGCAACAATCTAAGTGCCTGTAGAGGTAGTGTTTATTCGTACTGTATACATTAAACTTTCCAAATGATACAGGATTGGGAGGGTCAGAGCTTCAGTGACTGCACTTCAGTGACTGAAATTGTTACCCCACATTGTTTTGTTTTTATATTCACTCTTTCTACTTTCAAGTGCTGTTCTGCTTGGCTTTGGGGTTTATAGATATTAACTTTGTATGCTGTAAGTAGTATCCGTATTGTAGCAAGGCTTGTAGTGTCAAAACTTGTAGTAAGACTGTCTGAAGTCAGAAATATGTTGACATATGTTATACATCAGCTTTAAAAGGTGGTGTTCTTATTTTGTCAAACGTAAATATTTTCCAGAATTGTTTAGAGGCTTCGTGATACTGTGGCACGATGTATCAGTGTACATTTTCTAACTGGAAACAACCATCTCCTCGGTGTCAGGGTAAAATAGTGTTCACTATGAATATGTTAATGTACAGATAAGTTAAATAATTCTTCTCAGTTGCTATTTTATTTAATAAAATGAAAAAAGAACTCAATTTTGAATCATACAACATGTATGAGTGGAACCTGCAATGGGGGCCTTGAACCTAATAATTGATACCTAAAAACTGCAGAAAATTTAACTCCTGCTTAGAAATCCAAATGGCAGTTTTTAAAATCCAATTAAGGGTAGGAACTAGGAGCTCCAGATGTGTTTGCTTCAATCCTGAATAGGAGTTGAGCTGCTTCTGAAAAAATATATCTTGTTTTCTGGCATAGGAATGGATTAAAAAAACATATCTGTTCTTGTAAATTTACAATTAAAATCCAGAGTAAATAATAGGAAGAACTTTAGGTGAAGAACTCATGCAATTGAAAACAGTTTGTACTAAAATTTTTTGTCATATTAATTGAAATTTTTCAGAAGGTGACAACTATACATTGTCAAAGACCTCAGTTGTGTTAGACTGCTTCTATAAACCCTAAGCTGAAATGAATCATTACCAGCTGCTTTATCAAGGCTGGCATCTTGCTTTAGGTATACTTTAAGATTCTCATCTTGTTTGAGGTCAGCATATACGTTCAAATCAGTATGTGCTTATTGGCCTGACTCTACTCTTGTATGTTTTGTTATAATTTGTGTCTTGTCGTCTCCTCAGAGATCTGTTTGTGTGAGATATGCATATTTATTGTTTTAGGTAGGATGTCGGTATGGAGCTTACTCACAAACTTAAGAGTTGTTGTGTGTCCTCCATAATGCAGGTTAGCCCTTCAGTACACAGGTTTTGAAAGCTGTCTTTTCAGAAGAGTTGACAGAATGGACTCTCTGAGGCACTCGAAAGATTCCAATATCTTTTTATCTGAAACAAAGACATAAAAAGCAGCTGGGAATAAAATATAGCTGAACAGATGAGACACACAGTCTGTTTTCTCCTAAGTAAAAATAGAGATTACTGTTCATTTTGAGACTATATGATGCAGTAAGAGTTCACTTGCAGTGTAACTATAGCTTATGCTCCAGTAGAGTTACAAAGACATGAGAATGCTTCAGTTACTCACCTCCTTTGCCAGACTCATTCCAAGAGTTGTCAGAGGAAAGAGCAGATGTATGTGCTGAGAAATAACCTAGAGTCTTTTTTAGTGATTATCAAGACTTTCCTCACATAGCAGACCTTATGTCCTAAAATGTATATGTATCACAGAATCACAGAATGGCCCAGGTTGGAAGGGACCTCAAGGATCATGAATCTTCAACCACTCTGCCACAGGCAGGGCCACCAACCTCCCCATTTATTACTAGACCATATATGTATATATATTCTTAATTCTCAAATAAGAATACAGATCTACCCTGCAAAGATCATACTAAAAACATGAATTAAAATTTCAGTAAGTATACCTTTTTAAGCTGTTCTACTGAACTACCAATGTGTTAGGCTTAGCAGATGTCTTCTTTCCAGTTTTTGTAAACATTTACAGCTCTAGTAACGTAGGTGAACTCTTATATTAGTGAGTTCTCTGTACTTACAGCCATAAATTATTTATGATTCATGTAAATATTTTTATATGCTAAGAAACATTGCCAAATAAACACTGATCAGATCTTTAGAAACACCTTGTATGAAAACAGAATGCTTTAGAGATTTTTTTGTTTGTTTTTCTCATGTTACCTGAATTAACTAAATCTTCTCCTTCCTAGTGAGCAGTACTGTTGTCTTTGACACCTGTCTTAAATTCACCTTTTATAGCTGTAAAATTACTTTGGTGAAGTCAGAAACAGTCCTTCACTTCCCTATGTTATCCCTGAGTAATCATATTAAGGAAAAACCTTTTGTTCAGTTTGACTGCTGTGAAGACTCTGTGTGCTCCCATGGTCTTTCCAAGTCTGATTCCAATGGCTAGTGAATGAGATCACTCGCTTTCTCCCAGCAGAAAGTAGGAATCCCAATTTCCCAGCTGAGTAATGTTTTAAGAGTCAGTGTTTTTGCAAAACCTTTTATCTGTAAAGGTGCATTGCAAAGTACAGTGCTCTCTTACGGTTTTCAAGCACTGGATTTTTTTTTGTGCAGATGAATAAAACGTGAAAAAGTAACATTACAAAAATTAAGGAATTTCCAGAGAATAGAAAGATTCAGGGAAATTAATCGTGAAACATATGCCTTAGTTTGTAAGGAAGTATGAATCATAACTTCTAGCTTCTGACTTCCATTTCTTCGCTACTTTTCTATTCTCGCTTTGATTCAGAAACTAGTTCTTGAACAAGAAAAAAATCTTCATTTAATTTAAAAAGTCTGAGTTGTAATAATGATGGTATTATGTATATACATGTAAACCTATTTTATTATTCGTCTGTGTAACAAACAACTACACAGAAGCATCTGAAATGACAGCAGACAGCTTTATTTTTCCAGTGAGCCTTAAAAATGAGGAAACAGCAGAACAGTGAAAATTACAAGTTGTGGTTAGGTGTAGTGATACTAACTGGAGAACATGGCAATCGTTTTTCAGGTTGTCCAAGTTATCTATCAAGTGTACCATAACATACAATTTCATATAGTTTATTGCTTTAATATTATTCTACTAGATTGTTAAATCATACTGTGATGAAATCTATTTCAACGAGATTCTGGCAGTGTAATGAAGAACAGCATCTGTATAATATTTAATGATATATTTTTTCAGTTTGAATCCAATACTTGTACTTTACATTTTGTTAGCTGAGAATATACAAAAGGAGCATCATTTTGGTCACAAAAAACAATTTGTAACTTATCAATGTGCTTGACGGCAAAACAAAAATTATTTGAGCTTAGTTGTAAAACTGCATATTATGATCAAGAGTTTATGTGGAGAGTAAGAGTATCACAATGCAGCTTAGTAATTCAAAATATATGGCCTTCACTCATTGCATGCGAGGTGACTCTGAGTTTATACAAACATGGTACAATTCCTCAAAATCCATTTGAAATGCTGTTAGAAAACAAATTGTGCAACAAAATCAAACACCATTTGTTGTACTCAACAATAAACGTAATTGGCGTTGAAAAGTACAGCAGTGAGTTTGGATTTATGTCATCCATTCTGCATAGGCCTTCTCAAACCTTCATATTCTTGAAATCTGTCTATAGATTTCAAGAAAAAAGGAAAAGAAGAAAACGTTCACTTTCTTTTCAGCATTAGAGTCTAACAAATATTAAACTGAAACCTCTTTGGATTAAAAAATACTTTCATTAAGATAGTTCCGAATTTATATTGATGAATTGGATTACAGAGATTATTTCTTGAAGAAAAAGAGCAACAGGGGAGTATAATGAAGCAAACTTCTGTGATTTCAGTACTGCTTCCTCAACTAAAAAACAAACAAAAAAACCCATTGTTTAAAGATGACAATTCTTTGTCCAATGAACACTCAAGTAACAATAAATAAGTGTTACATATTCTGTCCTATTACAATTGTACTTGTTTCTCATTGCTGCCATTTAAAAACATGGCAACAGCCTATCTTCCAGGGGCAGGGTCCATCACTGTGTGCCCAGAAGCCTTTGTAGACTAAATAGATAATGCATCTCTTATCTAATCCAAAAGAGAGCTTTCCGAAAATACTGGATATGTGAAACTATGTTTGTCTTCTCACCATTTCTAATTTTCTTTTGTCTTGTTGAAATTTTATCTTCCTGGGCCATGAGTAGGAAGTGTGCAGTTTGGCAAGATGGGAAACAATAGGAAAGAGATCAACTCTCTAAAGTTCGTGACGGGATTAGTTCAAGTTTTTGATGGTTTGAGTTGTTTTTTCTTGTTCTGTACTATTTCTTCCAACGTCTGTACAATTTCCATTAATAGTCATGAGTGATTTGTATGTCTTAATTCTTCATGTAGAGTGTTGAAAATCTACCCTAAAGCTATGAAAAAATAATGAAAAAAGCATGTATAATTGAAAATAGTCTTAATCACTGGAATGTTGAAATCCACATGGCATGGAAGACTTGAAGAATTTCTTGTTTTAGAAAAGTTGAATTGAAAAGTACTGTCATTTTCTTTAAATACATTCTTTTGAATAAAACATCCATTCCTGGTGCCAGCAGCAAGCTTCTAAACATGTTCAGGATGACATGATTGATAACTAGAATGCTTTTCTCAAGATGTTTCTAATTTCTTCATTCTCGTTCAAGAATGTTAAACTTCTAACATGATATATGATATAATAACAAACGTTTTGACCTAAGATTAATATTTTTCTTAAGAGTGTATTGCATCTGGAACTGAATGGAAATCTGAAAACTAGTTGCTACAGAATGCGGATGAATTCTATAAGCTGTTGTCTGAGTACAAATTACTTCCCACTTAATGCTGTTAATGGCAGGCACATTTCCAGCTTTCATAAATGAATTAACCCTATTTGTTTAAGTAAAGGACTTTCCCATTTGACTCTAGCAATGCACAACTAAAATTGTCTTAATGGACATATTCAGATGCTAGTCCATGTAGTTTTCTCCTGATCTGATGAAGATATATATTTTTTTATGCTTGCATGCTAGTCAAATCTAGCCCATATCAGAAACCTGTATCAAATAATAATAAATATTTTGTCTCCATCTTGAACCTCGAATTAATTATGAAATCTAGGTTTCTTGGTAAGTCTCTGCCCAAGAGCTTTCTGTCTTTGAAGCTTACAGTGACGACCATTTGATTTGAGATTAGATCCTCCTCAAGTTCCAAAACTTTCTGTCAATACATGAGAGAGTAATGATGTCTATCTTGTTTTTGAATTCAGCAATGGTCTGTTTCTGTTTGACAAGAACCCACACCCAGGAAAGAAACCATGCCACTGCTGTTCATACAAAAGGCAGCATTGAGCATCTTAGTCTAGCTTTAGGCAACAAGCATAGATGTCTTTTTTTGTGATATAGCATCAGAATAGTCTTAAAATATAAGGAATCTATTTGATGTTTTTATTGTAATACCCAATCCAGACCAGTTCCCATGCTTTTTGGCTTTGCTGGATATAAGCTGTCATTTCCAGCCTTTTTGATTTTTGCAGCAGAGTCTTCATGTCCAGGTGTCTTGTATCTTTCAAAAAATGTTAAAAGCACAAGATACATTATTGGGGCCAAAGAGGTCCTTCCAGATCTCCCAGAATAATCAACAGTTGTAAAATTCCACAGGCTACTGTGGAAATGAACCTGATATCCTCTCTCTCATCAGCTGGACCTTATCAGCATCTATGTATGGTAGCAGCTCTAGTGTAGTTCATGTGAGGATGCTAGAAAGTCTGGCTTTGGCTGACGGAAGCTTAACAGGATTCTTTATGGTGAACTCATTAAGCATGAACTCTTCCTTATTTCTAAAGAGTGGGAGATGCCACATTAAATTGAAGCATTTAGTATGATTTTTGTAGCTGTTCCCAGCAAAGAGTAGGAGTTTTGGATTTCCATCTGAGAAAGGTGATGTCCCAGAAGACTAAGACACAAACACATGTTTCAAGGTCATTTTTCATCTAGAGCTTGCCAGCTGGCAATCTCCACATGTAAGTCTCTGAATTAACAGTGCGGTTTTAAAACAATTAAATTTCAGGAACAATATGTGGCTGATTAACGACAGTGGGACTTGGTATGGGAAAGTACTGTCTGTTCAATTTTAATTTAAAAGGTGTCAAACTACGTGACATGGTGTTATATTACTGTATATCAATGCCAGACAATGACATTACTGTAAATAGTGTTAACTGTCTGACTTAGGGAAATACAAGAAAATTTACAGTTGATGTATCAAATTATAGCTCAGATTTCAGCTTCAAATTATACTCTTGTCAGAAAACATGGCTAAATAAGCAGAGTGAAATGCTTATTACTTTGAGATAAAATGGAAGTGTTACTCTGGATGTTTAACAAATCTCAGTTTCTGTCATATCCAGAAAACTGTCTACTGGCATCTCATAGAAAACTTTCTGTAGTACTGCAACTAGATCTGTTTGCTGGTTTTCAGGAAGAGGAATAAAACCATTTGGGGTCATTCAGAAATCAGATTCAAAAATTATCTCCAAGTGAGAGAAATTGCAAACCAGGAGCAATAAGCTTTCTGTTAAAATCACGCAGAACTGGAAGTAGGAATAGATTGGCAGTTACTTTGACATTTAGGAACAGGGTCAAGTGTATTACTTCTATGTGGGTCTCTTACTGGACTATAAGGAAAGCTGCCTCAGTCTAATGAAGTGCAGTATCCTGCACATACTCTTCTATAGAAACCTTATTCATTTAAAACTGTCCTTATTTTTCCAGTCCTCTTTTCCAGTCATTGAGTTAACCCTTTTAAAATTCTATTCCTGCTAGCAAGACCCACAGACAAAATCATAAGTGTGCCTAGGAAAAAGATAAGTCACAGTTGAGGGGAAGGAAAGAAACAAATGGCTTCTATATTTATCAAGCCAGCCTGTGGGAATGTATTAATTATATAAGAATATGTATGAAGAGATAGCTTTACAGAAATGTGAAAAAAAGTTAACTACCTAGATGACTAATAACCGTCAAGAAAGGAAATAAAGCCAATAATGATATTCAAGAAGACTGAGAAGAATTTTAAGCCACAGTTTAGACTTTACCACTAGTAAAGTGCCAGTATAGCTACGTCTCCTCTCCTGTGGGACCTTTCCAACTCTGGATATTCAATTATTATCTATTATAGGTTCCTTCTTCCCATTCCTGGAATCAACCAGCAATTGCTGGCTGAGGAGCTAAATTCTTGGATGGGTCTTTGGAGTGCAGATCAGTTCTCCTGCCTCTCTTGCTCTCCTTTACTCACTGCTGAACAGTCTAAACAAGAGTTTCAGTGGAACTACACTCTGGCTGATAATTAGCTTTTGTGAAGCAACTAGGGAAGAATTAATAGAAAAGTACTGTGTGCATGTATAATATATATAAAAGCTCATAGTATGTAAATAAGAGCAATATAGCCCTTGTAACAATTTAAATCCGATTTACACTTTTGAATATTTATTCCAAATATTTATTGTTCTCTGATTTCTACTGTCATTATGTTTTGTTTTGATACTTAGAACTGATCAGTGCTTGCTTGTGTATTCTTACTTTAAAATATGAGTAGGAATTGAAACTTTAATTCAAGAATGATATATTTTTTCAAGTTCAAATGACAAGTCTACTAGAACATTACAAATAAGATTCTTTATTCCCCTAGAATAGCTGCTATAATTGTAATATGTTGGCATGGCAAGCAAGTAAATCACTCGCACAGGTGCACAATTCTCTATATAAAGTCTTCACAGAGAATGTCTACTTTTTCATGCATGTCCTGAATTTCATTAAAAAACAGTCACAGAATTGGGAAACAGTTAATTCAACTGATTAATATCCATACCCAGTGCTCCTAAAGTACATATTTTTGTATCTGAGATAACTGGAGACTAGATAAGCGTTTAGTCAGAACTCAGAAAACAGTGTGGGACTGTCCAATTCTGGAGCACTAATTCTTTAACTCCCAATCCACTACACGATGTTACATGATGTGGAATACCAATAACAAAAATCATAAAACCATGACACCAGAGAAAGCATCTAGAGATGCTGTTTGCTTGTTCATTCTCTGAATTCTCTTTGAAGTCCATTATTTAAAATGCATCTTTCCTATCCACTGTGGATATTCTCTTGTCTAGCTTTGGGCTGTTACACTTGGACTTTTAACCTCAAACCACCTCAGACAGTTCCTTCCCTCCTTGTTTTGTTGTTCTATTTACATTCCATTGATATATCTTCGTGCATTATCATTTTTCTGCTACCTACTTCTTCAAATGCAATGACCTGAGATCCTTAGTAAATTAGATTAGTTCTCCTCTGGCTAGGAGTAAATCAATGGGACTGCTACTGTTTTACACCAGCTCAGGATCTATTCTACTGCCTTTAATCGTTTTTATAGCACCTTTCCCAAGTAATCAATGGCATGTCTGTACTGTACTGAACTCTGGACTGAGTTTCAGCCTTCGGAGAAAATTTGTTTTTGCTTATGTTGATTGAATTTCATTTAAGTGTGAGTCTATTGTGTGTACCTAGGGGCACAACATAGACTTTCCTCACCTGAAAAAAGGGAAGTAATCATCCTTCTAAACTGAGAAAAGTAGATCTGTGTGTCTTTTTACAGTGTTGGCCCTCAGGGTGATTTGTTGCTATTCTCACAGAATCTACTTAGTCAAAGAAGAGCATTTTTTAACAGTAGAAAAATTAAGTGAAAGAGAGACTCACAAAGGGTAGAAAGGTAAGAGTTAACTGGGTTTTAATTACTACCAGATTGCATCTAATTTTTAAAAGCTTTCTGGGGGAGGATACTCAGATTTCCCATCTCTAGCTGGGTTTGGTTTTCCAAATCTCTGTCAAACTAAGCCCGTTTCCTTAGTAACTATCTCACTCTCCCACCTATGTACAAGGACAATTACTTCTTTCTGGTGAGAGATGATGGTGGAGCCAAAAGAGAAGGAACAAGGTGAGTCTACTCCGCAAGAAGCCTTTGCACAGATTCCAAGTGGTTGGGTCTCTGTGGGTCGTGTGAGGATTACTTTGGTTAGGTGAGGACAGGGAAAAGACACTGCATACAACAGACTTTCCTCTATACTTGATTTTTTTGTTCCATCTGGGAACAGTTTTACATACATAACAGTTGCAATGATAAATGAAAAAATATATTATGTACGTGGATCTTCAGACAGTATTTTTCAAATTCTTGAGACGTTTACCTTTTCCTTGTGAATTGCCCCACACTAAACCTCTAAATCAGATACCTAGAGACAGTTGTAGTTTTTTTCTAATTTTCAATATTTTTCAATTTTTTTTCTTTATATTTCAGGAAAAAAAATAGGCCTAATTTCAGCAGAAATTTCACTTTTATCTCTTATGTACTGTGACAAATTTAGAACTTTTTTCTGAAAAATTTCTACTGCTGAATTCCTGCCTTAGTAGGATGTGTCTGTCTGTCATATATGTTGATGTATATGATACACACTGAGTCTCACTGAATGGATTAAAAAAATAAAATGTTCGGAATCCCATCTTAAAGACTTCTTCCTTATCTTACACAAAGGGAGCTGACACTTCAATTATGATTTTACAAAACAGTAATAGACTGTTCAAACATGAGGAAGGCTAAAAATTAATATTCTCCTTTCTTGTCCCAATTCTTCATCTTTCAACAAAATGATTTACTTATGTATTGAATGAATTTTCTATTACTTTTTAAATATAAAACTGCTGTAACTATTTGTGATACTGTTACAGACACTACATCAATTATTTATTTTAATTGCTTCATCCATCCGTTTGTCCATCTGTTTTCCTCAATCTTTCTTCAGGGATACTCTTTAGATAATGGATATTTTTCATATGAAGGTAAGATAGAAAGTAAGCTTCTATTCATGTCTCCTTCCCGTAGTTTTTAGGCTATTTCTAAGAAGATGAGTCAGGGACAACAAGCTGATGATAGAGTTGTCATCATTTCAGTCTCTGCTGTGGAAAAGGATAGTCAGCTGCACATAAACCTAATGAGACAGTTGTTAATGAGGTTGGCCACTGCAGGTAGAGGTTGGATCTTCAAACATCAGCCTTAAAACTTGCAACTCTTTGTTTTAAGGTGATCTAAGCATTGTATCTATAGACTGAGACAGCCTATAATCCAAAGAAGTATTTAGAGAGTAAACAGGAGACTAATGGCATCTCTAGTGAGTGCATAATGTTTACGTTGACTTTTATAAAGAGGTAATTTGCAAGAGTGGAGATAATCCCACTAAACTTTATAATTTAAATGTCACTCAGAATATGCGCTGACATGTAGCTGATTAACAGCAAAATTTGGTGTCAAATTAATTAGTATTTAATCCAGAAGCTCTATTAAGATATGATGTGATAAAAAATATCTTTTTTTCCCCCAATATTCATTCAATTAAAATGCACAAATGATCTTGACCATTTTCTGAGTTTTACATGTTTTATTTAAAAGCCTAATAACCACGTCTCACTTATATGGAAGTTGGCACGTATGCAGTGAACTCCCAAGATACAGCTTGGATTAAATGTGAAGTGGTTATGATAAAAGAGCAATTGTACATTTTTGAAAGGAAAATTAATGCCAATAAATATGGTTTAGATGAGTCTTCCTTTTTGTTGCTTTTAGCATTTTCTGTACCATTTGTATTCCTTACTCTTCCCTTAGTTTGCTAAGAGCACTGTGTGTAGTTTTAAGACTATCATTTATCTTTCAGCACCTCTTTGTTCCTATTCTGAAATCAATGGCTTAAAAGAATGTGAGTTTAAAAAAGATTTTTGTGCTCCTAGATGGAATTCTGTGTAAATAATTTATCTTCTTGCAACGGATTTCAGTTCTTTCTTCAGCATCCTTCCAACTACTTCTTGGAGCCCCTAATAATATTCTCTTTTGCAGATAAGAGTTATTCCGCTCCAAGCTCTCTCTTGGAACAGTTGTGCTTTTATGGTGGAAATGTTAATGTAGAATTTTGGTGACAATGGTTCCTATTCAACAGGAAAGATCCCAAAATTTACTGTGGAGGGAGGGAAGCCATAGACTGTAGGTAGTAGGTCTGTATGTTATTGAAGTTGTATGCCTTTCTTTAAATTATTCACAGGTGATGTCCTTTTTTATTATTCTTTGGAACACTTATTTTTTTAATAATGTCTAGAATCACTATATGTTTATGTGCTTCCTCAGTAGTTAAATTTGAAAAAGGACCTTATTTGCTTATCTTTCTAGTTTTTGCAACCTTCCAGCTAAGGATGATGTGGCTTTCAAAACCTATGATTTTCTCATGTATTCCTGAGAAAGTTCTCTTTGACATTTTTCAAAAACTTCTGCTCACAGCATCAGGAGAGTGTCTACAATGAATATCAAAGCATACACATAACCAAAACAAAATTATGATAGGTCAGTGTAGATCAAACCAAGGTACAGCTCATTTAGACTAAAAAGGTATTGTAAATTATGCCTTAAATGAACAATGATAGTGTCTCTTTAGAAGAAAAATATCTTTAAAACTCTATGTTAGGTTATGGGCAACAGATAATAGAATCAGTGCTGAGAACAGAAATTTCAGTGCTGGAAGAAAAAATTCTATCTTGAAGATAACAGGTCAGTTTGTGTCACATATTCATGGGCTGAGAGGACTTTCCTGCATTGTTTCCCAGAGAACCTGTTCAGATGTGAATAGACAATGCCAAAATGGAATGATGTGTCTTAAATGACAGGCTTTTCTGTTTTGTATTCTCAGAGGTTTGTTGTATTTGCTGGCAAGTTTTATCATTGCTTGCCATTGTAATCGCTGTCACTGTGTTGTAGTAGCTTCCCAGAGATCAGGACCTGCTTTGAAATTAGATTTATTTATTCATTTTAACTCTTACAAGCTGACTTATTTCTGGCACTGTGACATATCTTTTATCTCAGTAAATCCAATAATAGGCTAAGGCCACATTCATGGCTGGTGGAAAGTGGGAAGGGCTCGCTTTTGGCCAAGTCAACACACAAGCTGGGAGTCTGGTTTACAGTCTTTCATAAAAGTACCAAACAGTGAACCATGGCCTTGATTTTTAGTCATCTCTTAGCAATGGAGGAAGTTCCCATAGTTACCTTGTTCCAAACTTAGTATCTGCTTGTCATTTAGATAGAAATTGCTGTGTCACTTTGCCTAATATTTTAGTTTCTCTCTTTGCAGTATTTCTCAGTTATTACAAACTTTTTTCCGAGCCTTCCTGGCTCACATTCAGCAATGAAAGTCAGCCTACTGTTGCTAAATGTCAGCAACACAACTACCCACGCTAGGACTCAACACCTCCCCTCCCTCTGTCTGTCTCTTTTCTCCATGTGGCAAATGACAAGCTTTCAGGAAAAGCACAACAGGTGCTGGTGTTCTTGCATCACTCAGTGATTCCAGGACTTCCTAATACTGAATGAATGTGTTACTTCCCTCAAATACCCTCTTCACCCAATTTCCAGGGTAAGTTAAGCTAAGGAATCGACATTAGCTGACGGAGCATTATTCTCATCAGGCTTTTGACCATATTGTTCAACATCACTAAGGCATAACTGTGTCCTGGCATCAGTGAGCATTTCCCATTAAAATGCATGAACTGTCTGTGAGGGTTGATTCCCAAATAAGTTGTATGTTTCAGCATATGTGTTTAATATGGAGTGATACATCCTTATTCCTAGTGAGAAGGAATGACCTCAACTTTTACCTTTACACCTTTTTCTCTGTCCTGCATTTTCTCTGTCTGCTTTGCATACAGTTTCTTGCACAGCCTCCAGCTAAAACCAGAATTGCAGCATGCAAAGTGAACGCCTGCTGTTCCAGAACAAAGCACATCTATACTGCAGCTGGAGCAGAGGAAACCAGGTCCGTGGTGTGGAGTTGTGATGGCCCTGGCTGAGTGCTGGGCTCCCTCTCAGGAGGCAGCCCCAGTATGTGCTCACACAGTGCCATAGGCAGCATCTGCACACACCCCTGGAGGCTTTGGATCAGCTTTCCCCTCCCACAGGGGACAGATGTTATTCAGAGTGACTGATATTCAGATGGAGTTCCCTGTTGTATAGCTTCAGGAGATGATACCTAAAGCAACCTGGGACAGGTTTAAGTAGAACTGCTTGGGATTCAGTGCCATTAGTAACTGCAAGATCTCTGAGCAAATCATGGACTGGAAAGCCCATCTGGGATTTGAGAGAGACAGGCGGCTAGGCTGCAGGTTTTCCTTGTGCTTTTTAATAAATTTCATTGGTACCTTAACTTGTGAGAAAAAGCTAACATAAAGCTGAGCACTACTTTGAGTGTAGCCTGATTTTGAAGCAGCAGCTGGTTTGCAGCTTCTGGATGTGATTGAAATAAGATCTAAACACCCTTAATGTATCAGAGTACCCAATTGCTTTCCATAATGTAGCAGTTGGAGGCATAAGGTAATGAAGGATCTGATTATCAAATGTACTAGAAACATTTAAAGTTGAACTGGACTGTAAGGTGAGCAAAGATAGAAGTGTATAGCAGTTCCATCTGCTTTGCCTTCACTGCCCTTGCATGCATAACATTTCATGCTGATTATTCCAACAGCATACATTTGTGTTGCAGGAAATCAACAGAAGTGTTGGTAGGCAGTCTCCTTCTAATATGATCATTTTTCTTCGTATGCAGATCTATTCCACCAGGTATATATTCAGGATTCTTCTAGACTTGCGTTCTTGAAATTTTCTGGCATGGGGGATCATTATTTCAGAGATCTCATTCTTTAATGGAACCATACTGTTTGATTAAACACTTAGCAGAGTGATACCTTTCATGAAACAAAGAAATGCCTTGATCAGGTATTCAGACATCAAAACTCCTATCTACTACCACCCTTGTGAGTATAATGCATGCCATTTCTTCAAGTAAGGTTACAGCATTCATCATAGCTTAAGTTTATTAAAAGATTTTCACTGAGCTGATCAGATACCTGTCTGACTTTTCTGACATCTTGAGTCAAGTATCTTTTCATCTGCAGATTGATTGGGATGTACAATGAATTTACTGTCTTCCAAATCACTTTACTACAAACTCTTTTATTTTACCTTTTTTCCACCTGAAAAACCTTGCTGTCTTTATAATGTGATGCATAATAGAACAGTTAACCTATATTGCTTCCTGTCAACACTGTTAAAAAGCATATATTAAAGTATGATCAAGAGATACACAGAAGAAAATGTAAGATATTGATAGAAGTCAAGGCTAGAGGAAAAACTGTTCTTGAATCCCATTTGTGTTTTCATAGCTCTATTATTTTTTAAGGGAGCTGATTTTTTACTTTTTGATAAGAATGAAGAGTATATACCAAAAGGTGTAGGCAGGTGAGCCCTAATAGTTATTCAAGTAGTGTTACTAGTATAAAATAGGTGTGATAGTGCTATCATGGATTTTCTTTGAGGCTATATCTAATATACTTGAAACTGTGCTTCCCTTCAGCCATGACAGAATCATGATTTCACCAGATTTCGAAGGCTTGGGCTTTAACACAAGCAGTAAGAGTCTTGTCACGTGCAAAAGGTTAACACCAGGAATTGAAATAACTTAGAATACTTAGATTATACATTTTAACTGGTTGCATGTGAAACACCACTATTTGGAGCAAGTAAATGATTATTTTTCCACTGGCTTGAATGCCAGGAGCTTCAGTTACCTGAACTGATACAGGATATTTTATATCTATTTTTCTTGAAGCTTCAATAAATATTATCTTCATTATTCATAGTGAACCAAATTTTCTGGGTTTGAGTAATTTGTTCCAGTATCTAAAATCATTGTTTGTGCAAGGAAAGGAATAATGGCATTTTGTTTGGAATTTAGTATAGTTTTAGCATGCTATAATTCTCTAATCTGCTTCTATTGTTTCAGTTCTTTAATTGTTTCTGCTAACACTTATATCCTATGCAACCTCTATGAGGAACGTAGCTATTTTAAGAATATACATAAAAGCTGGCAATTACATTGTCTTATCAAGTCTTTGCAGCTTATTAAGTTGTTCAGTGGTACTGGAAATGATTAGACTCAATGTTGTAGGAAAGAGAGTCTAAAACAGGAACCTGGACTTTTAAAGCTGTGATAGCTTGAAAAATTCTGCCTGTTGCATTGGTTTAGAAAACATTGGCAAGGATAAATACACTCAACATAGAAATAAAAATATTAACTCTTTGTTTGGTTTTTAAAAAGCAACTACACATTAAATGGAATGGATGACTGGATAAACTTCCAGCTTGGTTTGGAAGGTTCTTAAGTAGAGTTCCTCTGCTTTGTCAAAAAAAAGAGATGAGTTAACATCTCCAGGAAACGGAAGGAAAGTGGCTCCCAGAAAGCTGCTGTCCTTGGGCAGCCCTTGACTAGCGGGCAGTGTTCATGGACCAAGGACAAGCAATTTCCTGTGACAGGAAAGGGGGTGACTGCACTTCTGAACTGTGGATTGAATTTGGTTTGTGGCAGAGACTAACGTACATCTTGAATTTAGTATGCCTCCATTTTACTTTCTTACTTTTTCTTTCTCCTTTTTAAAACATAAGATGCATCATTTCTGCCAGATAAATTCTACTGAACAATACTGGGATTCTGTACAAAGGAACTGTGTTTCTTCAGGGAGGAAGAACTGGAAATGTGCAGGATGCTAAGGAGCTCAGGTTAATATGCTGATCCTGACCCACTTAAGTCTTTTGCCTGCAGAGTGGAAAAAGTACTTTTTGTGATGCTCTGATGGCAAAATAAACTACTTGAGAACTGAGAGACATATGTTGGACAGCTGCTGCAAGTCAGCCCTGCATGAGGGTGGGGCAGTCTGTCTATATTCTTTGAGAAGCTATTATGTTTCTGGAGTCCAAAAGCTATTAAAGACAAAAAGTGCTGGAAATTTCCTTTCCTGATTTAGTCTTCCCAGATGGTATGAAATAATTTAGTGAAATTAAATATTACACAGAAAGAAGAGATGCTTCTAAAAGGACTTTGCAGTAAATTGCTTTAAAATGTCTGTATATAAATGTGTATATATACGTTAGAACTTAACCAAATATTTGTAGGCTCTTTCAGAGTTAAGTATTTTTGAGTTTTCATGGAGAAACCATCATTATGATTAATTATTGTCAAAGCCTTGGTCTGGGTAGATAAATGGATATACAGTTGTTTATTTATACAACATCTGATTTTTGCATAGTTTATAAGAACTTATTTCTGAACATCCCTGTTTGAACCTACAAAAACTCAGTCTGGCTCTTCCTTTTGAAATAGTTGCCATCTGTGTTATTTTCTTTTATTCATTCTGCTAATTTTTTCCATATTTAAATAGCTAGAGAGCTATGTTAAGGCTTCATTCTGTTCAAAACTAAAATTAAAATTCTGATTTCTGCAGCGCCTGGCATTTCTGACTAGCACTTTAGTGACTAGCTCTGATCTTTTTACTGAAGAGTTTACACGACAGTTGCAATTTTATAGAGAAAATAAAAATAAGCAAACAGCCTTTTCCCACTGACACGGCTGTTTACAACACAACGTGGTTCTCTACTTCATGATCTAGTCATGTACTTCTCTCTCCCTTTGTGGGACATGGAATATCTTTTGGAAGGTAGTTCTAAGGAATTTTTGTTACACTGGAGGTTATGATTTTACAAATGGAATATGAGGACTCTAAACAACTGTTTTCCTGTCAAAAATGACTGAGAAAATGTAGGTGGATGTACTTATCTTGAATTCTCTTCCTCAAGTTTCCCCTACTGGTTGCCATCAAGCAACCAGAAAGAAGTATAAGAACTTTAAAGCGTGGGAAAGCAGCCCTATGTGATGCGCAAAAGGTCCAGTCTAGGTCATTTTCTCTAACACCAGTAACACTTGACTGAGATGCAGAGCGACTAGTACGCAACACGGCAAAA
This sequence comes from Odontophorus gujanensis, assembly GCA_013399175.1. Taxonomy (NCBI): domain Eukaryota; kingdom Metazoa; phylum Chordata; class Aves; order Galliformes; family Odontophoridae; genus Odontophorus; species Odontophorus gujanensis. Next base: position 181,219 of record VXAB01010046.1, read on the forward strand.
TCTATCTTTGTTCTGAAAGCAGTTTAAACTACTCACCCAAGACATTTGCTGCAAGCTATTCTGGGGCAGTCCTGGAGATCTCACGTTACTCCCATCTCTCCCAGATGCCTGTTAAATCAGGATAAATTCTTCACTCGTTTTAGAGAAAATGAAGTGCTAAAACAGATCACAGGAACAGAAGATTTATTTAAGCATTTGTCCCTCTTTGGAAAACAAAGTAGTAGATTTAAGTTAGAACTGCCAGTATGGATCATGTTGAAGATAAGCAATGTTGAAACCAGCACTGTCAGCCTTTTTGCAGATTTGTCCTTGGCCACGTGGCTCTAAGATCCTTGGCCCATTTCAGTTTTTCAATTCTATAGATATCTTCATGAAAGGAACTTGTAGATAAGCTCAGCCTGGACTTTTTGTCAAAAGGTTATGATCATTTTTGTGGAATATGCTCTGGAGGATGTTGCCTATAATGCGGATGTCTTTCAGCAGTTCAAATCCTTTGCCACCTTCCAGCTCTGTGTGTGGAGGTTCCTGCCAAGGCTTTTACTTTGGAGAAGGCAGGTGATGGGGACAGAGAGAGGAAGCCTGGCCCAAGCTGGATGAGTGCATGGATTTTTGTTTGCACTTGAGGAATCTATGAATATTGACCTATCTAAAATTACTTGGAGGGAGCAAGTTGTTTTGCATGGAAGCGAAGAAAGAAGGTCTGTGTTATGATGACAAGATCAAATCTTTCAAAATTAGATATTTTACATGGAAGAAACCCATAGAAAAACTTGAAAGGCTAAAAGTAAGAATCAGTAAGAAACTTTAAGCCTTTTTGACCACCTCAATCCCAGTTACATCCCAGTTACATTAATTTCTTGTCTCTGCTCCCACCTGCCTTTTCCTACATTTCAACCTGTAATGTCGTCTTCTTATTTTTTCCATTTGCCATTTGCTTAGCTCTTTTTCTTCCCCACACTACCAGCTGTCCTTCTGGTCTTTTTCCCTTCAGTATTCCCTTTTTTTTTTCTTGCAGAAACTCACTGAGAATTGATATGCATGACAACTTGGCCACAGAAGTTCTCCTGACCTAGTTCATAGGTGAACTATGAGTCTAGTGACATCCCTGTGAAACCTTTTTCAAGTTACTCTGATGAAGCATGGCTCATGACCAATTTATGTGTAAGGTAGACTACCAGACACCATACAGATCTTACAGGAAGATGTTTTCTCATTGTCTATTCCTATGGCTTCTGCTGTTGTTTTGAAAGTATAAATGTTGCTGCCAGTTATGGTTTGCTTGTTATGTTGTTAGAAATGATGCTGCTCACAATATGTATTCCTCACCTTTTATTAATCTCGAATGCTTTGAGATGGACTATCTTGCTGCCTGTTTACTCTGTCAGGGTGATGGCCATCATTATTCTCCTCAATCTGTACAATGTGTGAAGGCAGTATGATGTCTTCTACAATGGTAGATGCTTAAATTTCAGTATAAAAGTCCCATTTGAGTTGATTTTCCAATAAGGAGGAGTGAAAAAATGCAGAGCAGCAGGCAAATATGTTGCAATATGATGAAGAAACTGCATTGCAAGTAAATTAAGAACTTTTATTTCTTGCACATTCCACTATTGAAATTACCTAAAAAATAGGTATATGTAGTCAACAGATTATTATATGAAAGGGCGATGTCAACCAAGTTCATCTGATTTGTCATAGGTCTTGCAATACAGCAAGGACATATCTTTTAATAGAAGGTGGAAATGTGTCTGTGTCACATCTGCATGTTATGGTTTTCTGTAAAGTTTTAGTATTTTAGGATGTGCTTTTGCTTGTAAGGGAGAAAAAAGAAGCTTTCTGTCTCCTTCTGTCCGTCCTCAGGCTTGACTGGCTCCTGAGAGAGTCACAGAGTCTCAGAGAGCAAACACTCCTAAGTACTATATGCTGTATGCATTTTAGTACCATAGCATTTTATTCAAAATTCTTCCAACCTGGATTATTAATTTTTGGTGAGCAAGGTTATCTGCGTAAGCACTCTGGTGACTTGCCCTGCCTCACACTGCTTGTTGATCTGACATCAGATGAGACGCATCAGCTGAGACTTTTGCTTAGCAGGAAGCAAGTTCTAAGTATTCCAAGTGCCAAGCTCTTGCCTATCCAAGAGACAGAATAACAGCCTGCTTATTCATAGTATCAAAGGAAACTGTCTGGATCTTGAATTTGATATGCATTTAGAATGGGTGGATCCAGTTAAATTGGGCAAACTGGAAAAATAAAAACAACAACAAAACAAACAAACAAACAAACAAAACAACCCCAAACCACCCAGTTGTTTGTCCTGTAGTATATTTTCTTCTGGAAACTTTTCCTGAATTATTTTACATTTGAACTTTTATCACAGTATGAAATGGAATATTTATACGCATTTCTCCTCATGCCCCCCCTCCACCCCCCTTGTTATAGTAAAGAATATACATTTTCCCTGGCATCTCTAGTAAAAACTATAATCTGCAGTTTTGATAGCACCAAGAGGAAGGATTGCAACAAATATGATTGTGCTATCTCCATTTCCTTGCTGTGATCCATCAGTTCATTATGTCAAGGTCAAAGCTAAAAAATTTTAACTCTTCTTATTTTACAAAATGGGAAATGTCAGAAAACATCAGGATTAGGAACGGTGTTGACAGAATCAATGCTGCAAAGCATCATTTATGAGGGCAGCAGAACACACAAATGCTGTGAAGTTCATAGCTTTTATGAGAGGAACATGTTCCTCCCCAATAGAGCTATATGCATTTATATTAATACCCTTACTAGGCAAGGTTTCGTGGCAGCTTAGTTTGCTACCAGCATATAAATCCCACTGATTTAGATTTGTTTTGACTTCTTTCTTTTCCCAGTACGTTCCTCCTTTCCTGTGTTAGCAGTTAGAGATTAATTCGAGCAACCTTCTGCCCTTTGAACTTATATTCTCTCTGAACTCAAGATGTTATAAAGCTTTTCCCAGAATCCAGTGGTACTATAAATGATGACCACTCTTTGCTCATGTGTCCTTTTGCTTTGGTATGTTGCTACAATGAAAAAAATATATATATTGTGGCTGATTTTTTGTCTTGCCCCATTGTGTGCTTTCAGATCCTTAACTGTGATAACAAACTTCTGTATGTAATTTGTTTAAAAGGCGATGAACTCAGTTTGGTTTAAGTCTACAGTAAACAAACAAGAGAAGAGACTTGCTTCCATTCCATTAAATACTTAAGCATGTCCTTAATTTTAGTTTGAATTATGGTAAGATATGAGCAAATTTTTTAAATGTCTTTCTCAATCAGTTATATGAATTAATAGCCAAGAATTTTACATCAGAGACCTCATCCTTTGTCAGTCCTTCTACCACAAAACCTGCAAAATAAACACTTAGGAAAGCAGATGTCTGAGTTCTAAACAAAATATTTTTAAACATAACTGTCTGGCTGAAAACTGAGAAAGTGGCATTGATCCCAGGGGAATTTTGCGGTGGTTTTTTTTTTTTTTTTTTTTTTTTTTTCTTCAAGGCAGTTTCCAGGTCCTTAACATTACTCTGAGCNATTGATTTGCTGAAACTCAGCTATTTGCTCAAGTTCTTCTCAGCCATGATGCATATCTTTGACTACCACCAGTTAAATACTTGGTTCTCAAAGGCTCTGCTTTTCCAAGCTGAAGCTTTTGTGTAGAACAAGTGTTTTTAGAAGTGTAGGCAAATAAAGCTGATGTTAACTTGGAGTTAAAAACCATTGTCAAAAGCCTTTTTCAAAGATATTTATCAAATTCAAATTTCTACTTAGTGATTACCATGGTCAAATTTGAATCTTATATCCTTAATGATATGGATTCATAACATCACATCTTTGTGTTAGATGCCTGTACTTCCTCATGCACGTACTAGCAGATCTAGCCACTATTTCTCAAATCTGGTGTTGCACTGGCGTAGCTCTGGGGAAGCTAGTGTAGTTACACACTCAAAATGTAATTTAAGACACTATGTCAGGAATGGCACCAGCGGTATGGGCTTTGTGAGAAGTACCTTGTGGGAGCTGTATGCTGCATCTCCAGCTCAGGAATTAGCCTGTAGTCTGAATGGAATTTGTTGCTTGGCTATTAACGCTATACAGGGAAGTAAGGATAAAAGGAGAGGCTGCTTTTGCTAACATGAACACGCTTTCGTCCATATTTCCTTTTTTATATGAGCTGTCTCTTCTGCTGCTGCCACCAAGCTCATAACTTCAGAGTCCTTCTGTCGTTGGAGGTCATAATTCTGTGTCTTGTTCTCCATTTGCTATCTTCATAGCTGCTACTTTGTTGTTTGTTTTGTTCTTATATCTGCCTTTATGTTTTTGTTTTACCACAAGCAGATTTTTATTCTGAGTTTGTCATGTCTGTAGCTTTTTGGCTGTCCTGCTTTTAAGGGTTTATTAAAACTTAGTTCATTCCCAAAGTGAATCTTCAGCACATACAAAAGATTTTCTAGCTCCATGTTAGTTTTTTTCATTTTTGTTTGTTCAGCATGTTATTTCATTTCACTTCCATACATTTAAAATTTTACGATTTAATTTAGCTCTGTCTCCTTAAGAATTCATTCAAAAGATGGGTTTGTACAAGATATCACAGCTTTAATTCATGAACTCCTGCTTATGTATTTTCCTATTTCGTCTAAAAACATTAATCTTCCATTACAATAAAACAACTTAATAAGCTGCAAAAAAATGATAAGGCAATTTAATTGCTAGTGTTTATGTATTTTTTAGTACAGCTGAAATCCCACCAAAGGTGGTAGGCAAGTGCTACCAGATGTTCTCAAAGAACTAAAATAACAGGAACAGATTAGCAAATTCAGCGTAAAAATAACAAAAAATAAAATAAAATGACATCTTTACAAAGTTTATTTTATTTATTCAATTTTTATAAATATCATAGAGAGAGATAACTTGGTTTATACGTTGTAGGAATAGCATGAATGTGTCAACATGAAAAAATGTAAACAATTATATTGTCAGTTATTGTTTGAATTATTCATTTAAAATATCTTTGTGGAGCTTTCATTGCATGTGTAAAGCAAAGAACCATTTCTATGAGTAAAACGTCTTAAGAAATTATTGAGGTAGGCATCAAAAAACCCTTCTGACTATTTTAGAATAAATATTCAGAACTGCCACTTCTCCTGATTTTATTGTCAATTGTTGGTATATTTGATGTTTTCTATAAGGCTTCAAACCTGAGGCAAGCAGACATAAAAAAAAAAACCTTTTATCTTTCAAAGGAAATGTACAGCTATTGTGACTGGCTCTGAAAAACATCATTACCAAGATGACAAATACTAATGCAATTAAAAATGTATTTAATCAATGGGAAACAATTCCCAAAGTTGAAAATCTTGTGGTTATAACTCCAGATGCACCACTATTTGCCACTTGTTAATACCATGTAAACAGAATGATTATGAAAGAACATCCACTACAAATACACAGACTTCTTTCTTTGTGTGCAGCTTTGGTTGAGGAGAATTAGCTTTCACTTCTCTGACTATACTGTTCCAATGTATCCTTTATATTATAAATTGAAAGCTCTTTAGCTTATAACAATTTGAATTCTCATCTAAAAAATTGTATTTTTAGATAAATATTCAATAGGAATATCCAAACTATTCTAATTTTTCTGAAACAGAAAAGTTTCTGAAAACAAATTACGGTGAATTTGAAGCAGATTTGAGAAAAGAGTAAGAGAAGCATTAAGCACTCAGTGGCAGGTACAGATAGGACAAATTAATATTGTCTCTCAGCACAAAATTAAGTCTTATAATGAAATATTCAGACCACATTCAATAGTTGTAACTCAGATCAGATACAGTCCGAGATCTCTTGATCCCTTTGCTGTTAACAATTAACAGTGTTAGGATCTGGAGACCCAATTAATGAAGAATAGCTCTCAAAAAGGAGAAAGATATTTCCCAGTGACTTTAGTGGTATGAACATTTACCAACTGGTTCAATATATACCAGTGTGAGCAATATAAAATATTTGCAAACCATCATAAAAATATTGTGTAAGTATTAAAATTGATAAAAGAAAATGATCATCACTGGTTCCCAGGTTTTGACTAGTATCTTTCATCCTTTCTGTTCAAAGTCATGAATAGTTGCACATTTGTTATTAAAAGATAACTCAGTATTCTTTTTTAAATGTAGTGAAGTTGGTGAATTGAATTTTTTCACTTCCAATTATGCAGGTTTGGATATAAAATGCTTCAAAGTATGCTGTTAATCTGTTACGGTCAAAATAATGGGTAATTGGAACTGAATGTCCTTTTTATCTGGCTGCATCTAGCTATCAAACAAATCCTCCTATTAATTGTTAAATCATAAGGACTTCAAAAGGCATTTCTCAATTCAGTGTTGGTGCTCTGATAATCTAATCTCCACTGGGCACTGGGACTGCACTGAACTCTGTTGTCATTAGTCTTGCCAGCTCTGGTACCTAATTTTATTTCCTCAATTTAATGAAATGAGTTATATCTTTTGAGAAACTTTTCAAATGTAGTTCTATAGATTAGGTTTTAGAAGACAAAGTTATTTTGTTATAATAGTGGTTTTTACCCTCTTAGTTCCTTCATTTCAGGAGTTCCTCCCTGGTGTCACTCAAGTAGTATAAAAATGAATGTGGGTGTAAGCTCAGGATGAAGGTTATTGTTTTTGGGAAACTTTTTGGGAAGCATTATATTTTTATAAGAGACAGAATATGGAAAATATATTTGGCTGCTGTATTTCTGTACACTTAAAGCCACTGTATGTATACATCTAGGACCATTTGCCCTAAATGTTAGCTGGGCCACTGGAATTCAATTGTCTAAAGTCCTTTGAAGACCTTCTTTTTAAAGGGCTTTGATTTCCCTTCCCTTCCCTTCCCTTCCCTTCCCTTCCCTCCTCACTTTTTCTTTCTTTCTGAAGTATTATTTTAAAAGTATATTAGAAAACTGGGATGCTGTCATTTAAAGAATATCAGTCTCTTGTCTACATGAAGTGTGTTAGAGATCATAGCAAAGTGAACACTTAAAGAATCATCAGCTTGGCACTGTCAAGAAAATTATTTTGAATTTTTTCTTGAACTTTTCCCCCTAGGGGTCCTTTTCTGCCTTCACCTCTTTTTCATTTGTGAAATCTACAGCTGTGGTTCTTCACTCATGTTAAAAACCATAAAAATGCAAGAACAAAGAAAAAAATAAAAAACATTGAAAGAGTACAAAATAGCTGCTATTCTGTTCCCTAGGCTCTCTGCTTAAGAGCTCTATTCACTTAAAACATTTTTCAGCTTCTGAAACACTTGATTAAAGTCAATTGGGAAAAAGATAAACTCTTAAAAGTGCTAATTTGTGACTCAGAGAACTTGAATAAGTCTAAATATGACATTCTCTGTTGCTCTGTATTTATGATTGTGAAGCTTGTTTGGAGAATGTTTTAACATTTCATTGCACAGCCTCTTGTGTTGTGTATTTTTTAAGGCATTCACTGATACAATGTTGTAGTGCAGCTATAAGCTCTCCCAACCTCCTTTCAATCTCTTCAGGTTTTAGAAAATCTTCTTCAGATCATAAGTCAAGTGTTCCTTTTGTCTTTGGTCACACTAGCCCATATGCAGTCCTTGCTTGACCTCATGTTCCAGACTATCAGTTAAACTGATGTTCTCATCTAATTAGTATCCTTTCATTCTCAGGCTCTGGACAGATGGAAAAAAATCAGGAATAGAACCAGAAAAAGTTGCACTGGGACCAATATGTGCAAAAAAGCAAGCCCTATGTGGAGAACGTAACAAAGGAGCAGGCCAAATACTAGGAGGTCAGTATTTGAAGTTGTGGGATGCAGGCACAGCTGTCACAGAAGAAGCACATTAGTGCTGGAGCAGACAGTTTTCAGGAAATATATCCACTGTTCATAGCTTTTTCCAAACTAAGATTCCTTATCTTTACCACTGTGTGTGTCAAACCAAATTTATTTTTCATATGGAAGGCATCTTCTAGATAGCTTTTTCTTTCCTACTTCAAAGATTGTTAAATGTTCTCTAATCAAAGTAATTCCTAACTCTTCTGTCTTCTCTCTTTTTGCAAAAACAAGGTTATCACTGCATATCTCACAGAGAACTGTACGCCTTGTCCCTCACACCTCCCTTCTCATGTCAAATCCCTTTTCTTCCAGTGTACGTGTGAAGTGTCCCAATATTAACAGCAGTTACGTATTTGCCTTAAGATTATGATTCAGTCTTTCAACTGACAGTTTCTACTCTGCCCTGGGGCTGCTCGTAGAGTCACGTTGTATAATACATAGATACTTGCACACAGTTGCTACTGTCACACTACAAAAGTTATGTTTCACTGACCGTCTTCAGCACATTACTTCGCATTTCTCCAGATCTTTTTGCTACCACAGGTAGAAAAGGTTGTCATGCTTGTACAGAGGTGAAACTTTTTTTTCTGTTCCCTTCTTTTGACTCATTGTGAGAGTAATGAATGCAGGCAAGGCTGCACTGGAGTTTGAGCCAGTAATGTGAACTGCACTATGGTTCTGAGCACTCAAAAATCTTCTCAGAATGTTGACTATTTAGCTGTTAGGGCCTTAGGCTCTATCTTCCATAAGCAAACCATGCATGCATCATATAAAATTAAGAGCTATCTCAAAACTGTCTGTACATTATGTTCTTGAAAAGGATTATGTTTTTCCCTCATGCAATTGTTATCTCAGTGAAATTTGCTGCATTTGTGTTGGTGATGGTTTCAAGACTTGGCATTTTAATTAATAATTTAATATTAATTAATTAATAAGAATAAAAGCATCTTGTTCATGCTTGAGACCATCAGCTGCATGGATTGAAAATCCTGGGGAGTCTGTTCATTTCTGTCTGTACAAACAAACCAATGCAAACAATACAAACTGTGATTGTACACTGCCACATTAAGGTAAGTAGCTGCTGGATTAGCTGTCTTTCTTTTTATGTCTCTCTATGTAGATATACAAAATAAGTAAATACCATGTATGAAGTGACGTGAATTCGTTCATCAACAAAAGAGCTTAGCTGTGAAAAATACCAGCATTTTCCAAGGTTGCTTATAGGAACAGAAATAGTTGATAAAAGCTGTTATTAGAGGAACCTTTAACCCCAGTGCCAAACAACAAATACTTATGTGATACAAATACAAGTAAAAATGTAATTTTAGATGCTATTAAATTTATATTCATAACAAATCATTTCCAAAGCCTACCTGTTTATGATAAGACTGTTGATATCTCTAATAGCATGAGCTTAGGTTCCTGTTCTGCCCTATTCTGTAATATTTTCATTGACAAAATGTTGTAAACATAAGAAAGAATCAATTACTTGAGAGTGGTATTGGGCAAAGAAGGATGCTGAAAGTTAAAGGCACTAGTGTGGTAGTACAGAGTGTAAGACAGGAGCACAGAGGAGCAATCAGTATTTTAGAAGATTAAATCCCTCTGCTAATCTAATTAACAGTTTGAAAAAAAAATAAATTCAGGAGTATGCAATTTCCTGAGACTGAGAAATCAGGGTAGCTGGCATACCTCATTTCTATTCCCATGATTGTACTACACAGTTCAAAGGACTGACCTTTGTAGAAATTCAGTCCATTACTTGTGTTATGATAACTAGAAGAAGAGAATAATTATTTAACACTTTAAAATAATGAGGAAAGCAAACATCTCAAAATATAAAATTATAAAAATTAGTGTGCTTTGGAAGTACTAAGACTGGTAAGCAAAAATATGGGTCTAAAAGCATAACAGCAACAAAGTAATATATTAATAATCAGAACAACAGCAATTAAAAAATTCATACATGAAACAATTCAAATATCACATAGTGTAATTTTAACCAAATTCTTGTACATTTCTTTTATCTTGGTCACTTTGCCAAGAAAAAGGTAAACTCTATTGAACATACTGTGACAGTGAAGACTTCTCTGAGCATACTGACACGAGCATTAATGAAGTAGTGACATAAAATATGTTATAGATTAAAAAGCCCAATTTGGCAAAGGGCGGGGGATGCTCAGGCACAGATTCATCCCTTCTGACTGTGTGGGTTAGGAACCTCATCGTCCTCCACTCACTATTTAATCAGTGAAGAAACAAGCACCTCTGGTTCAGTCCTCTCTAGAGGGTTTTTTGTCTCACCAAAGGTTTGAATCAGTCTCTAAAGTTGTTTCTTTTTTAATATTTCCTAACCTATGTATATGGAGTGTAAGGTGACTAAGCCATTAGCTTTGTGCTTCAGCTCTATTTGGGCAAATACAAGGCTTAATAAGTTACGAAGCCTGATAAATTATGGCTCAGGTAAATGCAATTTAGATCAAATGTTTAATTTTTGGATTGCAATGCTGCATAAGATCAGCTAGTTAATTCTAGTGATGGACTAAATTCTGAACAGTGTGCATTGTGTAGTACTTTCTTTTCTTTCATGGCAATAATAATTGGCTACAAATGCCCCAATTTATTTCCCTTTTATTAAGAAATTCCTCTGAAATGCATATGCTATGTTTTGTGGTGTAGGGCATGTTCTCCAAGACAAGTGGCTGATTTAGGCAAACGCTATGGATTTGTGGATTACTTAGCCAAAGAAGAAGATGATTTTAAAAGCTGAATGTTACACTGGGTTCACAGCAGCCTCAGTTCTTGTCCCATGTGTACTTATAAACTTGTGCAAAATCGATGACAATGAAAGACCTCGATTTTTATTAGTTCTCCCTTCATTTTGATAATTGCTTGTAACAGTTTGTGTCAGCTGAATGATGCAATCCTGTGTCTCATGAAAGAGGAGCTAACTTTGAAAGCAGATGTGGAGAGTGTCCAGGAGGCCACTGGGAGTGAGGCCACCTCCATATGTGTGAATGAGTTCCTTATGGCACATGTACGAAAGGCCAAGTAGGAATAGACTATAGTTACATGGAAATTTATTTTCCCTGATCTACCTGTGTTTAATCTGAGGGAAATGTATCTCCTATGCTTTATGCAAAACAAGTTTTTATGCAGTAGAGTAGTGGAGCATAAGGGTGGTCTTTGGGTGATTTTGCTATTGTTTTTTTTTCCCTGTTTAGATTAGCCTGAAGATTGAATGAATTTCCTCAGTATTCAGACATGACAGTCCCTAGTAATTAGCTGTCCCTGAGCTAGATTATTAGTAAGCTATAAAGAAGTCTCTAATTTCCATCTACAAATACAGTTTCCAGTCATTATAGTCTGCAAGAATAGCTTTGGTTTATTTGAGATTTTCCTCTCCTAAGCACTGGTATGAAGAGTTATTCCCATATGAATTTAGAAGGATGATTAGAAAAAGACTTCTTCAAGATGGCTTTAAAATGAAGCAGCCAGACATAAGAATGTAAATCATGTTCTATGGGAAGAAAGAAAAATAGATCAGGCTAAGAATGCAAATCATATTCAAGTGAAAAATTCAGATCAATATTAGAATCTGCCTTGTGTGACTGCAGTAGCATAAAATTATCTGCTGAGCTGCCTGTAAAAATGATGGTAGAGAGGAAAACGATTTCAAGCAAAAGATGGCCTGCTGATAATTTGACACAATTAAACCAAATTGTTACCCAAATTAGGGGTAAAATATTGTGTGAAAACAGATGCAGAATACTTGTAGAAAATGTCAGGTACATTCTTGTTTCATTGTTACAATGAGGTGGGTTATGAGGTGTTGGATAGGTAAGGAAAACTACTTCACTGGTACTGAGTTCCTAGGCAATAGAAGCCTAATTCTCCAACGTTCAATTAGAAAGCAAGTCTGTGACCTCCTATTTCCAGTGCAGTGTCTTTGAAGGAGGAATCGCAAACTTTGACAGGTGAATTCTGAGGAAAATTTATTTTGGAAAGTTTTTCATTATGATTTTCAACATTGTGTAGTTTCTAATAATTTGATAGGAGGAACTTATAGAAGAGTAGATACTAAAACATCAAAAAAAAACTACCCTAGCTCCTTAAGTTTGAAACAGAGTTGACTGCATTCACCTTTCACACACTTCTCTGTGGCCAGTTTCTGCAGATCCAAGATGCTTTCCAAACTTTAGAGGATATTTTTCTTGTGATGCTGCAAGTCGGAGGGCACAAGGTGAAACACATTTCCTTCCTGATCCTGATGATACCTATTTCTGAATTCATTGTTAGACACCAGATTGTGAGAGTCCTAGTTCAAAATTTCTGGTTCAGATCCCTTGCATCATTGCTAGGCTCTACCCTCCTCCAGCTGCATGCACAATATGATCTGTTTGGATGCGTAGATCTCCCTCTTTCTGGAGCAAAATACCTGATGGTAGGTTCTGAAGTATAAAGTTTGCTGAAATTGAACTAGAAGTGTTAATTCTTTGCTAGCTGAGCTCTTTCTGAGCACCTTGTGATGAGTTCTCCAAAAAATTTGTCTGCAAGTGTAGTAATAGGAACTTCTAATTTCAGTATCAAATATCAGTCAAGATGCCTTTGATTTGTATCATTTTAACTTTGTAATAGGTTGATCATAACCTGTTCAGTGCAAACATTCAGTGGTTGCTAGACGATCTTCCTCACTAGTGACTAGTGAAAAATCATAGTCATGTGACTCAATTATGGTGACTTATTAAGTGTGTAGGTTCTGCTTACACAAAGTAACACACATTTGAATTAAGAAACATTGTTTTCAGTTGTGACAAAACAGGAATTAGATGGTTTGACTATCGTGTAAAGAGGATGAGTCAAAAATGTATTTTATCAAGCAAAGGATGTGTTCTGCAATGATTTTCCTGCTTTATATGTAATTCATGAAGCAGTGATCTGTAGTACAAGGGAAGGGAAATTAAGAATGTCTAGCACCTCTGCACTTCAACAGTACAGCTGAATGATCACCAAAACTGGGCCTAGAAATTTGCCTGAATAACTATTTAAAACATCAGCTACAGATTTAGAATTAAAAATGTGTTGTTTAAAAGCTGATTTTATTTTCCATAGCCCATGACATTCTTTTATTCTTGTTATTTGGAGGACAATCCATTCAGAATTTTCTGACAGTGGCTTGTGTAGGGCATAGTGTTCGCGGACGTGGAGAGTCCCCTATATTTCCTTTGCTTTCCAGACGTTTCCACTTAGAAAACAGACACAAACAAGTGTAACTGGGAAAGCAACTTATTCATGGAAAGTTAATTATTATGGACTCAAGAAATAAGAAGCTTGTGAAGGATGGGGACATCCAAGACCAACCTTCACACCTATGCTTCAGTGAGCCAGAAAAATTGCTTCAAACAAATCCTATTTAATTTTTCTGTTTATTGATAATAAAGATTGCAGTGGACTTTTGGATAGGTGAACCTAGGGGAGAGTTGATAGGTGATTTTTTCAGATTCTTTTGAATCCAGCAGAAATCAGATTTATTTTGCTTGAGGGCAACTTACCAAGTAAAGTACATTAAATCACTCTGCTTCCAAGGGGGAGTGAAGCAGCAGATATATGTCCATGCTGAAGAGGTGAGATGCCTGTTACATGCTCATTACACATATTTATGTCTGAGCTGCAAACTGAAAAGTGTTCATGAATTTTATATGTTTTAAAAGTGTTTCCAGGTATGCCTTTAGCTTTTCAGTTTAGTCTTGGCTTGTACAAACTGCAAATTCCCTTTATGCCTGCTATACTATTTAATTTTTCACCTGTCAAGAAATTGTGGGAGTTGCACTGCAGAAGAATAGGACAGAGATGGCAGAGTGCAACCAAGCATGTTCAGGTGTATGCTTTCTGTGCTAATGGCACAAACAATGACTGCCAGGTCTTTTCAGAATGAATCCTGAAAAGTGTCTGATCTGGTTTTGTGAAAATGATGAACATCTTTGTAGGTTCACATTCTATATAAATGTTGTAGGGCTCACTGGCATGTGTTTGTTCCATGGCTGTTAGTCCCCTTCAGACCTTGACACAAGAAAATAGAAAATGCATTTTCACCTTTAGGAAAGTTTTACTTTAGCAGTGCTGGAACACCGCTAGAGATTTCAGCACATGAAAGGATGGGAACCCCCTTATTTGGACCAAATTCACCGTGGGTCTCTTGCTGGAACAGACTTGCTTGGACACTAGCTTGTGTTCAGACACACATATGTAGCACTATCAAAAACAAGCATTTACTTGTGATGCGAAGAGATTAGGAAATGATGAATTTCTCAATGAGGAGTATACTTTTCTCAGTAATGCTGGTGTAGAGACCTAGGAAGAGCTGAGCCTTTTCAAATCCAGAGAAAGAACTTGGAGTTTTGTTGTTTTTTTTTTGCTGTGAATTTACTGCAGTGAATGCATTTAGAGAAAATGAGAAGATGCACAATGTGGAAGTAGATAATGGCGAAAGAAAGACTTGCTTCAGCTTAGTAGGTGTCTTGAACTTTCAAGACTCCTAGTTAGAAGTAATGACTTTTACAGTTCTCTAAGAAATCGAACATTCACTTCAGGTAAACAGAAATTTTAGTTTTCCTGCTTTTGAAAGGCTTCAGTAAAATGAAAAGTCACATTTTTAAAATTTCAGATAGTTGGACATTTTTTAAATTAACAAAAGGTGTAATGAAATTATAAAGTATACCTAGATCAGAAAAACAACTCTTTGTGTGGACAAGTGTCACAGATTTCAGTGTTTCAGGCTGTTTTCTGTTGGTTATACTGAAGAAGAAAGTATTACCTGCACACTTTACTATCAGTTGCTTCTGATCTCTTTCAGAACCGTCTTGGTATGTGCAAATATAAGCATTATAGCTGGCTCTTAAATAGTTAATATTATTTGCATGATTGATGCCACTGCACTCTGTGCTGATTATCGTATTATGTAATAACTTGTTGCTCTTTTCCAATAGACTTTGATTAGATGAAGATAACCTGGAATTTTGTTTTGCTTTTCTATAGAGTGGCAATGAAAGGAAGGAATAGCAAAAATGACACTAAAAGTGATGTAGAAAAATATTAGAGGATCCCAATCAAATTAGTGGTAAAGGATATGTAGGCATATAGTGACTGCTTTCTATCTTGGGAAGGAAGAATAAAACTTTCTAAAAGTTTCTGATGCCTCTGAACTATGTAATTTTTAAGCATTCTTCTCTCAAGGTAGGATAACTAGGATCCCATTTCAATGAAGTATTGGACTACAATCTGTAAGACAGGAGCCCAGGATCTGTAATATCTTTTTGTCTAATTTTCTGTAAGTATTCAGAGCAGTAAGATTAAAACTCTGAGAGTGTGGGCAAATCTCACAGTCTTAGCCTTAGGTTATCTGAAATCAAGGAGTCTCCCTTCTTTACTAAGAGTACTGTGTAATATATTTACAGATGAGGTGTTACTTTGAAGTCAGGATCTTGTCTCTGATCAAAAGCATACAGCTTCCCTCATGTCTCTCAGAAAGAGACAGTAGTTATATTGCACTGGTGTGGTTTTTTTTAATGTTTTGGACAGCAAAAATGACATTTACATGAAACAGTAATCTTGGGAATGCATGAGGTAAGACAATTTCTACTTGGAACTGAGAGAAATCTCTCAAGCAGACTTCAAATCAAGCAGAAGTAATAGCATGTCAGATTCACTTTGCCTCCCTTACCTGCTGTTAATTAAAGTACTGATAAAGGAGATCTGTCAACATTAATATGATGAAAAGTGAAACATATGTTTTAAATTTTCTAGATGTTTCTACCGCTAATCAGTATTATGGAAAAAGAAAGGTTTGCTGTAAATGCTCTTAATTCAGCATGATTGTTTAAGAAGTATAAATATTGTACAGTAGAGCTTTTTAATCCACAAAATGTAGACATGAAGAGACAGGTTTATTTTGTCTGTTGTTGTTGTTCCTGAGGATAAAGAAAGCAGACTACAATTAGCATAAGGAAATACTTGAGCACTGGCTTGCTTAGTCTTTGTAGTCACTCAGGGCACTAGCTTTATCAAGCCTGTGTATTTGGATCAATAGTATTATTTTTCTAGTGTTTTTATATTGACTTGCAATGGGTTGTGCTATGATTTTTTTAACGTAAACATGAACGTGTCTGTCCTTGGGGGAAAACAAGAACTGTGGAAGAGTAATATGCTGCATACACACAGCAAGGAAGCACCACTGAGGCATCTCTGAACATCTTTCTTTTAATAAAGAGTTTCTGGTTTACTGTATAATAAGAAGTAGTCAGCTTGAATGTTGTGAGCCGACCATTGCAGCTTCTCTGTGTCCATACATAGGAAGTGTTTTCTTGGCTAGCAATGGGAATAAGCAGCTCAGTTGTTTTGTTTTGTGTCACATTAATGTAACTGGACTTTTTTTTTTTAATGATTCTTTGCAGCAATAAAAATTTCTTTACTGAAATATGTGATGGTAGAGCTATCAAACACATTCGTAGCACAAACTACCTTTTCATACAAAGATGGCATTATTTAGATATCATGTCTCTTTCAGTGTAGCCATGAAGTATATCTAAAATGCTTGCTTACCTAGAAAAGTGGTATTAGGAAGCAATTTATTCCTATTGTCACTAAATTGCTCTAAATGAGCAAAATTAGTGCCATGAGGCTAGCTAGATGTTTGTTGATAAACCATAGTACTAGTGAATATCTGTTGCAATCAAGATAAAGTGAGTTTGGACATCTGAATTACAGCGATTTTGCTTCCCCTTTGGGGAAATTAATTGCCACTTTTGGGACATAAATGAGAATTTCAGTCTCAGCCAATGTCGGCTTTACCATTTGTTGAGTCTGAGCTCAGGTTCCTGTATGAACTTGTCTCCAGTACGGATTCTGAACTGGAGACAAAAAAAGGAAGAAGTATTATGGCCTGTGCACATTTCTATATGATTACTTTAACTAGGAGAAGCATAAACATTTTTTCATTTTAATGTATTTCTGGTTAATTTAGTATTCTTAAAATACTGAAACCAAAATGGTAGAAATGGTATGTATCCCCAACCAAATGATAGTTTGTTGAAAAAGGGAAAGCAATAGCCTGATACTGGTTACAGCTACTTAAATTTCTGGAGAAAAATGGCTCTAGTCTTCCAAAGAACATTTGGATCCTGTTCTTACATTTACTGCACTGTCATGAGTGAGATTCTGTAAAGCAGATTTCTGCTTGTGAAATTTCTGTAGCAGAACTGGACTATCTTTCCCTAGTCATGAGCATCGAGCTGGTTGTGTTATACAAAGCCACAGAACTGAAATTTTACACATGAATTAATTCTTGGCCTTGAAACAAAATTACATAAAATAATCAAGATTAACTTTGGTAAGGAAAGGAACTATAAATAATTTTGAAAGGTAACCTTTGCCCCTCAAATAGCATTTGTGCAATCTGTAAATCAAACCTGCAACTGAACTTTGCACAGATGGGGATGTCTGTGTGGAGCTGGAAGTGGAGCTGTAAAAGATGGTAGAAATGGAAGGAGAGAGCACCACCTTATGTGAGATGTATCTGCAAAAATTTCTGCTTTGCTACGGCCGTTCTCCCTTTTATCGCCTTACTCCTGCTTCCTGCAGTCTTCTGTTGAGAACTCAAGATACTTCCTCACACCGTACCTCTTTCCTGGGGTCTCCTCTCTTTCCAGTGATTTCAGTGATCACTTTTTGAATTATTTTCTTTATATTCTTAGTCTCTGTCACAGTAACTACATATAAATAACTCAAAGAAAATGTGTTTTTTTTTCCCCTGTATTTAACTGTCAACACTGATAAGACACTTCTGCTTTTTATCCTTTTCTTGTGCTTTACCTGTCTTTTAAATTTCCGAATGGTGACTACACGTTGGTCTATGTCTGTGTTGTACGTAAGATAAGGGAGTTCTGCTCCTTGTGAACCTGTATTCTATAAATATTTAGTTTTGGAGGGGGTTTTGTCACCTTGGATTTAGAACTGAAGAAGAAATATCATTATTTCCAAATATAAGTGGAAATAAATAAATAAAATATTAAATAATCTTAAATGATAAATTGTTCTTCAATCCTACACCATATATTTCCCTTAAGGATGATAGGAAATGGAATGAGATGTCAATAATGTGAAAAATTAAGATGCAATTAAAAAACTGGACAGTGTAAGGTCTCAAAAATATTAGATTACTTTTGGATCTTCACACTGTGCTGCATAAGTGGAGCACAGAAACTTTCAGTCCAGAGTTGTATTCCCCTCTACAACCGTGTCTTAAGAGCTTACAACTATGAAAAGCAACTTTCGATATTTTCGTTTTCCACATCAATTCTCTGTCTTTGTTTTCATTCAAGTGCTGATTTCTTTGTGCTTCTGGTGCCCTGAGAAGTGTAGAAATGTGAGATGTGGAAAAAAAGTCAAATGACTTTGGAAGTATTTCAACAAAACAGCTTTATTGACTTGTAAGCTCCTGTCCAAATGTATGGGTATATATACTTTGAAACTTTTTTTTTGTATAATTATTAGTTTTAAACTGAATAACATGATTACTTTATAACCACCTTCCACAATTAATGCTGAATTTTGTGTTCTATAAAAATAAATATAAATCTGGCAGTTCAGTGAAGTCATATATGCCAAATTATTTCTTACGTACAACAGGGTAACCCCTCATGTAATTTATCACAAAATTCATCTCTCAAGCTCCTGTTGCTCATGTAATGAAAATCATCAAAGGTCTTTCACAACTGTTGAGAGCTGTGTGTTTATGTCCATCCATCTTTATAGAGCATTTTTTAAAAGCCAATCCAATTACTTGTCACTTCAAATGTCAATTAACGATTCTTTGCAATTAACAGTGCCAAGTTCTGTAACTGAAGAATGAACATTTGCAGGATAGTAATACCAATGCACATCTGATGAAGACTGGTTATTTGTTTTGTTTGTCACGTTTTGCAGTATGATGTATAGAGCCATTTTTAAATGTAAAAGGTTTTGGAAAAGAGATGCTATGTACGTACGTGCAATAGGATTAGATTTACTTCATGTAATTTCTAGAGAGTGCATTGTTACATGATGCATGCTGGAGAATGCTAGTGACCTACACACACCTTGAAAATTAGTACAAGGTAAATTAGCAGGGAATCACAGAATTTGCCCACGGCGTTCTTTTTGAAGTGATTAGGAAATTAATAAAAAGGCGTTCAGCGCGGATGATTTTTGTATAACACTTAAAAGTCAGTCAGCACTGTTCATTTAAAAACCCAGGCTATCACAGACGTATTCTGTACCTGTCTGCTGGCAATCTGAAAAATAGTTGCATTTATAAAATAGTTAAAGCTCACTGGCTATTTAAATGCATTTCTGTATTTTTTTTAATTATTATTATTTTATTTTAGCATCCTGAAAGTTTAAGGAGAACCAATGTTTTGGCCCTCAGGCGTTTCCCTTTCCTGCTTAGGAGTGCCTACAGCCAATACTGACTTGGTTACAAATGTGAGAGCACCGTTTGTGTGAATACCACAGATACTCTATTTCTGAGGAATAAGAAGTGATTCTATGGCCAATTCTCATGATGCTGATTTTAAAACAGATGAAACATGGAAACAGCAGGGGAAAAAAATCAAAGTTGTCTTTCCTGTTGAATACAAACTCTTGGATGGAGTAACCATCCAGAATTAGATTTCAGAAGCATGATCCCTTTTCTTTGCAGAACAAAACATTATAGACTTACTGTACCAAGGGAGAAAGCAGGCTCTCCTAGTATATTCTCTGTTACATAAAGTGCTCAGGCAGCTGATTAATCTATGGGAGTTGGTAATCATTTGACTCTGAATATTTTGTTCAAATTGTGTTTTTTTTTTTCTTAGTGATTCATAAAGCCCTTATCAGATTGAAAAATCACTTCACAAATCAACTAGGAGCTTAAAAAAATTAGCAGTAATGAGCTCATTTCCATAGAAATAGGACTAGACTCACTGGTGGGTCAAACTGTTTTCTGCACTTCTACTTTCCAGTATTTTGCTCAGTTCTTCTCCATTTATTTCACGCCTCATTATCTTCCATTTTCTGTGTATCCTCACCATATCATTTGGATTTTTTTTCTCTAACCAGCAACTGTCACTTCAAGGTATTTCAAAATGGTGGAAAAAATTGTTATCCATATTTCATTCAACAAATGTTAGAATTCATTGTCATCTTGAAGCCCGTGATATATGATGGTTTCCTCAACAGATTACAAATCCCAGTTTGAAGTAGTACTGAGCAAAAATTTAAAGTCAGCCTCTTGATCTCTTCTGGATTAGTGATGTGTTTTTTAATGGCACTGCATTTGTATTCTTTCAGTTTTCTTTCATGAAACATCAAAGAAGCAACACAGAATGCATCTTTCCTATTCCAGACATACACAATGCTTCAGTGTCTTCCATTCCTTCAGATTCACTGCTAACCAAGATGAAAGCTAAGGTCTTGTGAGCAAAACCTAAGCCATCTGTAAAGAAATGGTATGCCTTTGAGCTTCTCACTTTGTTGGGAGGAAGGAATTGCTTCCAGGTTTGCTCTGTTGCACCACACAGCTTTTATGTATAAGTAATTGTAGACACCATAGCTAAGACTTGATTTGGCAGATACCAGGGAAGGGATGCTGTAGTCACGTTCGACGGGCTGGTATAGAAAGTCATACACTGGTGCTGGAGATGTTTCTTCAACTCTCATCCAGAAAATGAAGAAGGAACAAGAAACATTTTATGGTTTGAAATCATGAAAGTTTGGTATGAAATATTTACTGGACTGTATGTACAGAATATACTTATGAATTATATATGTGTAAATTACACATAATTGTAAGCCAAGGTACAGATGTTGATGTTAATACGTTATCTAGATATTTGTATTTCAGCAGAAACATAGTGCAATAGAAAACGTGATCTTGCAAAAAGAAGCAATAGAATAGGAAATTAAAATTATTAAGGTCCCTTATATAAAGAAAGTAAAATCCCTTCAGAACGTCTGCCACTGAAAAGGTCAATTTATGTCTTTTTCTGAGTTGCATCTTGTTATTTGGATCAGAAAACCAGTTCTACATGCATTAGGGTTGTGTATCTGCTGGGACAAATACTGTTAGGTTACACTGTGAGGAAGGATAGAAGGAAACTGTACTTGATGAAAATTAAATTCATTTCAGTTCTGAAATGGGAATTGTATGCCAAAATAAGAGACTTCAAAGAAAAGAACAAACACTAGTTCTGCAAATATACTTTCTACCAAATATGATGGAAGCTTGACCAGAAATTCTCTCAGAGCAGAGACATGGCATAGAGTTGCAGTAAATCATACAAAGATTCATCTCCTTTTCAGGAGGAAGAACGTTTTCCAAGTGAACACTGCAAAATGCATAGTGTAAGGCAGCCACTGCATCCTTTCAGGGAAGAAGGGTCTTTCCTTTTTCTCACGTTTACTGTAATCAATCTTATAGGAAATGGAAATTTGGTTTAGTGTCTTCTATATCACATTTTCTATGAGAGCAACGCTACTGAGAACAATATGCATATTTTAACGTTAGGCAAAAGTGCAAATGGCTTTAAAAAGCAATTAGAAAAAAGCTCTGAGCATAAGGTCATTAATGACTATTCGAGACAATGGACAGGATAAAATAATAGGTATGTCAGAGGTTAGTCACACTGTATAAGCCCCATTTCTTGCAGTGTTTATTGATGGAGCTTTGGTAAAATGCTGGTGGTGGTCACTGCAGAGCTTCTAGCTTGCTTTTCAGGACTTATGCAATGAAAGTAGTTAAACCTTTGCTGGAATAGAATAAGAAATCTTACAGTGTGAGACTGCTCTCTTTCTCCTGGTAAGTGGTAACTTGTTTTGTGAATACTGTTATTTAAAGCCACAGTGGTGTGTATGCAACAGATTGAAAATAGACACATGTAAACAGTGAAATCTACTACATAGATTAGGCAATGCAGGCATTTTTATGATTTATTTCCTGCTCCCTTTAAAGTGTCATAAGTAGAGATGATATTAAAAACATGTGTTAGTCTTTTTCAGAGGGAGACTTTTGTTTTTCCTTGTAGAAAGTACAATTGAGCAGGTACTTGTAAGCTAATGGGAGAATGGCTGTACAGTGCAAGCCAAGTGATTAGCTTTTTTCTTGTTTCTTTACCTCTTGCCTCTTGTGGGGATTTCTGTCAAGGCTGAGAATCATACAGACTTGCAATAGTTCCTCCCTGCTTCTCCCTACTGCAAATCATCCTGGGCTTTATGAAAGAAATCAGGAACTCTCCTGTTGAAACATTTCAGTGACTAGTTTTCTGGTTTATTGTTAGCTGATTTTTCTGACACAGATCCATAATGCCGTCCTTCTACAGAGGAATTACTGAGGATGCCTTACTGAGCACAGATGAAGAAAAGGTTCCTTAGCAACAGGAATAACATGGAATGCTGAAAACCTCTCTGGTGACTCTCCTTGTTTCTTCACAACATAAACGGCTTTTTTTCTACTTTTTTTTTTTTTTTCAATTTTAAGATTCAGATGCACACGTGGACAATTTGTTCATACTTTCAATTTTTCAAGCAAATGGAGTTAAAAAGTAGTAATCCTTCAGGTATCATTCAAGTAATTTTCTTAGTATGTCCAATTCTTTCATTAATTAATTTGCAAAAGCCTGTTAGCATACAGTTAAAACAAAAACAAAAACAAAAAAAAACCCCAAAAAACAGTGAAACAGTGACGTTGCCTTGTATCCAAGGAAACCTGGATACTTAATAACTGAGATAATACTTTGTACTTCTGCAAAACTTGCATAGCCACTGTTATCAACCTGGATGGCTTTAAGGCCTGACATTAAATGTGTTTAGATATCTACAGACATAGGTGGAGATTTTTTGAAAAGCAATTTTGATCATCTATCAGCTCTCTCCCTTGTGAGCAACAATAAAATATTATTTTTAGTTTTACAGATATGGATTAGTTAAAAAATAAAAACAAACAAACAAAAGAACAACAGAACAAACAAAAAAACAACACTGCTCTGAGAGAGCTGAGAGAATCAGAGAATCTAGCCTTATGACTCCTACCACTGTGCTTTAATGACTATCTGATGTTCCCTGCAAGGTAATTAATGCAATTTAGGAAAAAAGGAGAACGTTTTGCTTGAAGCTGACACCTGAGTGGTAAGCCATCATCTAGCTGTTGTCCTGCAGAGGCAGCATACCTTGAAACTGTGCTCTGGCTCAGTCCTCTCCACTACCCACTGCGTCCACTTCATCACTCTGCTCTCCACTATCACTGTGAGGGACAAGTACAGAACTACAACAAGTCTTGTGGGGTAATATCTCTACCTGCTGGCAATAACTAGCAGCCACTACTTCTTAGCTCCTTCCGTAACTGACTCCAGCTCCATCTTTAAAGTCTGGGATTGGTAGGGTTTGGTTTAAGTTTTCCAGTCAGATATGACTGCCCTTTATAAATAATACCCTCTCAGCCCTAGATTTGCTAAGAATGAGCATTCCAAAGGTTTTATTTTCTACAATAGCTCCTCCATCATTCTGGTATTCCTTGTCTCTGCTTATTTTGCTTTGAATTCATCTTTTCAGAACATGGGGTTAAAGTGCATTAGAACTCCAGAGCAAAACAAAATAACTGGCTTTAGGTCTTCAAAAAATAACTTTTGCCGCCTCCTTAAATTCAAGCTAGCCAGAAATTTCTGCATATCTAGTACCAGAAATACTGGAAACAAATGCTTGGTATTAGGTACAGTGAAATGAATTGTTCTTATATTACTATCAGAAAAGGAGTTTTATTATCAAAATCTTGCTGGCTAGTTATTTTTACCTTCTCCCTGTTTTTTGTTAGCATAGACAACATATTATATTGAAGGAAAAGACAAAACCAACAGAATTTACTAATACTTGAAGCAGTGTTGCCTGATGGGAATGAGAATTCAGACATGGTATTCTGATACCACTCTGATTTCATTGATTCTCAACTGAGAAGTGACAGTTATAATCTACTACCCAGACTCAAAATACCAGTAAGATGAGATATCTAGTGTATCTGGAATATGAATGGAAATCAGTACGCATGCAGGTCAGTGAGAAAAATAAACAAAGGAAAAAAAAACAAGTTTTGGTTTATTTTTGTGTGTGAAATCTTTATATCACTGTTATTTTTATACTAGCTTACATTTCCAAAGGACAGTGTTTAAAAGCACGTGAAATAAGCAAGCATTGCTCATTACATTTTCTTGCTGGGTATACATTTACTTGTACTTTTCACTGTGCTGCAATAAAATGGCATAACAGGAACATCATTATGGTCAGAAGAGATTTAATTGTAATGCAAGTTTAATTGCCATGAATGACTTACAACCGTATTATTAGCAATACAATTCATTTGATATTTTTACGTGTTTGCGGGGTGCAACATTGAAATATATTTGCCAGTAGCTGACAAACTAAATTATGGTTCAGAGAACAGAAAAAGCTATTGTATCCCATTGTTATGTGATGCACATTGAGATATATAAACCACTGCAATGGACTGTTGGAGTGTTTTACATCAAATCTCTCATGACAAGGTGACATTTCCCACCTGTTTAAAAAAAAAAAAGGGGATTGCACACCTGCTAAATCTCAGATAAAGAGTAAAAGAATGACAGCATCATGGTTAGGATTTCATCTTACAGACCTGTTTTTTTTTGTTTAGACATCGTGTTATATGTGTGTGTTTGGCAGCATTCTGTAGCTATTGCCTGCTGGCATTTTGGATGTGCTGGCTATTTAAAGAAAGAGATAGACATCCTGGGATAGTGGTTTTGAAGACTGATAAACAAGGTCTGGGGCTATAATGCAGCTCCATTCATCTCATTTATCCTGAAACAGAAAAATATTGAACGTGGCCCTCTGGTAGTTTCTGCATTTTCAGCAAGTCCCTTAACCTGGAACACTGTCCTGAAATCCTCAGCTAATGCTGTCTGTGCACGTGTGGTTTTGTGAAATGCTTCTGTGTGCACCTAGGAATTGAGTTGTGGAAATCCGAGGCAGCATATCGTGGAGTACGTTTGCTCAAAAGTTTATTTCCAAATTACTCAACTTGGAAACCTTTTGGAAACACAATACATTCAGAATTTCACTGTCCCTAGTGCCAGATTACATCAATAGGGATGACTTGCAAATGCTCTTCTCTTGAAATGCAGATCTGTGAGCTGAGAGGGATCATCCATTGGCAATGTGCTTTCTTATGAATGTGTGTAGTTCAGAAGTAAGAAACTAAATAGACACTGCCTTGTTAGCAAGTTATTATGTGACTAGTGTGCTGTAGACAGGACTTGAGACTCAAAATTATTTCACCTAAAGACTACAGGTTTGGAGTACATGAATGTATCCATGCATTTGAATCAAATTTGGCACATAATTTGGCCAAAGAAAAACACTGCTCCTTCTTCTAAATACTGTAATTTCCACAATGCTTAGGTTTTTGGCATTTATGATAAAAGCAGAAGAACACAGCAGTGCTGTCTTTGCACTCCTGCAGCAGCGTTATGTGGTTCGGCTCTGGGTCCACCCCCTGTTGCAGGAGAGGTGTGCAATCTGGTGTGGAAGACTGTGGCTCTGAAGCAGCTCTGTGGTCCTCTTTTCCAGATGGGGAATTGAATTTTTCTCCTCCAACATTGGTGCAGGTTTTTTTTTTTTGCTTTAGGGGTCTCAGAGGTGTGCCTGGAAAGCAGGTAGGGCCAGCGTGCTGAGGACAGAGGCAGGCACCCAGATCAGCAGGCATTTTAATTTGCCTTCAGTTCTGGAGGAGGGCAGTCAGGGCTTATGCAGCGGAGCCTGAGAAAAGGTGTTAGTGTATTGGGATGGGGGAAGATTCCAACCCCAGTTTGGGAGCTAACAGGGCCCCAGGTGGGCATTGTTTTTACCACAGTAGCTGTAGGGGTAATAGTAATCCTAAACTTGTTGCTTTTTGTAGTAACATCATGTTTTCCCTTGCCTGGAATCCATCTTCCACGTTGTTTTTCCTGTGGTGAGAAAGCTAGGCTCCTACCCCACCACAGTCCTTCTGATTTTGAATTGCCACCACCTGTGACACCTACCAGGTGTAGGACTACAATCTTCCCAAATGCCTAACTCATTTCACCTGTGGCTACCTTTAAATGAAGGCACTTGGTGGTGCTCACTGCAGTACTGCTGGCTCTCGGCTCTTTCTGTGCAGGTCACAACTTGGGTCTTGCTTCCTCAGCTGTTTACACAGGTACTGCTCTTCTGACTTTAGTTTCCCTCATGGAAGAGGGGCTGAGTATGCCTGAAGGTGTGGAACCTGTAAACAGAGGTTTTTCTGTCAGCACTAAGTGCTATCCTTGTTAATTTAGATAAGTGGCAGAGGTAGCTGCATGAGAAGAAAATGGAGGCGTGTGGAGCAGGCTGGGGTCTCTTTCAGGCCTATAAGCCATAATGCAATTCACTGTGTGTGCACTGTGCCCATCAGTCAGTGTGGCTCCTGAGCCTAGAAGTTTATGTTTTTTGGTTTTTTTTTGCCTTCTCCTTTTGCACTCCTTGATGGCTGTATGCCTGTGCAGGACAGGAGGACAGACCCTGTCACGCTGCTGCCACTCGTGCTGCTTTCACTGCGCTCACCCCTTCTGTCTTCATGTCACCCTGTGGTAAGTGTTATTTATTAATTGTACTGAGAGTGGCGGTGAAAATGGTATTTGTTTTCTGGTTGAAATACAGTGTCTAACTTGGTTCATCACGCTGAAAAGCTGGTTCCCATCTATTTGTGCTTTTTGTATCCCGTAGCTAATTACAGGTGATTCAGGTAAAACAAGGAACGCGTATCTGTGGGTGTGTTTCCAGAAATATTCATGTAACACGTACAAATAAAACTCTCTGAGGGAAAAGTGTATGCAATACGGGATTAAATTGTTCCTATATTTGGTCTTCTGTGAGGAAAATGAAGGGGTTGTTTCTGGAGCTGTAGTGCTTGCCTAGAGCATGGAAAGTTTCTTCTTCTAGAACAGAGGGAAGAAAACAGATAACAGTTTCAGAGTAGGGGATCCTGGAAAGCATCTCCCATCTCCCCAGGTGGAATTGGTTGAACTTAATGATTTTAAATTATGAAACTATTTATTGTGAACAGTTTTCTGATGTGCCTCTGATAATGAAACTTTTTAATGGTAGAGACTGTAGGACTACTTTCCCTTCCATGCATCTCAGTAAGTGAATATTTTGCATGTGGTATTTCACTTCTCTCCAGACAAACCAGGAATTGCATGTGTTTTTAGCTCCTGGGCTTGGATTGATGTTATCTTCCAGATGTAGATTTTTTGCTTACTGTTTTTCCTACGAGTTTAAAATGAAAGTTTTTTCATATTTGTAAATGTGTTTATTAATTTTATTTATTAAATAAATAATAATTGTATTTATTAAAATAAATAATTCTAATGCTGGAGTTTTAGGTGTGATTTGTAGTGGACAAGACAGACATCAGCAAATAGGTTTTAAGACTTTGTCTTTCTTCAGTTATCTTTCTCTTTTTGCTATGACCATACACTTATTTATAGGTGCCCTGTTTGTAGTGCTTTCCTCCTGAGTGTGAAAGTGCAGCAGAATCAAGGCCTAACTGCTGCAGGAAGCTTTGTCTGTTATATCCTTGTGTCACAAGTACATCACCAATATCTGCATGGGGTAGTGGCTGGGTTAGCTGCTTTGAATGGTCAAAGAAAGAGAAAGCAGCTGAGGGCGTGATGAAGCACTTGATGCTTCTGAGCTGTGAGGAGGCTGAGCTGTGGAAAAGATCCCAGCCCATGACAAGTGGCAAGGCAGAGCTTGGAACAACAGCTCCTGCTCTGTAAGCATTTTCTGACTGATCCCTTGGACTTTTTTACTGCTAGAACTAGAGCCAAGGCTGTACAGACAGTCAAGTCTATTAAAAGGCAGGAAGAGGAAGCATTAGGATTACTTTATGCCTTTTATAAGAAAATATAAAATCTAACTATGAAAATCCTTGTTTTTCATCAGTAGTTTAAAATGATGTGCTGCTTTAGAAATGTCTCCCTTTTCTGGAGCTGAGTTATCTGCAGGTATCAACTCATTTACTGTGGTGAAGAAACACCAACCTTGCTAGTGACCTGCCAGAGTTTGCTATTATTTCAAAGTGTTTGACCTCTGAGAAGCAAGAAGAGCACAATTCTGCTAGTTCCTCTGGCATCTTAAAGATTTCAGTCATATCCCTCTTTAACCTTCCTTTTCTCCAGTGTGTACAGTGGGTTTTTATCTTGAGTTGAAAGAATTTATCCTTACTGAAGTTCAATAAGGCACATTTTTCTTCAAAGCTTACAAAACTCTTCACTTTTTCAATAGTACATTGATTTTTGTTAACGCATCTCTAAAATCCAGTTTACATATGCTTTATTAAAACATTTGCTGTTCTCTTAACTGGTAAGATTATTTTCAAGCGGAAACCGGATGGTTTTGTGGAGATTTGGGTTCCTA
This sequence comes from Odontophorus gujanensis, assembly GCA_013399175.1. Lineage (NCBI taxonomy): Eukaryota > Metazoa > Chordata > Aves > Galliformes > Odontophoridae > Odontophorus > Odontophorus gujanensis. The sequence continues at coordinate 209,621 of VXAB01010046.1, forward strand.
GTAAGAGAACATTCCTTTGATTTATTGTCACTACTCCTCAAATACATTTAAAGTAGACTGTGCATGTCATTCCAGAAATTGCTGGTTTGAGCTGTTGTTTATTTTGTTGAACTTCGCTTCTATAGCATAATTGCATTTGCCAGGTGGAAGTGAGAGCTGTCTCTTTGAAATCACAAGTAATAGCATCTTGGGAACTTAGTAAGTGCTGCCCCAGTTTGTTCAACTCTGTGTATCCAGTGCATATCAGTCAGCAGCTTTCAAGGTTAAGCCTGCGTGCCCAAGGATAGATAGCCTACTTATTTACTTTAAAAAACAAAACTTTCAGTGAGTGACAATAGATTCAGTGATAATGATATTTCTGGAGTAAGCTTGCTGAAAGTTTTTTTCTTTTTTTTGAAGCTGAGGAGTGAGGATTTTAATCAGTAACAATAGGGAAGTTTAGATGATGTTAAAAACTGAAACTGCATACAGAAAACCATGACTGTGAAATAGTTTCTTCTAGGTCATATTAGGATGTAAATGTGATTTGAATTAAATGACGGAAAGTGACCAACAATTAGAAAATCCTATTTCTGAAAAATGGAATTTAGGATCCGCACTATTTCTCTATCAGACCTTTATGCTATCTCTGTAATAAAAGGTGAAAAGGTGACTTATGCTATTTAAAAAGGAGGTTATTGCAAATTGAAGATAGAGCTATAATTGGGTCTCCTGCTGATGCAAATGAAGAAAAAACAATTAGTGGAACACTTAAGAAAAAAGACTAATCTCAAAAAGTGACTGGGAAGTAGGAAGCTCTTTCCGTTGGCATGCTGACACAGATAATGATAATCAAGGCTCTGCTGAAGCCACTTTCTGCAGGCGTTCCTGGACCAGGACACTGACTGCCTTGGTGCAGCGTTTCTTGCATAAGTATTCACTCTTCACCTATGCTGTTGCAAGATTTTAAGTTTTTTATGCAGTAAACATAATTGCTAATTAAGAGTATTGTAATTTGGTTGTTCAACTTGCTTCTTTTTGGCGAGGTGTGGAGTTCTATGTCCAAATCTTTGAGTACTTTGGTGGTGTTGTCCTCATTTGTGCCTTTCTCATTGAGCAGCTTCCTAGGCAGCTGCTAACTGCGTCACTGCACGCCTGGGCTGCTGAGCACTGCGACTGGTGGGAACTTTAATATTGAATTAGTGTTTGTAAAAGTTGCAAGTGTCAGGGCCATTTGGCAAGGATGCAAGGCATTTGCCTCTTATTAAGGCTATGAAATGACTTAGTTTAACAGACAACTTGCTCTGCATGGCTGTATGCACAGGGAGAGCTCTTTGTATTGATGCACTCTCCACGTGAGCCTGGTATGTATGTATCAAATAGTGACATTGTGCTCTATGTGTCTGTTGTAGTTGCCGTGGAAATAAATGGGAGGCAGTGCTTTTGAGGTGACCTATGTATCAGGGATCTGCAGCCTGTCAGGGTATCACAAAATCTCAGGCATTTGTCTATTTCTGAATGTGCCAGATGATATTTTTATTAGTGGATGAAGTGCTGATCCCAGAACTCAAACACCTTAGGGAGTGCACTAGTTTGTGTTGATCTCTGGCTTGCAGCTAATGGATCATTGATTGGAAAGCTTGAGTTGAGGAGGAGGGGTCTTAAAGCTGATGCCATCGATGAGGTTGTCCCTGTTTTTGTTTAGGCATTAAGGGGCCCATTGGGCCTCTTTATCTTGAAATGGCTTATTTCAATTTGTAATTGAAACAGTCTACGAATACTGGTGCATCACAGATGTTATTTACCTTTTTCCTCTGAGCAGCTTCTAGCTTGCAGTAGCTTCTTTCATGTACTTAGTACTAAGCTGGCTTTATTTGTTTCAACTGATTTGGAGGAAACTATGTAGCTGGTCATAGAACAATACCATAATTAATTGATGGATCTTCTTGTAAACCACCATTCCTTGTGTTCCCTTTATTTTATAAATATACAGTGCATGTGTGTATATAATATGCTTATATTAAAAGCTTAAATTACTATTCTAAATAGGAAAAAATTCTAATATCATCTTAATTCCCAGAATATATTTTCATTATTTTATTTGAAGTATTTATAAAGGTTACTTAATTTTTTTAAAATGCATACGTACACGATTACTTAAAACCAGGATGAACTTGGGAAATAAAAGCAGAATGTTCATAACCAGAGCACCTGCTTTGGGGTTGTCTTGCAGAGTGCAAATGTTTGTAATTCTGGGTTGATTGTTCTCAGGGAATCTATACTGGTAGCTTATGCCAGGTCAATACTTAAGTTTTTTGTTTCTTTTTGTGTGCTGATCTCTGTTCTTTCACTAGGAAAGTTAGTATTTTAGTAATCGTATCAACTAATTTATGACTTCTTGCTCATCTGGAGTTAATATTAGTATAACCATTGTATAAAATTAAAAATAAAAATGGTGAAGAGGCATAGTGATATATTTCAGATAATTAGTCTGACCTTGAACTACATAAAGACTGGTAATAAAGAGTCCCTTAAGAAATGGCATCTGAAATATTACAGGGCCTTGTAATAAATGGATTTTTTTTCACCATCACTGAAAATGAGGTGAAAGTGCATGTGATAAATCTAAATTTTTTCCTGAATTTGCTTGTGGTATAAAGGTTCCTTGGAAAATAATGCCTCCCATCTATTTCCATGGACACTACAACAGATACAAAGAGCCCAATAATGCTATTCAATAGGGTAAATTCTCAGCTACAAAACACTGCTTTTCAGTATTGGTCATCACCATTAGCTCTGCATTTGTTCATCAGTGATGGGCAACCCACATGCTTGGGTATTTTATGTGATCATCACTGGTAAGTTTTCATACTGTACACCAAGATCATGATAAATGTGGGTTCTTGTAGTTGTTGCTGTCAAACCCTTCATTTCCTAGATTTTGACATTTGAGATTAAGGGAGGATACCGGATGGAGATGGAACCATTTTAAACTTTTACCTAGAATCTACTAGTGGCCTGTACTGTTGGGTCAGTGAAGTTTAGGGCAAGAACTGTGGCACAAAGTATGTGGAAGCAAAGAGGGATATTTAAGCTTTCTGATCTACTTTTCTCAAAGCATTTTGTTGCCAAGCCTATTTTCAGCTTCTGAGTGAACTTGTCATCACACTGCTAGGAGTTTTCAGAAGTGATATAGTCAGAATTTATGGAAGTGTTTCTCCCCCTGAAATGTGGCCTTTGACAAATCTTCTTTGCAATACCTCTGTGGAAGGAGTTCAGCAATTTCTTGGCTTCGGTGACTTTTTCAAAATAAAATCCCAGACAGTCTCCATCAGTTTGGAACGTTCTCAAAAACTGTGCAGGTCTTGGGGATACAGGATATGTGCGTGCACACACAGTTGATGAGGATTTGGAAAGCAAGAGAAAGAAAGGAAGGGAAATGGCAACTTAATTTTGCTTGAGGGTATGCTAATGGAGGAGATAGGGGGGAGAAAAACAGCTTAATATTTTGAGATGTAGATATGAAACCTCAAGTATGAAATGAGAGGGATGGTGTTAAAGCTCCTTTAAATCACTTTCTCCATGTTAGTGTTAGGAACCTGTCTTGCAAATGGCTTCAGTATATTCTTTTCTACTTTAGGGTCTCCATTGCTCTTTTGTAAACTTGAGCTTTTCAGTGAGGGTTGTTTTTTTTTTTTGTTCAGTTTAGGACTCCTATGGGATAGGTTTGTATTTCTTTAAATACCATGTTATCATCAGCTTTTAAATATAGTAACAGATTGCTTTTTTTCTTTTGGTGTTGTTTAAAGAATATAAATTAAACCTTACAGCACCTCTGCTAGAAGGTGCCTTGTGACTTAAAGCAGCATCTTAACAGCCTCTATTATCTATATTTGCTCTAAAAATACTTGTAGGTTTTTTGAATGAAAACACAGTTGCGCTGTTGAATAACAAAAAATGTACATATAACTACATAAAGACCCCAAATTCAATTCTGTTAGGTAGCATAACTTCACCTATGTTCCTTGTCTCAAGCTTCTTCACAGCAATTGCAGTTATTAGCATGATTTTGCATCATGTTGTATAGATAGGATGTTCAATCTATTTCCTAGTGGGAAGACTTGTGAATTCTGTTCTACTGCTATTACTCTCTGTGGCAAACAATATGCTGTGGCTGTATGTTCACATCACACTGGATGATCCCAGTGCTTTTTGATATTGCTTGGTCTGAGTTCCAACTTATGCTCTTGATTTTATTTGTCAATGTAGACATTTTTTAGAAGGAAGATTGCTAATGTAGACTGAAAACTCAGTTGTATCTTAGCAAAGTAATTGTAACCTACTATGGAGTTACACAAAGGTTTGTATTATATATGAAAAAATCCATCTATTTCCTGTTTTAAAAGATGAAATTCTTATTTATTTCTTGAAATGAACTCTCTTGTATTGAACCTAAGAGGCTTAATTCATTTTCAAATAGTGATAAATACTGTTCTAATATTGTGTATTTTGACTGTGATAGGAGAAAGCATGGGCATTTAGTAGAGAATGGTGTGGATTTTATTTCAGTTTTCATAAGTAAATGGGATATGTGGCTGATGCAAGAATATTCTTGGATGAATGTATTAACTTGTGTGTTCCTACACTTCATGTTTGATGTAGATCATAGACACTGAAGATCCCTGTGTGTATCTAATATAGTACATATGTGTAATACATGCATATATATCCCACTAAGTGCTTTTGTGCGGAAGCATGCACTTCTAACATAAAACTGAACAGATTTCTCCAGGACTATCCGGTGGATTTAGAACTTGGAGCCTATGTACGGTAATAGTTACAAACAGTTGCTTCTTCTGAGAGGGTGGACACGAGATATCAGATCCAAGTTTGCACTCTGATTGTGTCAGATAAGTGCAACTATTATGGTGTCCAGTCCGAAGACATTCAAGTTTATTTAATCTTCTTTTCTATTTTTTGTGTTACTGAAAATCGTCGTGAGAATGATTAGCAAGACTGGTACATGGATAAGAAAAATTACATTGTTCAGAATTAAGCTTGTCTCTCTGCATGCTTATAGACAGTCTCTTGTTCATCAGCCCACCTTCTTGGATCTTTTTCCTACAACTGAGAGTTTTCACCAAAGAGTTAGTGAGAGGAGTCTCAATTAGGAAACAAAACTGTTTGTACACTTGGTGTAGTATATTTACAGAACTGGAAAACTTAAAATTCTACCTCCAATTTTACTTTGGTGGGCTGCAGATGCTGAGGTAGGTGCTAGCATTAAGGTGCTTGTTTCACTGCTGTCAAGCTGGTGCCTCAAGCTAGACCTGGAAGTGTCCATGCTAACAGTGCTGAGTGTGAGCCTTGTCCTTAGGAGTCAGCTGCAGGAGTGAAGATGACTAGGGGTGAGAGGCTGGAAAATAGTGTTTCCATTTAAAAGGCAGAGTAGCATCTTGCCTAAGGATATGCTTAAGGGTCTGTGAGAGAGACAAGAACTAAACTCAGATCTCCAGGGTCCCCTTCCAGTGCTTTAATCGCAGACTCATTCTTCTATCACAAGAGTTCCTGATTGGCATACACATACAGTGAGTTTTCTTTTTTCCTCCTGTGATGCCTTACCTGTTTGCTGCTGAATTAACTGAGGAGCTTCTGTGGCAGGTTGTTTAATTTTATTCTAAAATGTGGATGTGCGTTGAGAAGATGTCCCCTTTCTTTTTGGGCTCTGTGTGTTGTTTCTCTGGAATCCACTCATAATATCCCCCCTCCCCAAACCTGTTTTGATTTTTCATTCTTTGACTGTAACCTTTTCTCAGGCTTCTGTTTTTTGTAATGCACTTGACTGTGGTGGCATAAGCAAGACGTGGAAAAACATGAGAAGAATGAAATAATTCAGAAACTTTATGAAATCTCAAGGGTACAGTGTGCAAGAAAGCATCTTAAGGCTTGGCCTGGGTCACGCAGCTGAAGTCTACCAGCTGTCCTCTTGCTATTTCTAAGATGCTACAGTGTGTTTAAGTCTGCAAAGAAAACCATTTTGTTCACTAAGCTTGTGGTGGAAATGTAGTTTTTCTCCTATGTTTAAGTCCAGACTGAGGGGTGGGGGATGGAGAGGAGTAAGTGAATTATGGTGAAGTGCTCTTTCCATAACCTGCATGTAACCTGGGCTTTCAGCTGGCTTTCTGCCTTAGTTCCATCACCTTAATGTGATGCTGACAAAACAATCAGACTATTTTGTATCCTTAGCTTAGTATTTGTAGTCACACATGTTTGTCCAGAACAGAAGTTGTTGCACCCAATTTAAAAATGATAACTAACTTATTAGGAAGCTTCTGATTTAAAAACCCAGTGAGGTCAACTGAGATGACAGCATGTGTTGGATGGTACAGAAGGTATGTGACTACATACATACATAATTTGTTTGCAGAAGCCTATTGATATAAAAGAGACCCTAGTGACTGCAAGGGAAAGGAAGAAATATTATCTTGCCCAGCAGTCAGTGGGCACACTGCTGAGCAGGCAGTTTACCCTGGGGACATGAGGCCCCAATCTAACAAACACAACTGCTACTATGTCCTACTGTCTTCATTGGAATTCTGCACGTGTCCAATACTGATAAAGTTTTAGCTTGGCATTAATTGAAACAGGCTTGTCCAGCGTAAACCACCACTAGCAACTTTTCCTCATGTTCATTTGCTTTTCTTAATAGAATATTTTTCCACTTGTTATCCTCCAACAGAACTATGTTGTAAATTTTGTTTATGCTTGCCCCACTAGCTCTACCTTTAGTCTCAGTTCTTAATCTCAGGACTGCTTTTATTCAGGAGCTTGAAAGTAATTTTAAAATGCAGTTACTAATAACATTAATCAGTATGATTTACCCAGAATTTACCTTACTCTTTTCTTAGCGTTAACCTGTAATATTAAGCTACCTGTAGCAGCCATCTTAATTTTCTCTTTAGGAAGGACTGGCCCTTGTTGCCTGGAGATGCTGCACACAGTGAAGGCTCCCTGTTACCCAAGGGTGTCTGGCAGCTTGGTTCCATTGCCGCCATAGGTGTGTTCTGGTGTTGGGCCAGAGTGCACCATGTTTGCCACCAGTGAAGCATGAGGCAGCACTCGATTTGTTACCTCAGTCAGAGGTACAAGTGCTCTCACTCATTTTGTTCCTCATGCCTGTACGTGTTCAGAATGCAAGGAGCTGTATTAGAGATGATCAGATCGTAGTCTAAAATCTCTGCTTTATTTCAATACGTGCCAACCCAACCTCATGCCATGCTTTAGTTGGGCTTGGGGCCTTTTGCATATATTACCCAGCCTGTCAGGAAGTTTTTACTTTTAAATGAAATGAAGACATAAACTGGAAGTTAAGAAGGCAAAATCACTTTTCTTGCAGCTTAAGTGTACATTTAAAATTTGTTTGCACTCAGGAAGTAGTCTTAGTTTAAATTTCTGGATCTGTTTGTAGCTTGGTGCATCAAGGAAACAAGTATTATTCTAAATACAACAGTAAAAGAAAAAGCAACTATGAATTTGAAATTTATTTTCAGAGGATTTGCTAGCAGACATCTTGTATCATTCCATCTCTGCCCTGCTGTAATTGATTTAGAGGAGTTAGGCATTTAGCAAGTGTGAGTTTATCACTGAAATCAATCCCTTTCTGCAAGCTTGCTTTCTGCTCCCGTAAAGTCAGCTAAATTGTCTCAGCACTTCATGGCTGCAGGGTGAGCCGACCCAGAGCTGATGACATGATGCAGGAACAGCCCCAGAACAGCGCTGGCATAGCTTGACCTCAGCTGACCTGGAAATGCCAATCCATCAGAGAAAATAGTGCTTGCTGCTGACAACAAATAACAGTAACCCCTGCGCAAGTGTGGAGCGCAGTAGAAAAACAATGAAGCATAATTGTTCTGTGGTCTGGAGGAACGGTGTTTTGAATGTCCTCTAATGAACAGTTGTAATTTGTGTGCAGATGGTTATGTTTTAATAATAATCATATCTCATAAAAATGCCTTTCTGTGATACCCCTGTACAGTCTGTGGAGTAATTAATGGAGTTCAGCAAACTCTGTTTTTCATTCGAAAAAAAGGACTGTGGAGCATCATCTTTTCCACTAGGTATTTCACAGGAAACCTGTAGGTTTAATGAAACCTGTCTGATGTTGGGAAATTGCCATATTAACTATGATTCATGGTTACACAAGTAACTTTTATGGCTGACAAAGAGAGAATCTAAAACATATGAGTGAAGTTAAACAAACAAAAGCTGTGCAGCCTTGTATAGGTGCAGCCATGTCCTCTAAGAGAACAACTTGGATTTTCACAGCTCTTTGAATCCACGTATTGGCATCAGCCATGGCCTCTGAGAAACTAAATCACTTTTTCCTTGTGTTCTGGGTACAGTTACAGCGAAGGTTATATCTTTGTTAATGTGCTGCCTTTGTACCTTCTCAACTGTAAGGATCCTTTGCTTCATGAGTGTGTTCCCTGTGTCTGGCTGCGTTTTGTTTGCGTCTGACACTGCAGTTACCTTGGGGCAGGTTTTTGACTTTGTTTCCTTATCTTCCCAGTAATTTAGTTCAGATTAAGTGATCTTATGTTCTTTGGGATCACCCTGTATTCTGATGTTAAGTTTAGGTTGTATAACCTTCTTGCTTCTCTTTCTTGCTGATTTATCAGGTAATGATTGCTCTCCATTATGCCACAATATATTTCTCCATTTTCTGTGCATTAACTGCATTTCATTTCTTATCAAGTTAGTGGATCTCTTCTGCAGTTCTGTACTATCTATTTCCAGGCTGCCCACTAGCTATTACAACAGGAGAAATAAAAAGCAGCTTATTTGTGAAATAATGAAATTATCTGCATGCAAGGAAAATGTTACTGAACCTAGTGACTATATCAAGAAACTCACTTTGAAGTGTGTTATGATAACAATAAATACTGAATCTGTTTTGTAAGTAGTATCCTTCTCTGTATTGGAGATGCATTATATAATCTGCTTTGCCTAGACAGCTGCATGGGAAGCAACACTGTGTGCCTGAGAGCCTCAGTCAGGTTAAATTCCTCCATTTTCTGGGCATTATATGCCAAAGGTTATTATGAACATATATTACCTTTCTTGCTCTTCTTTTGAACAGAAAGAAAAATGTCCCTGATTTACCTTGGAAATTTGGTGGGATTTTTTTGTTGCTTGTTTTCAAATACACAGCAACCTTTGAAAAAAGTGTATATTCACATAGTTTTAGAAGGAGACTGGAGAATTCACAGGTGTTGCTAGAATACACAGACTACCACTGGATTAAGAAGAAAACAATAATACAATTTATGAGCTGAAAACATATGAAAGATAGAAGAGCATTTGAGCTGAGAACAGAGCGAATACGAACTTACTGTTTTCCCTGCTTACAATTGCAGCTGCTGTCAGAGATGAAGCAGTGTTCTGTGTCGGTGCAGTGGCTGTTGGGTAGTGAGAAACTCACACAGTGAACTGTGAGACATCCTAATACCACTGCCTGGCTCCACATGGTCAAGCCAAAAACCTACTTTTTTTTTTGTCCTAATGGTCTTTATTGTCCCTTTTCCTGTACTAGACTTAGAATTCCTTTCTTTAACTTAAAAACCTGATTTATATTTGTCACCTTGTAGTTTTCTCTGTACAATATGGACAACTTGTTATTCAGGTTATGAAGGGAAAAAAGTTGCTTCCATTCCATAGTTCTATGATTCTCTCTCTGTTCATGTTACCATTACTAATGTTTCTTTCTGTATTTTTGTGATCTCTGAAACTGAATTCATGGGTGTAGTGAGCTAGTGGTACTGCATTTAACGATTCTGACCTTCTCAACTGAGTGTTTTTTGTTGTTGTTGTATTTGATACAGTTCTTTTAATTTCATATTTGGAGACAGTGGTTAAGATCTGTTCTTCTATACTTTGACTTATGAAAACAGCCCAAAATACAAAGACACTCCAACAGTAGTAATGGCTTCTGTCAGTGTTTGTGTATTTATGTTAGGCTGTTGGCAAAAGCCCCTGAGCGGATGCAGATGTCCTTGTGAGGACTGAACTGTACCTATAATTCATTAAAAGATGCATTTTAATGTTACTTGTTTGGAAGCATTTCTCTGTATATGGAACTCATCTTCTAAAACCATCCCCTTTCCTACTGTGACCTAAAAGCACATGCATTGGCACCTATCAGGATTTCCCTTGCCAGCGTAAGTCTGTGAGAACCTGGGGTATTCTTAGCTCAGAATGGGGTATGAGCCAAATACTTGCAGTGGGGGTAATACAAGAAAAACAAGATCAATTGAGGGTAAATTTGAACTAGAGGTTTGCCTTGAAAGAGGATTATAACAAAGAAAATTGTTTTTTTGTTTTGTTTAGGTGAAGGCTTGCTTTAACACAGTTTCACAGATGTGTCATTGCAGTAGATATAACATTGACCTATCTGGCACTGGGACTGGACTTGCTTCATGGATTCCTTTTGGTCTAACCTTAAACTTCCAAAGCTAGGAGTCTGCTAGTTTTGTGAAGGTGATGGGAAGAAATAAGGCTGTCGCTGTTGCCTGTGGGTTGATCTGTCTATTGAAGAAGATATTTCTCTACATTACTCTGTGGGGAGCCCAAGGTAATAGGCTTCTGGGTTATGCTCCAGACACTTCAGAAATTACGAATGTGATTCTGTAAGATGTGGCAAGACTGTAGGGCAAAAGTGGATGTGAAGTGCAGCCAGAGAGCAGTATGTAGTGGCCACAGCAGTAAGCACTAAGTTCAGCCTCAGCTTTCCTTGTGCTAGATTTACTAGATGAAAATAGGCATATTTTATTTTACAGCAAATATTTCAAGTAAATGACATCAATCCCCATCTGAGGCTGCCCTCGGGCATAAAAATAACATAAGGGAAATGTTTGGCCAGCATCCTTCATAGTGAAATAAACAGAATCCAAACAAATATATCTGTATTGTTCCTTAAGACAGGCTCTGCCAGACAAGTACTGTTAATAGAGTATCAGAATGGCATCAAGGCAGCTGCTGCCTGGCTCTCCTTGCTCTGGGCAGCAAATGAGTGCTGTGTAAGAGCTGCTGCTGCTCCTTCTTCCAGGGTTTCCTCATGCTGGCAAAGGCGTTCTGCAGAGAAGTGGTTGGAAGTGCTTGGTTGACCGATCTGATTCTGACTGATCAAGCAACAGCTCTTGTCCCTTGAATCTGAAGCAGTTACCGTCTTTTAAAACAAAAATAAAGAATATAATTTTTTAATTTTTCTTTCACTGCAGGCATTTCTAAACATTCTTAGAAAAGTTGGCCAGCTCGAAGTTTTTTTTGCATTTGCACAGTGAATAGGATGTTTACCTTTTTAAAATGTTTTCCATGAACAGATTAAAAACTGAAATCACTTTCTCAATTTAGAGGAAAAGTGAGCTATTTATTTAAGTACTTAATCCGTTGTGCATCAAGGCATTTTAATGATTCAGACAAGAAACAGACCTGAAACACGACAAATGTGGTAAAAATAATATGCGAGGACAAACTTGATCTCATTTACTTTTATTTGTGAGGTGAAGGGGAAAAAGTGGTTGAAATCTTCTCAGTTAATGGAGTTTGAATGTTATCTTATGTGACTGTGGTATCTTGAAGAACAGATTAGCAGTTGGCTGGATCTCTTTGCTGGCAAAGCAGCAGAATTCTTGAAGTCTGGAGGTCTTTGGTTGCATACTTGGGGAAGACACATTCCAGCTGTGGACTGGGAAGAATTTAGCTGCCCCAGGCAGTTGTCCTTTCACCAATCCAACAGGCTAGCTTCATTGGCAAAATTTGATGAATTAAAAAATTGTTTTAAAGAACAATATCAATCATCACTAAACATTGTTTGAATCAGCTGAGAGGAATACTTTTGTGGGAATATTTCAGTCAACTTAATTCACTTCTGCTCCCAGAACCTATTCTGAGCCATTCCTAGCATTTTTCTGTGAGAGTTTGCACTAGAGACTTTTCTGCTTGGTCAATCCTCAAGGAGAAAGAATGCCTCTCTTAAGCAGAAAGCAGCCTAGGCTGACAGCTAGGAATGAGATCATGCGTTCCAAGAAATGCTGAGTTGTGGCAAGGTAGCAAGTTTGGAAGGCAGGGGTGGAGGGAAATAAACAGAACTTGAATATGAATGTAAATTCCAGGGAAGGAAACAACCCCTCCCTGTCCCCATAGGTGGGTACTTACAGGTATGTGTCAAGGGGATAAGAGAACTGAGAAACAGGCAGCACTTCACAGAAGGTACATGTAGGTAGCTCAGTGCGAAACTGTCTCCTTATAAAATGGCTCAGAAACATTCAGGATGGGTAGGAAGAAATCAATATAATTAGAGGGTGAGGGGAAGAGTAGGATTTGAGTGATCTAGATATAACAAGTCTTCTTGAATATACATGTGCAAACTCAAGTGTTAATACGCTATCCTATTTCTTTTTACAAAGTATTTTCACTGTGATTATGATTACTCTTTATGGTACCAGACTTTACAGACACTGCAGTGAGTCACAAATAACTAATTACCTGTGAGCCTACATAGAAAATGAGCTGTTGCTACAACTGCAGGTTGACCTGTTATTGCTGCTGCTTCCTCTGAAGAGCTGTTATGTCAGGAACGAGAGGGCACACTTCAGCAGCATTTGCTCTCTGGGCATTTTGCAGAATGTTTAAGTTTGAAGACTGTAGTTTTCCCTGTGTAATTGCACCTGATGCTGTGTTTCTGTCTCTGTTAGGAGCTTATTGTTGCATAGAGATGTGTGAGAACTGTAATTGCTCGCAAGGATGACCAGTGATGGTGAGGTTCCATGTGGGTGAGAGATGTTCTGGTAGCATGGGGTGGTGGAAACACTACTCTTACTGTGTCCCTGAGAGCCAGTTTACCTCAAGTATTTCACACCTGCAGTTAGCTGAGATACTGGAGATCAATACCCAATTACTTAGCAGCAGCAAATGCTATTTACCGGGTATTTGTAAATAAATATCAGTATTCACTCTGATTTGCTATGTGCCTGTGATTCTTCCTTTTTAGCTTGCTTTAATCTTGTTAATGCAAGCAGACAGCTCATGTATAAATATAATATGGACTACAAAATATATTTTTTTCCACTTAGCAGGTCTCAACAAGTATGAGAATAGTGTGAAGATCCCGTAGTACTGTAAGTCATCAGGCAGGAAAGTCATGTGCTGCTTTGGATCAGTCTGTTTTTACCTGACATTGTCAGAGTGTAAGAGAACATGTGCAAAATGGAAAGCAGTGTTAGCTGTTTTGATAATCATCTTTGTGTCTATCCCTCTGTTTTCCCAAGGAGTATTTTTACTTAAATAGTAAGGAAAAGTGTTTCTCAGTTTGAGAGCAATTGCTTGGTCCTTCCATCTCCTCTATTAACCATACAGGTAGGTGTTAAGGCGTAAAAACTTTCCATAGGCTAAACCAAATGCCTTCTTCAAATTAGTGAGAACATCACTGTGAAACATGCATTGTATGTGGCAAGGTCTTGACTTCCTGGGAAGTGCGACTGAGGAAAGCTCCATCTTTTCCCATGGGTTTTAATAGTATTAAGAGTTCTTCATATGTTTCTATGTAGCAGTGCTGACAAGCTAGTATGTTTTTTATTCTGTACCATTTCTGATTACATTCAGCCTTCAGGCAAATCTTTATACCCAGGAAATCTTCTGTCATACTGTAGGAATCTTTGTATTAATAGATTGTAATGAAGATTAAGTTGATAGACTCGAGTGATTTATTAAAACTTACTGTGCATAGTTTGTTTTTTTTCCTTAATGATACTCCCTGTGTAGCAGAAGGATTGTGCAAGTATGGTTATGGAGTTTCGTTTGGAGAAACAGCAAAAGAAGGCAGCATCCTGTGCTCTTGGATACCTTTTCATAAGATTTTCTTGGAATTGGGGAGATTATCTGCTTTGAATTCTTGAGAAATGCATTGCAATAGCACTTCAGCGTGGGGTGATACAGACCTACGTAGCAACTGTACATAAGCGGAAGAATACAAATCAGCTTCAAGATGAAAGCTCTGAAATCTATTAGCTGCTTCTCATGCTGATTATTGTGGCCCCAAGGCATAGTTACAGAAGAAGGATGCACTCAGGAGGGTGACTTCAGAATTTCCACAAATCATTACTGATTATGTTTGTGTATTTTTAAGTGTTTTTAGATGGATGATTGTTGATACGCTAATGATGTACCTTTTGGAAATGCATAAGGAGGAACGAGTCTTGACTTGCACATGGCTTTTCATTATTTTACCTCTTTATTACTGTGGTCCATGTCTGCTATTTTATAAACAGCAACTATAATAATGCAGTTACGAAGGCCTTCATATGCACATATGCATATGCATATTGTCATAAAGCACCTTAAAATTTTCCACTTATTATGAAATACAGAATGAGCTTGAGAGACTGTAATGTAAAGGTATCTATAATCAATTAACTGATTCTCTAGAGCAGCCTTTTTATGTTGGTTTAATTAATGCTACATTCAAAGAAGAGAATGCTGTGCCTTGAACTCCTGTAGCAGTTCTTGTTTTGCACTACTGCTTTGCAGATTTTCTTTCTCCATTTGGACTAATATTTTAGGCATTTGTGTTTCACCATTCTGATTGTGCCCTTATGATAAAAAGAAAAATAAAAACAACCATATGATTCCAGAAGAGTTAGTGCACTGCAGTAAGTTTACAAATAAAGATGAGAACTGATTATGTTGTATCAAAACCAAAGAGATCAGTGTTTCAGGGGCCACTGGGGCTTCCAAGCTCTGTACTTGAGCAGAAAGAACCTACTGCAAAACTATAAACAAGATATGCACAGTGGGGAAAGTAATATTCTGTGAGACAAGAAGGTTAAGGAGGTGGGGAAAAACAAGTATTTATATATACCAGAGGTGTTTACTTTGGTGTCAAACATCAGTGTTATGCTGGTGATGTTATCCTTTTGAGTAAAATAATAATTATCCAGCTGTGATTTGACAAATTACACATGTTGGTTAGCATTTCATTGGGCCTCATTTGACAGGTCTTACTACACTAAACTGACTGTACAGCTGCTGAATCTCTCTGCTGGAGTCAATAATTTAAACCAATAAAAACTGTAGTTTTTAGGCTTGTGCCATACCTGTGGTTCTGCGTCTGTGTAAGTCATTGGTTACAGAACTTCTTTCTCCGTGACAATAAACAATAATGATTTAGCATAACTAAATACTTCAGGTAAAGAGAGATCCTGCTTTCACTTATGATGTAACTTATAATCCATGTGATGAAAGATCTGTCTTGCTGGAAAGTAATAATCCATTTCTCTGGGTTTCTTTTTTCCTTTACTGCTTGTGACCACCACAGAGGAAGTGCTTTGTTCAAAAACTGAAAGCCTCCTGATAGTCTGTTTGGAGACAGTGCGGTGGGAAGATGAAAAATGAGACATGTCTGGCATCCTGAGCCTTAAGGAAGAGTACTGCAGGGCTGCTTTAGCCATAACTTGCTCCTTCCAAAGGTATCCACTGCTTGTTGGGAGCTGGCCGTGCACGTTGGTTTGAGGCTGCTGGTGTCTGTGTTGGGTTGGGGCAGTAGCAGCTGTTTCAGGCCACCTGCCCAGCCCCTGGAAGGCAGAACCAAAGTGTCTTCTTGGTGTGTGGCAGAGGTCCAAGTCTGCCCAATGAGCAGTCTAAACAGCCCAAGTAGATGATAAAGGATTGAATTCCTGCTGTGTATAATAATTGCTATATTGATAGAAAAACGGAGTGAACTTGTGATTAATCTGCTTTATCAACCTGAAAAAAAGCACTTTGGGAATGATGAGAATATCTTTATACTAGTATTTAATTTAATACTGCTGTTAGCAAATGAGTTGGTGATATGAGGGTGTTGCATTAACAGGAGTGATGTATGGTCCAAAATTCATTTGTCTGTCTTCTTGCTTCCCTTTGTTTTCCTTGGCTTCAGGATGATTAGATCAGTTTGTGGCTTTGCTTTGAAATGAGCAAAATTTTGGTTTGGCACAGGCAGGACAAAGGGAAGTAACACTGAAGCTGCTCTTTGAAAATATGCAAATAATTGGAAAATAATAATATGCTGTTCAAATGATTTCATCTCAGTGGGACTCTGATGCACCCAGCAGAGCCTGGGTCATACTAATGTGAGTTTTCCAGCATCTTGTTCTGCTTCCAATGAAAACATTGATCCCTTTAAACTGAATTTTGTGGAAGTTGAGTTGGAGAGGAAAGCTGATGAACTACTGGGGTGAGGGAAAGTTCATTGAATGCTTCATGTACAGTTAGGTAGACTGAAGAGCTCAAATGTCTCAAAAATGACTTCCCCATCAGTACCAGCAAATACCAGCATTGCTGAAGCATCCAAACACCTTAAAGATTTTTTTCTTCTCTGAAACGGGGAGCTGGAAAATATTGAGCTACATGCATTGAGAATTCCTTGCAGGCTATTAGAGCTCAAAATTTCTGTGACAGCAAAAATGCGGAGATGAGATTATGTGATTTCCTTCTCATTTGGGACTTGAAACCTCTCTGGAGTAAATGAGAGTCCAAAACAAGAAGGATCATTGTATAAGTATAGGGCAGGCATGGAGATTCAAAGGGAAGGGAAATAAACTCAGGTTAGTAGCGGGTGCTGCTTGGGCAGCTGGCAGGGATGGGATGGGATATGCAGGCAGCCCTGGGCATGGCTAATGCCTGCTCCCCTGCTTTGCTTCCACATCTGCTGCTGCCACTCGCTCCCAGGAAGGTTCCTGTTCTGCAGCACAAATGAAAGCTGGTGGAAAAGTGTTGCCTTGGCTTTTAGAGACTGCTTTAACCCCTTGACCCTGGCATTTGGGTGGACAGAAGATTCATGCCTTAAGTAAGGGCTGCTAGTGTACTAATTATGTACTGATGGCAGCCTCTGTAAAATAGCAATTTTCGCTCAATTACTCAGTGCACAGTGTCACTATTATAACCCAATTAATTTTTAAATAACATTCTAATTTAAAAGAAGGCAATATGTTGCATTTCCGCGAGTTATCTATAGTGTTATGATGGTTAATTTAGCTAGCTCTCTTCAGAGTTCCATTATAGAGAGATACAAACAAACCAGTGAAAAATAGTGTGACACAAAATGACTGCATTTTTGGTGCTGAAAGCTTCTGAGATTGCCCTGTACTGTGTTCTTGGGTCTGTCACAATAAGGTGGGAGGCTGTGGAGGACACTTCAAGCAAATGTTTAATTGCAGAGTGGGTTTCCATTACACCTATTGCTTATACTAACTAACACTAGTATACCATTAAATACAATTTGTTGTTTGATTTCCACTGATGATATAGGATTATATTTCACTCATGATGAGCAGGATTTTAACTAAAATTCTTTCTTGAAGTGGGAGCACTGCCATCATGGTGAATGTTGATGACAGGGGACCAATTTACAGCATTACTGTGTCTATGGAAAGTATTAGCTTATGTTGTGACATATAAGAAAACAAAAATACATAGGTCAAAGTGGTGGGGGATATTTCTAAATGTCAAGGAGTTACCTTAGTACCACTGTTAGTGATACAAACTCACCCATTTCATGTGTTAACCAGAAGTTGACTTCTGGCCTGAGTGCAAGTTATTTATTAAGGTACAGGTGCCCAAGCAGGCTCCCCGCTGCTACTGCTCCTTGATCTGGCTGCTGACATGCCCACTGGTAACATGGGGACCCAGTGTAGGGTTGGACCAGCTGGAGTGAGGATGGAAAATACCTGCTAGTGTGGGAGGGAAGCTGTCTTTTGGCCTCTGGAGCTGCTAAGGGCCTGCCAGCTCTACTGTCGCCATGACTGACTTGTGTCTTGGTGCTCATGTTGCCAGGAGAGCAAGGGTCTCCCTTTAGGAAAAAGCAAAGGCTTCAGACTGGAAATGAAGAAATTAACTGGGAAGGAAATGAACTGCTAAGCTTTTGTTTGGCCTTCACATAAACAGCATTAGCAAATTCTTTACTCCTGGATTTTGCTGTCAGGGCTTTATCAGGACTCCATTAGGATTTTAACACTTACGCTGATGGAAGAATTTATTGGAGGTAGCTTAATTTGCAACACTAATTACATAGGGCTAATGCCTGGCAAACTGCATAAATCTTATAAATATGGGTTGTCGTTGACTAGATGGGAACACTCCCCCTGTTTTCCACCTACAGGATGTGCTTTCCATTATTACTTTCAAAAGTATTTCAGGCTAAAGTTGCTTGATCCTTCTGTTTAGGATTCGTTGTTGGTGGTAGCAAGTTTCGATTTGGTTGGGAGCTGCAGAACCTGGGAATCAGAGCTGCTGCACAAAAATCCATTTCTTAACTCCCAGACTTTTTTTTCCTTGCAGGCTTCTGCAGCACCCATTGCTGCAGTATTGAAGTGTTTAACTGATACTGTGATGATTTCTTCATTTTAAGGAAGAGGTAGAAGCAAACACGTTTAAAGTACAGCCGATGGACAAAGTCAGATACTCATTAACAATATCTTCAAACCATAATCAGTTAGCCCCAGAGAACATGTTTTATCTTGCTTTCAGCCAACCTCTCTGCCTGCAAGTGATTTGCACTCCTATTGAAAAAAGTTGGTAGCAGAATGGATAATAACAAGTCTGAAGCTGCTCTCTGGTCTTGAGGGTAATGAACTGGGCTCAGGGACAGCAAGCCTGAAGTTTAGAGTGGAAAGTAAAGAGCATTATAAATGCCAGGGCTATTGGAAGCTGCAGCATTAAGAGTGTCATTGGATGATGAATCTTTATAACAAAAAGGGTTGGAAAAAATACCTGCGGCCCACCCTTGTGCTTTCTCTCATGCAGGAATCTATTTACAGTTTCTTAATGATTATGAGTAGTCCACATAACCTGAATTGTTACTGTGGGGAAATGGTGATTAGAGAAAATAAAGTATGGATGTCTGCTGCTGTCATGATCGGAGCATCGCTATTCGACTGTTATGTATTTGGCTTTGATAATTTAAGGTATTTGTTGAAAGAAAGCATACAAATAAGGTAGGATTGAAAGAAGCGTATGGCTTGTGGCTGTATACGCACTGTGGTGCTGCTTCTACTTGATGCACCCTTGACTTGCCCTCCTGCAGTTTGCTTCTCACAAGAGAATTCTTTGTTTCAGAGTTGTTTTTTATATTTTTTTGTACATCCAGCATCAGAATGTGTTAAGTGGTGAGTTGTTTCCAAATAAGTTGAAGGTTGAGCTGGATAATCTTAGTGTATTTTCCAGTCTAAATGATTCTATGATTAAGTGTGCGAGGTAAGAGTGCCCTGATGCAGGATTCTGATGTGGCTCTGCAGCTAGAGGGGTGGGTGCCTGGCCTAGATCTTTGCAGCCTGCTAGGCAAGAGGCGCCTGGTGCTTTCTGCATGATAGATGACTTGGTTCATTTTCCAAACAAAATAAGTCAGACAAAGGTATTTCAGTCTCATTACAAAGGTACAAACCTAATCTAAAAGGTCTTTCTCCCCTGTTGTGTTCAGTGTGCAATTGGGGTGTGTTTACTTCTGTTTACTCATTTACATGTTTTAATAACATGCTAACGATCTAATTTATATCTGAATTGTTAGATGTAATAAGGCTTGTATGGAACACTCTGTGCAGCCGCTATGGATGTTTCTGTTTCCTTTGCTTTATAATTTAACTCCACTGCACTGTTACATTTTCATGAGAAACATAATGATACTGCAGCACACTCCCAACAAAGATTTCATTGATTTTACTGTTTAAAATTTATATTTCAAGACTTCTAAGTCTATTTTTCCACTTTAAATAATGATCAGTAAACAAGAGCATATACGTCTTTCTCCTGTGATGTTTAATTGGCATAGTTATCAACTTATCTTTAAAAATTATTTGTGGCAGAGTGTGAATTAGTCAGGCTTTGTAAGTAGGAGGTGGATTTGTGCTCATAAATTGATAACAAGGAGAAAAAAACTATCTGGAGTGGAATCAATCCCATGGGTAGAATCCAGAGGGTTCTCTGAAGAGTATACCTGGATTACACCGAAGGACTCAGTAACTATGAGGGGAGAGAGAAACACCCTGTGCATCAGGCACTTGGAATTCCTTCCTGCATCACTTGAAGGTGTGTAGGATGGAATATGGTTCTGTGGAATGGGTTTTTGGGTTTTTTAATCTAAATCTGGAGTCTCAGAGCAAACCCTACTGCTGCATAAACAAATGCTTTGTGTGGAAAGGTCTGCATATGACCAACCGACAACCCCAGTCTAACTCCAGCAGTGGTGAATTGGAGTTTGAACAAAGTTGTGCTTGCTTGTTGACATTAAGTGATATTTTAACAGTACTCAGTTTACATGTATCAGTGCTACACTTGACCTAAGAATTTCTAAAGGGTGTTGTACCCTGCTTTTTACTTTGGTGCAGCTATCTTAAAAAATACGGAGTTGGGACTGTCCCCTTTTAACTAGTATTGCTGAAACATCAGCTTTGATAGACGTACCTAATTTTGATCTGAGTTTGAACCAAGACATGACAGAGCTAAGTCACATTAAAATCAATAACTATCTTCAATCCTAAGCTTTATGTACTCACATTAATTAAAATACATTGTAATGACAAACTGGTGAATGGTTACAATGTAAAATGCCAATTATTCTGTTTTTCAGTGCATTTGGAATAATGAACGATCATCAAGCCTGTACTAAACAGATGCCTGTGATGTAAATGGGTAGGAAAAGTCAGTGCCATAATTTCTACAAACATTTGCCAGACCTAAGAAGATCTCTATAACTTACCTGTTAGGTCTGTTGATGCTGAGGACTTACCTGCAAAAAGTCTGGGTTGGGTGTCTCTCTGTGTGCCAGCAGCAGCTCTGTGAGATGTCAGTAGCTGCTGGTCTTTGGTGCAGAGTGCTGATGGAAATGCTGCTGCTGGGCTACAGAAGTGCAAGGCCAGCCATTAGCTGTATGCTTAGCCCCATGTGTAGAATGTGACATTTGAGGTTTGTGGTTTTCCTTTTTTTTTTTTCTGTAGGCTATCATCCTGTATCAAGTGATAGGTATTGCTGGTGGTATGTTGTGGTGGTGGTGTTTTTGTTTTTTTTTCTTTTTTCCAGTTGAAAGAACGGAAGTGTTATTAATATGGCAAAGATAAAAAATAGTAACTGCAGGACTGACTTCTGAAGTGAGGAAGCACTTTCTTTTGGTCAGTCCCTACCAGCAGGTGGATGGGAAATGC
The DNA here is from genome assembly GCA_013399175.1 of Odontophorus gujanensis. Lineage (NCBI taxonomy): Eukaryota > Metazoa > Chordata > Aves > Galliformes > Odontophoridae > Odontophorus > Odontophorus gujanensis. The sequence goes on from VXAB01010046.1 coordinate 230,824, forward strand.
TCATCCTTTGAGCAAACTGGGACACCTTTACAGGCATTTGATCTTTGCTGAATTGGTGTAGCCATATGAAACTCTTTTATTATTAACTCAGTCTGCTTCAAATGATTCAGGACTGGCAATGTCAAGCCACTCTGATACAGTGTGCCTACGATATTAAATTTTCAGCAGCTGCATTTTAATCAGGTGACAGTTCAAAAGCATGTTGTTGGCTTGTGTTTAAGGAATCCAGATTTGACTGCTTCAGAACTAGCTTGTGCCTGGAAACACACTGGCACATCCAGACTCTGATCAGACAGTCTTGCTGCCTTTTCTTGCCCAGTTAATGCAGCCTTGTTTGAGCAGCTGAGTGTACTCTGTCTAATATATGTTTGCCTTAGTTCTTGTATGCTTGTGTATATATATGATACTATAGTAAAGTACTTTACAATAGATATCAGAATTTTGTGCTGCTTAGGGAAGGTGAGGTGATATTGGAGACGATGTTCAGCTAGAAATAGTACCTGTTAGAATTGGGTATTTGTGTTAATTGCTTTTTAGCAGAGTTCTGTTCCCAGACTGCTGAATGCCTGCGAGTGTTCATACAGTTGGCTTGCTTTCTCTCCAGGTACTTTCAGACACACTTGTATTTTTAAACATCTTACAAACTCTGAACACACAGAAGGTGAACCACAAGTGCAGATTGTCTGACTCTTTATGGAAGTAGCCAGGTAGAATTTCTGACTAATGTTTTTTCACACAGACAATGTTGCAAATGAATGTAGAGTTTAAAAACCTAGCATACGGCTTTTAATATAGCCCCATCTGGCATGGTCAAGGGAAAGCACCGCAGGTGAAATAAGGGGAATGTACTGCATGTCACACTGAAGAGTATTAGGACAGTACAAAGGAAGTAACACTTTTGTTCTTTTCTGACCCCACATCTGATGTATGCAGACCTGGTTATGGAATTGTTTCCTTTGGAAATTTTTTTTGTATGCATACACATCAGCCCATGGAATTAAGACTCGGTGGCATATAGACCGTTTTAATCTTTAAAAATGGGAAGGTATGTGAAATTTTATCATAAGTTATGTTCTCATTGAAATGCTCAGTTAATGACATTGGTGACTATGTTGTGTAGAAACCTTAACTGTCTGTTTTTAGAATAAGCTATGTGTTTTAAAGGCTTTTTATTGGGGGATCTTTATATAGTGCTGTGAAGTCCCTCATGTCTAATACTGTGCTTTGAGCAGTAGGTGGAAACACAGTGATTCATATTAATTGGTTTGTGTAGTTAAGCTGCAGTTGTGGAGAAGATGGAGAGAAAGATAACATCTGGAAACAGTGGGAAGAAAAAGTGGAAGTGTTTGAATTCTGAAAAAGGATCCTACTGGGTAATGTAAAAAGTACAAAATACTCGTGGCTCTCAATCTGTAGAGATGTTTATGATCTTTGAGATTTTCTTCTCTGGTGTTTATGTGCTGTCTCCCCAGTTGTCTCATAGTTAAGAACAACTGCCAGATGTCAGTGAGTAGAAACAGCATAAGTTTTTTGTTAGGTCCTGGAATCTCTGTATTCATTTGCAGTAAAGATCCCCACTGATCAACTCCTCCCATATAATGAGTGTCTGAAGCCCCTGCTGAGCAATTTGTATGTCCTCATTTGCATGTATGAAAAGGTTCACCACCCTTTTCTGTGAGAGAAGGAGTGCAAGCAGAACTTTTACCCATTTATTCAAAGTAAAATTAAAAAACAATAAAATGCTGGACCAGACATATGAAATGAAAAACAAAGTCTGAATTTCAACTAACTGACCTTTACTAGCAGTTCAAAGTGCCCCACAGCACTGTGTGACATGGGAGGAGTGCACAGATGACTGTGCTTCATTAAAAACAGATGAACACACAAGTTATTTTGCATATAAGGTCATAATCTTCTGCTTGATGAATAATTGGGACTTCATACACTGAATTAGAAATCCAACTCAATATATCATTTGCATTTGCTAATACCAATGTGTAAATTAAAAATCCATCAGAATGTTTTCATCTATGTAACTGAGCTGTTATTGAGCCATAGTCTGTGTACTTGCATGGGGCTGACCCTGTTGTCACCACTGGGCTATTGCTTGGTGTTGCATTTTGTGATCGCTTGATGTTGGTGTGTAAGCTGACTGCTGCAGACCAGCTCTGCACCTACTCTTACTAGCTGGAAAGGATTCCTCTGTCAGTAAGGCAAAACCATCCAGTGGGTGCCTCATGGCTTAACTCTGTGAGATGGACCTCCTTGAGCAGAATGAGTGCCAGCACCACACACTGCTGTTAAGGGTTTCTACATCTTTCTCCTGCCTCATTGTTTTCTTCTCCTTTTAGTGGTTTTCAGCAGAGGTGATCCTCCTTTATCACCCAAATTCTATTTGCTTCTGTAAATATATTTCTTCTTTGCTCTGGATGCAAAGTGGTTAGATTATAACAAAAAACTGAATGTTATTTAATTCTAAATACGTGGTTTTGCTGAAAATGATGGCATGACCTGTTCCATTCGTGCTCGCTTCAGGCAGTAGAGGGTTTAAATGCATATCTAATGGTTTGTTTTAATGATCCTATTTTTCATACAGTTATAGCATATAAATATTGTTCCCCCTTTATGGGGGATGTTCACAATGAAGTGATTTTTTTTCTTTCCCCACTTTGTTTTGAACATGGGATTTGGTGCCTTTCTAGATACAGTCTTCATGCAGGTGACACCACTGTCACTTGTTGTGCTCTTAGTGCTGGTGGCACAGCAGGTCAGTGTAAGCAAGCAGAGATAGCCCATGCAGGTAACTTGAGCCTTAGAGGTTGCCTGGCAGAAAGCAGGTGGGTAGCTATTACTTGCTTCTGTTCATTTCTGTTTACAAATAGAGCTTTTATTCATACCTTCCCAGAACAAAGAAGAAATTGTAAGTAGTACCGAGGTTCAGTAGTTGCACTGAAATTTAATTAATATGCTTGTGTATTTTAATCCTTCTTGCACCTCAGATTTAAATTGGGAAGAAGGAAAGGAGGTCTAGAACTCAAGGTAACTGTGTCACAGCGGCATGCTTCTGCCCTATGGACAAGCTACACCAACTGAACTGGAGACGTTCAGTTCTTTTGAAGCTGGAGTTCAGCAGCAAAAGCTGTTTTAGGGCAGCATATTTTGACAGTGGTATATACTTACTGTGTATTAGTGTGTGAAGGAAAAGACTTTTTTTTTTAATTGAAATTTGGTCAGTAATTACAATAATAATAAATCAAATTATCTGTAGTACCTTTAATACGAATGTTTGAATAGTGTTATTTTTGCATGAAAGAGGTTTATAAGTTGAAAATGTATTTAAGAAAGCACTTCTTACCTGTCACTATCTTATGTCTATTTTTTGATGTGTTTTATCTATGAGGTATAAACCCAAATTTTTCTCACTCATCATGTTTCTGCCTCAGTGATTTTTCCTAGTGAGCCTTCCTCTACACTTATCTTCTCTATAGAATAAATTGCTTTGAGTTATTAATTCTAACTTTTCTTTTTCTGTAGTTATCTTTCTTACCTTACTTCTTTATTTCTTTATGGGGAAGCACATCGTTCAGCTAAATGTTTCTGTACCATTTAGAATGTTGCAAGACTGTTTATTGCAGATGTCTCTCTTGACAGGGTACGTAGTAATGGGTAGCTTGGCATTGGCCAGCTGACCTGCCAAGTGCGTTGTGGTTGCCAGTGCTTTCCCCTCTTAATTTTGCAATGCCTGTTGCTTTGGTGAATATCTTTTGGCAAGCCTCATAGATGTTTAAAATGCTAGCCTCTATTTGCCATTCATTGGGGTTTACCTCTTGACAGAGGTTGCATTTAGAGATCTTCCCTTATGCATTTGCTTCAATTCATTGAACAACATATTATAGTAGAGATAAGTGGGCATCTGCAATTAGTAATGTTTTGAACCTTTTCAGCTTGGTATATGTCAAAACTTTCAGTTATTTGGAGGTTAGCTGAATAGTGGCAGCAAGTTTGTACCACCTGGAATCTGCCTTGAATAACTATGTTTTGAATTGTCTCAGGTAAGGCAGAACTGTATTTATTTGCTCTTTCTTTGTAACGCTTCCAGTCGGTAATTCTTGTTGTCATCTTCAGCTGGGTGTTCTCCTCAACACTGATCCCCTTCTTTTTGAATTATAAAATTGATTCTGGATGTCAATGTGCAGAGGGAGGAGGAAAAGCACTACTTCACCTTACGTGTTTATAAAGATAATGCTTACAGGAAGGAATTCTAATAGAAAGGTGAGGAAATAACTAAGCTAGTATCTAGAGTAATCTTTGGTTCCTTCAAAGCTTAAGTTCTTTCTGTGATGATGCCTGTAATATAATTTGCGTTGAATTAATTGCCCCTGTAACCTTACTATGGCTTTAACAGTAAGTCTCTGGCAGGCAGAAAGCTGTATGTGGTCAGCTTTGAATTTTTGAGTACAACATCTAAGAGGATGTACACCAGCACTGAAGAGCTTGAGGAAAAGGATCTTGGGTCTTAATGGTTACAGCTAGCTCTCTTTTGGCATTCTGCTTAAACTGTGAAGCAGATGTGAAATTTGGGCCTGAATGTTGCCGAATGGGAGGAATTTCATCAGTGATCAAAAACCACTGTGTATGATTATCTATGATTGATCCTTGGAACCAAAAGTTCTTGTGCCGTGGTCTGACAAAAATAGAAATATTTCTGGATTTATTAGTACTTACTAAATTGATATCTTAATCTAGTAGCATTATGAAGATGTAAAAAAATGAGTAACGTGTAAGTTTCCTTAGATTTATTTCTCATTTAATAATGTATCTGCCAAGACTTTTGTCAGAGGATCCTCAAAACAAACTGTCAGAATGCATCACAAAAAGAAGTTGTCATGCCTACCAAGCACCCAGAACCAGTCAGCAGCATTTTAATCTTTCTCAGGTTTAAATCCCATGAAATCAGTAGCTCCCCATGCCTACTGTCATGCAACCTGTTAATGGTGCTGTGGTGCCAACAGGACAAATGGCACTACTGTAGCTGTGCTGTATACCTGGCAGGGAAATCATGTCCTGGGAATGGGAACTGGTCACTCATTCAGTGTCGTGTGTGCTAACAAATGTGCTGTATGCTCATCAGCTTTCTATTAAACTCTTCCTAAGCCTGTCTATGCATTATGTGATTTTAGGTTTCCTTCTCCCTGTTTGAACCTGGTGTGTCAGCAGGTTATTTGTCCCTTGAGGAATTTCCACATACTCAAGGAGCTGTGGGAGGAAGGGGCAGGGGTTGGTGGCAAAACTGAACCAGGGACCACTGGTGTGGGGAACTGGAGGAGAGAATGATGCCCCAGGACACCCCTGGGCCAGAGTCAGGGAGGGAAGAAGCTGGTTGCAACTGGAGGACTGTAATTGTTGACAATGAGTGGCTATCTAGTTAGATATGGGATGGCACTGTGAAAAACATCTTGATGTGTAGGTGTGTAAGTTGTGTAAACCATAATTATCTTCCAGTACTTCTCCATGCTGTTTTTAAACTAGGATCTTTCTTTGATGCATCACTGGTGCAAAACTCTCAGGAAAGAGACGTCAGCAGTTGCATGCAATGGATTCCTGTTTGTGTGCTTTCTGCCATCCATGCAGAGTTCTTCCTGCATGTCTCATGGGACTGCGGACTGATTCTGATGCTCCTTTCTGTTTTGGTCTGAAAAAATTCTGACTGGATGGGTTCAGCATTACAAAACTTCTTTCTTGCTTCTTTGTCAGAGCAGGTAGTATCCTAATTAAAAGAAAGGAGCTTTAGTAATTTGTGGTACAGAGTATAATGTTTAGTACATTAACTTTTCTGTAAGACTTTGTGATAATGGAATTGAAAAAGAATTAAGTCTTTTGAAATCTGTCTTAGCAAAATTCTGTGAAAATACATTTTATGCTTGTGTTGCTTTGTGCTTGATCTGTGCTCAGTCATGAGATTGAAAAGGGATCAACCCTCATGAAAATAATGTAGGGCTCTATATAGCTTCCAAATTGTGTGTATGCTACAGAGCACATTTTCTTTTCCATAAGTCTTTGTTCTGTCTACTTTTTCACTTCCTTTCTTTCCCAGTTATTTTACATTCCTTAACTCCCTGTGGATTACACCTTCAGATGCAGATTCCAGTCAGTTTTAAGGAAAAAACTGATGAAATTGGCATTGCAGAGCTTGCCAAGGCACCACCAGGCAGACACAGTCACTATCACTGAGAGTCTGAGGAAGGATTCCTTCTGGTTTCAAAAGAAATTTCTTATAAGGAGTAGTGTTTCACCTAATTAAGAGAATATGTTAACAGGAGTAGATGTGCTTCAAAGCATCCCAGACAGGAGTGACGTGCAGAGGCACGTGTCGGCCATTCTCTGGCTGGTTCAAAGTGGCACAGTAAGTAAGGCAGGTGCCTCCCTTTTATCTGGTTATTCTCTATTGGTGCAATGAATCTGAATGCTGAAGCTTGAGCAGTCTTTGCAATGGTTGAATGGTGTCCAAAGCTGATTTGCTAGACAACACAAAGAGAGCAATGAATTATCTGCTATGAAACTGCAACAGTTGGCCTAAAGATTAAGGAATAAATGATAAATTAGGTTGAATGAGGGTTTTTTTTTTTTTTTTATGCAGATAACTGGGACTTGCTGCATCAAAACTTGTTAAACCTGTCAAGTGGGAGAATGGAAACCACCAAGAACTCTGTGGTGGTTTCTGGTACTCTCTCTAACTGTTGAGGGGGCAGTGTTTTTGTGCTGACTTTACACCAAGACAGAAAACTAGCAAAAAGATTTTGGAGATTTTTGGGCTCTAAACGTTTTCTGTTTTTTTTCCTTTCTCTGGAAAAAACAGTTTGAGTAGTTAAATTTTGATAAAATGTAGCATGTACAAAATGTGTAAGGTCTCAAGCAGCAGTTACTCAACACCAGACAACATTTTTAGGTATAAAAACCATGTGCTTTATCTTATCAATATAGTAACACTAGTAATCTAAAATTTAAAAATATTTCCTTATAAATGATTGTCTCAGTAATCTTGAGTGCTGGTTCAAATTTGGCTCTCATTCAAATATTCCCAGCTGTCTTTGTTAGGACACCCAGTTTTTTAGTCAAACTGGCTGTAATGTCTTACTTTCTGGAAGTTATTTCAGGCTTTAACATCCTGTGGAGGAAGGAATGGTATCAGGGTGGAAGGCTGGTGTGTATATGTAAGTACTGCATGCCCTGTGCCAGGAGAGGGCATATTCAAACTTGGACTACTGAAAGTGTGGTGAGAGCTGAAAATAGTCTGAAGGTTATGTCCAAGATTTTTCCATTTCCTCTCCTCTTCCATCTCCATTTAGAAAATCCTAGGCTGCAAATAAGGTAAATTAATCATACATAGGAAGTTTCAGCGATTAACAAAGGTAGGCGTATGTTAAAATGGCAATCTGTCTACATGTTTTAACGGGCTCAGCAGGAATGCTGACTTATTTTTACTGAGATAATAAATGAAATGTTTCATGTTTTCATGGGTACTGTGTAATAATTTCATCACTGTAAATTATCACCCTCTTATGATGCAAGAGAAAGGCCTGGTGAGCTTGTTGCAGCAATTTGCTGTCAGAGCTGAACCAGGGAGAGTAAATGGAGGCTTCTCTTCTCCTGGATGGTAGCTGCTAATTTCTCAGATGAGAAATCAAGAACTTTAATGTTGATACCTGGCACTTTCATAGTACTGTTTGAAGCGGAAGGATTCATGACAATTCTTGTTTTGATTTTTTTTTTTTCCTACTATGCAAGCAAATTTTGCATATAGATTTGTGAACTGACTTTGTGACTTTTGGAAGTGGTTTGTATCTTTCCATGAAATTATTCAGTTACAGATGTTCTTTCTCTATTCCTCTCTGGTTTTGATTTACTACTGAGACCTGGGTAGCTGCTCTGACATGGCTTTACTTGTCCTACTAGCTGCTGTTAAGTTTTGCATTTGTCCTTTCAGCTGAGTGATGTGGTAAACAGCTGAAAATAACGCATTTCAAGACAATCTTGCCTTCTTTCAGAGTTTTGTTAAAATGCTTTGCTTTTATTAAATTGGCTTTCTTTGGATTTCAACTTAATGTAATGGCTTTTTGAAATCTAAAGGGTATGAAATCACATACTTTCACTTTGATAGAAATTGAAAGTGTAATAATGCTGTGAACTCTGGGATCTTATTGATTTTTCATGTGTAAGGGTTACTCACCTTCTGAGTGGTTGCAGAGAACAGTTGTCATATGCAACTGCTGTATCTCTAAGGTTGTAGTTCAATGCCTCTTAAAAATTAGGCCTTACAAAAGAAGTCACCAATTACTTGCTTGAATTTAGCTGTCTTTTACCATTGTTATCTGTGTGGCTTTCTTCTGTTCTGCCTTTGTGGGGCTTTAGTACAACTCCATTGCTCTCAACCCGATAGTGATAAAATCACAAACAGTGTCACACAGTTTTGCTTAGCCTGTGCTATGTCTGTTTTTGTGTTGGTATTTGATTGTTTCTGTTTTCCCTCTGTTCTTAACAAATTAATTTCCAGTTCTATCATGTTGAGATGTTGTAGGACCTCATCTGACCTATGTACATTGTAGTCAGAATTCCTGAAAAGATGCATATTTCTAAAAACTTATTCAGTTTTGTGTTGTTTATTTGAGAAGTGATCTAAGCTTTATCTAAAAGTATACTTCAGACTTAAAGGGTCTTACAAGTACATAGAATTTGCCAAGAGAACTCCTAGGAAATTTCTGAAATATCAAGAAAAACTACTGCATAGTTGGTAATGTTTTCTTGTGAATATTGGGCAGGTACTGTGCCAACAGGTGCTTTATTATTTTTTTATTTTAAAGTGTATCAGTTGAAAACAGTTACTTCTGGTAACAGTTGTAAACAGTAGAGATGTTGATTAGCTGGCCCTTTGCCTTTCTATTGTCGGATTACTAAAATCATAATGAAACTGTTGCATAAGTAGATACGGTATCTAATAATAAAATGGAGAGCTGTGTTTTTTTTCTCTGGAGAAAATGTAAGCTATCTTTTCCTTGCACTTAAATCTCAGTTTCATCTGTCTGTGGATTTGGCTTTGTATAGCTCTGTGTGTATACGCTTGGTCATTTGAATAAGACTAAAAATGTCATCTCAACAGGAACAACTCTCCATGATGTATAAATGCACATGAATGAGATATTTCTTAAAGTAAATATATTTACTGCTGGCAGAAGAGAGCACAAATCAAAGCTGCATACAGATTTTTAGAAAAGCCTAGATAAATGTTCTGGTTCTTGTTTCAGTGTTTGACATAAATACAAAGAATAAGGAGCTTTTTTCCTTTTTTTTTTCTTTAAGGAAAAGGTAATTATTTAAGATCAAAGGCAAATTCCCTCCCCCTAACTTCAAAACTGCATCTTAATATTGATTTTGGATTTTTTCCTGTGTTATAAACTTCTTAAAGAAGCCAGGAATGCCAGCTGTTACTGGATGCCCTATAGGATTAGCTATAAGAGAAGGAGTTCTTTTGAAACTTTAACAGGCAGTATATAAAACAAGTGATATGGAAATAGTAATGTCTGCAACAAAGAAAAAAGTGAAGTCTTTTACTCTTTTTTTTTACAGGCAACAGTCGTGATGCTCAGCAGGCAATGAGCTTTAGTAGGTGAGAAGTTTGTGTGTCCAATTTCAAAACCAATGTCTTGATAAAATGTTACACGGGCTGCCCACTGAGCTCTGTTGGGTGGTGTTGGTTGAGCCTAGAGGTGCCAGCTGGAATCTTGCTCACTGTTTGGACTGGAGACAGCCAGAGTAAAAATAGCGATTTCAGAAATAAAGTCACCTCAATTCATATGCTTAATTATGTGTTTATGCTCCGAAATTGAGCAGTTCCTATATGAGAGAACTGAATTACTTTCTGTATTTTGACAGTTAGGTTTAATAGCATAGCTTACGTTTCCCACCATGAGGCTGTTTGCTTAGGGAGAAGTGAAACTTCTGATTCTATGTTCTGTGAAATTGACTGTGTTTAATATACATATGTAGCATATTTGATGTGTACTGTACATTGAATAAGGAAATATGTGGTTGGTCTTGTAAGATATGGTAGAGGACTTATATTTCTGTTTCTTATTACCAATACACACCTTTCCTATAAGAATGTTTTAATTTCTTGGTTAAAAAAAGTAGCATAACTATCTCCTTGGATTCACCCCTTGTTTTTGCACTTGAACCATTAAAGGAGCACTAGAATTGCTGATCTACATTCTTATGGAAAGCAACACTTTTTTTTGGGTAATAGGTCTTTGGTCTTTTACTGACATTGGGCTCAACTGTATTCACAGAAGGTCTGTACTGCAGGACTGATTGCAGCAAAGAATAAGTAACTGCTAATTTTAATATTATTTACATTTGCATGCAGTAAAAGCAAGCTCTAGCAAAACTTTTCAACATGGACTTTTAGGGAGTATGGGTTTTCCAATTTAGAACTCAGGTAATTTCTACCATTTGATTCAGACTGTAAGTTATGTATTTTTATGCCTACCACACTATAGGTACAAATCAAGATGCAGATACTCTGAATTGCACCTCTGTGGATACTAGATACTGCCACAAAATACTGGATGTTTTCCCAAAACTACTCCAGAAGACATATCAAAGTAAGAGTGTATTTCTTCTAAATATGGAACCCAGAAACAGCAATGAGGAAAAACATGAATGATTAGTATGGGAGAAGCAATCCAGCCTTTGGGAGTGCTAAAGGCTCTTTCCTGACTCTTGTGCTTATGTATGTGGGTTAAAGAAGCACTACTTAAGTAAAACAAAACCATTTGTTCTGCTCTTTTCATAGCACAGCCATCTGCTGGAAACAAGTAAAGAAGTAGGGAAAAGTGCATTTTCTTACTTTATGTTATAGGAAGGGTGCAGGCTGAGGGACTCTGTTCCTACATCAGCATCAAGGCAAGGTTCTGTGGAGATGCTCTGCCTTTCACTTGCGTGGCTTGGTGATTGAGAAGCTACCTGACAGGCAGACGGATTTAGCATGGCGAATTCAAGTCCCGCTGGGGGTGCCAATGTAAGTCTACACAAATAAACAGGATACTTTTTGAAATGCTAAGAGGAGGTGTTCAGAGGCTGAAGTCTGTTACATCCAGTGAAGTAGCAGAGGAAGTAATGAATGTGGTCATAGTGCAGCTGTGTTTGAGTTGTATGTATCCTAAAATAGTCTCTTATTATCACAGTCCCTTCTGTGTTGTCGCTTCTGTATAAATAATAAAACGTTTCATCCACACCTAGGAAATAAGTGTCTTCCTTGTGTGCTGCCAACGTGGTGCCCCCCAGTACCTTATTTCACAGCACCACACGTAGAAAGCAAATTGCAGGGAGGCAAGGGGCAACCTGATGCCCTCTGCTGTGATTTGGTGAAGGGCTTCTGCGTATGTGGAGACAGCTGCTGTTTATTCCTATCATGCATATTGCAGTGTTCTCAATTTTCCTCCCACACAAAGTTGTATTCCTGTGTTCAGTTGAAAGGGCACTTAAAAAGCAGTATGTCACTTTCCCCTTGATTGCAGTCAACCTAACAAAGATTGTATATTTTCCAGAACTGCAGTACAACGTCAAACACGCTTTTAATTTAGGTTTGTAAGTATTAAGGCTAGAAGGGTGCAGAAAATCGATTATGACCTCCTATGACTTAGTCCAGAAGTTATTGCTCTCTTGAGCTCAACTGGATGATTGTTTGTGAGTTTGTGTCTCTACCTGAGAGAAAAAAAAAGTATATCTTGAAGTCTTCTAATCATTTTTCTTGATAGTTTGTTCCAGTAGTTGCTTGCCCTTGCTTTTTTTTTTTTTTTTTTTTTNTTTGGAGTTTTTTTATTATTTTTCTTTGATTGTTTTTTCCTGTGTTTGTTGCCCTTGTTTTTTTTTTTTTTTTTTTTAAATCTATGGCTTAATCAAGTGATTTTTGTTTCATTTTTTTTGTTTGGGTTCAGTAACTGTTTAGATCCTTTTACCCCGATAGAAAGCTTTCTTCTTGCTCATCACTTTATTCCTGGGAAAGGAACTTCTCTGTTCTTTCATGGTGCAGTGCAGCTCAGCAGAGAGATTAGTGAAAGTCTGGAAAATAATACTGACGTGTCAGAGGATGTTCCTCCTGATCTAATTAGTCTGTCTTCTGCCCCTCCCTCCTTCTTTTCTGTGTCTAATTAGCTCAGATACAACTCTATGCTGGCGCAGCTGGGCACTTCCTTTAGGTGAGTGCAAGCTTGGCTTGTGGCACATCACACAGCAAGGATGCTGGAATGCTCAGAGATACTCCTTTGTGATGAGTGGAACAGGCTGAACCCAAATGTGAACGTAAGGCTGTTTTTCCAGCATTCAGTATTCTACTGTAGCAGTTCTGTTCATCCGTAACTTTCATAAACATGCACAAAGGAGGTTTTAAACATCTGAGGTTTTACAAATGTTAAGTGTGGCAGAAGGGAAGTGAAGCTTATAGGCTCTAAACTCTGCCCATAGGATTCTGTAGCATTATTTCCAGAAAAATGTTGCATTACTCAATTTGTGGATGCATAGGGTAGAATTAGATCAACACTGAACAGTAGTCAAAATTTACAGGTTTGCTACTGACCTCCAAAAGTTTAGGCAGTGAATTAGCAGTTATCAGTATGATGTATTTTTGCTGCTAGAAATGGTTTAGGAAGTAACTTTATTTAGTTGAACCTTGACAACTTTGTTACTTCCTTACTGTCTTTTTAAAGCTTTCTTAATGTAGTGTTTTCTCAGAGTACAGTTTGTATTTTTTAAACCTTTTATCATTTTAGATGCTTCTCTCTGAACTCCCTCTGATCTACCCATCTCCTAAGCAAGCTGCTCCAAAGCACATGCACTCTGATGGAGATCTAATGGGGCTGTGTAATCATGCCTACTTTACATACTTAGTGCTGTGACCTAAATAGCATTCAGTTTTTATGTGACAGTGTTTTATTGTTAACTTGGACTTGGTGTATTATCCAGTATGACACACGGCTCCGTCTCTGTGAAGCTCCTGTGCAGTCTATTTGTAAGGAACATCCTGGCGGCCTTGTACAATTTAAACTTGTCGCATCCTCAAGCAAAGTCAGTTGATCTCGGTGGGAGTTGCCAGATTAAGACTGAACAAAGACCTCAGGATTTGGTTCCCTGTTGGTACATCTGTTTGTTCTTTTCAGCTGAAACTGTTTGCCATTTGTTTCTGTGGAATCGTAGTACAAATTGATTTAATTATTTTAGTCCCTGGAGGTCTTTGACATCTTGCATACAGTTTAGGTGATATGTAATGGCTTCTGTTTTTCTATTGTCTTGTATTTTGAATAGCAAGATTAGTATATTTGTATTTTAAAAATGAATTCTGGTATTTTGAAGAATTTATTAGGTAGCTGGTCATTCTTTTCATCGTGAAAACTTGCTGAAAAAACTTTTTCAGAGAGAGAGTACAAACTCAAAGGAGGATACAAACTCAAGTGAGTTGCTGTACCACAGAAATATATTCCTGGATTGAAGAAAAAATAAAAATAGTGTATTCTTGATGACTTTGTGTTTTGATGAGCAAAAGTAATAAGTGGAAGAAAATAGTTGAAAAGATTCCATCATGATTCAATTTTGTGGTAGTCCCTTGTGATGATCTCTGTGGGTTCCTTCCAACCCACGATATGCTACAGTACCATGATTCTTTTTTTTTGTGTGTGAAATAACAGAGCTTTTCCCCATCATATTTATATCAAACCTACAAATGTTTTGAGTAATCACATTTCATAGCATGGATATGCAGATTGATGAATAATATTTTGAGCATGTATTCATACTGATCGTAAAATGCTTTTTGGGGAATCAGTTGTATCTTTAAGAAGTAAAATTGCTTAATTTCTATACAAGTGGGGATATATATATATTTTAACTTTTGGAGGGAGAAGGATGAAGTTGACTTTTTAGAACTTGTAGGCACTTTTTTTTATCAGCAGTTTTGTCTCCTTTCAGTATAGTTAATACCATATTTAATTATGTTTCTGGAGGAATAATTGGGGGACAGAAAAATGTCAGACTATCTTTCATTTGGAAATGTTCCCTTTGGGCTGTGTAGGCTCATAAAACCTGACAAGTGTTTTATTACTTCCCTAAAAACAGCTTGATTACTTCCTTGATGTGTGTATGAAGTCAGCGAGTCTCTGAAAACCACAGTATATGTATGCTTGCTTGGGTAACTCCTCTGAGGTTAAGTGCAGAACTTGTGGTTGGAGGAAGCATAAGTGACTAAGATGACTGAAACTGGACTGATCCTCAGCTGTCCTGCCAGCTGCTGGGGCAAGTAACAGCAAGAACTATGTAGTGGTATTCTTGAAATGAGGCTTTGAATAGCAATATTTTGTTTTCACTGCTGTACTTCTGAAGTAAGTGAAAAACATAAAACTTGTTTGTATCAGGATGCCAAAATTAATATTTTCAAAACCCCCAAACGTTCAAAGACTGTTTAGCTCAGTTGCTACTGTGTTTTTTTTACTACAAAAATATGTAATTCTGAAGGTATGGGAAAAACAGAGGTAATTGGTGAATGAGATATGCCAAACCACATGGTTAATGACAAAGAAATGTGACAGACTAACCTACATAAGGAACAGCTGTAGAGATCTAGTGCTGTGCCTGCTGTCCTGGTATTTCCTGTTATGGCATTTCCTGTGGTGGTACATAGACACATCAAGAACTGTCACATTGTCTACTTTGGACACACACAGATAGGAAAGAAAAATGATGGCAATTTGTAGCTTACATTACATAAAGTAACAAAGGAGCTTTGGAGTACAGCACAGGAAAACAGTTATTAAGGTCTCATCTCTAGATAAATATGCAAAGAGTATGAATTTTCTTCTAGAAACTGTAGGCTTTGTTTCCTTCCCTATCACTTTCTAACGGGAAGAAAAAAGAAAAAAAAAATCTTTCAAAGACCTTTGGCTCTAATTAGATTTTCATTAACGTTTTATAAAATCTATTACATGAAGTCTCTTAAGGAATGGAAGCACAATTCATGGAGATGATTAACAAATTGGCTTAATGAACTTATCTTGAACCTCTTAGACCCACTGTGGAGTTTTCCCTACCCTGAAGTGTTAGAAAAGAAGCACCTCCAGCATGACAGTTCAGAACAGTATAAGAAATAAAAATGAGATCAGATGATCTCAGCCTTGCTTGTACTTTTTTTTTGAAAGTGTACATCAACAAACCATACTGAACTGTCACTAATTTGACAGCTGTAGCAGTGAAAAGCCCCATAAAGCCACAATAAGGCACTGGGATCTGTGCCAGCTGAAGGCAGTTTTATCTTGAAAAGACTAACTTTGGTTGTGTGATGGAGCAAGAAGCTGAGCTCTTAACTTTCATTTGCATAGGAACGGAAGCAGGAGCAGCTGCCTGGTCCCATTTTGCTATTTGCTTGCCCTGGTGTAAATAGCAGTGTTGTAACACTGGACTGATCTGCACATGGTTGGGAAACAGAAAACCAAATCAAGAACAGAACTGCTGCAACTTCTTTACTCTTCACATCTGTAAGGTGCTCATGCTGTTGCTCTATAATTTATACATTAAATACACATGCCATCTTATAGTGTTTTATGTGGAAGTGATAAAGCATTTTTATGTGAAAAAAAAATAGATGGGAGGATCACCCAAACACAGAGCTGTTTCACAGAAACCAAACATCTTGAAATTGTGGAGGTAATTGTGAAGTCAAAAAGCAAACTGCAATCCAGGAATTTGGACCAGGGTCATCATGGGGGAAGATGACCACAGTTGCCTTCTTCAATATTGTTGAAGTATTGTTCATAATTCTATATAGGATTATACCACACCTTTATGAAAAACACTTGGAAAGCAAGAGCAGAGTAGAGGAAATGATGAGTGCGTAACTATGCTCTGTTGGCATTCATCAGCATTCACATCCCTTGATCTCAAGGCTGTAGTTTTTCCTTTTTATTTTGGTATGTCATGAAATAGCCCTGTTCAGCCTCTTAAATGAGCCCCGCACAGGGCATGGCCTCCCATCCCTTATCCCAGGGGCTGGGGCTGCTGCAGCATCCCACTGGCTGCTGGTCACTGTCTTTCCACTGAGGGAGGGCTGAGCACATTCAATGCCTGCCTGAGTGGCTGCTCAAAAACCATTAAATTTCTCTGTCTCAGCAGCAAGCTGGGTTGTGACTGAAAGCCTGTGTGGAGTCATAACTTGTTGCAGAAGTCCCAGAACTGTGTTCAGCCCAATTATTTCCCCATCTCCATCCCTGTGTGGCACAGTGTGGTGCACTGAGGGCAGCAGGATGGGTGGCTGAGGGCAGACTGGGCTCTGTCAGCCATTTGGTAGCACTGCTGCTGAATGTTCAATTACACTCAGCTATTTTCAGCATGAGAATTAAAATTCAGCTGTTTTCCTTTACCAGGAGGGAGTAAACACTATAAAGCCTCTACTTGGCTCTGTTTAACTCCTCGTTCAGCTTGCTGTATGGGATGTCGGCTGTGTCCTTTTCCCATCCATCTGTGCACGAGCACAAGTAGCAGCTCCCTTGCCGTTCCCCAAACTGTCAGCTGTGAAAGGGGATTTGGAGGAGTAAAGAAGCTCCCTGTGTAACCGTATGTCCTCACCATGCTTGCAGAACAGGAATCACAGATTGTCCTTATTGTTGTTGTCTCTTGCCAAGCTCCAAGTATCTCCTCTTCAGTTGCTGAAGTGGATTTCAGATGCTTCTCAGGAGTTCCTGGAAAGAAGACTTCAGGAATTAGGCTTCTGACTGCTCAGAGCATCAGGAGCAATGTGCCTGTTGTCAGCGCGGTATGTTTCAGCTTCTTTTGGGTGTTTTCCTCCAGAGTACTCACCTAAAAATGGAGTTGATGCTTGGGACCATGTGATCTGTTCACTTTGCTCAGCATTTGCCTGCAGAATAGAGGAACGTACAAATAATGCAGTCTTATCTTCCATCGGTGTTATAGAAGGTAACTTTACTTACAGACATTTTGAAAACTCTACCTACATATTGAGAAAAATCATTTCATTTCAAGGTCAAAAAAAGAAACCAACAACCCAAACCTCTTTGTTAGTACTAGATATCTTTTTAAAGTAAAAACTCAAATGGTAAGGTGGAACAAACTCAGGTTGTCTTTGCAGCCTTTATTTAATTCCTTGTGGATGCACGATAGCTATTTTAGAGTTATTTTAATTGCAGAATAACAATTTTAGAGTCAAATTTTGCACTTCAGAAAGGTTAAGAACTTGCACCAGAGGGTGCACAATTATGTCACACTGGGACTTTCTTAAATGTAGCTCTGCCTGAAGCTAATGTGCGTTCCTGTTGAAAGGATGATTTGTTAGCCAAATAAACTGTGACTGTCCAGCTGGTGCTGTCTATGCTTGGTCTTGCATTAAACTTAAATGTATATGGAGAAATGTCCCTTAAGGTTGAGTTCATTTTACTTTTAATTTTGTTTTAAAGTTTTCAGGGACTTGTTATTTATTAAGAGAGAAGAGGAAGCTTAATTATTGGAATAAGAAAAAGTGCAGAGCTGTGGTTATGTATTGTTCTTGGGATTAATTTTTTTGTTGAAGGTAGTGCCAGAGCACCAGCACGGGTACACAGAAGACGGTTCATTCTGATTTAGTTAACAGTAGGACCATGTTTCTCTTAAAATTATGGCGTAACAGTATCTCTGTTCTTTGTTGGTTTTTGTTTTTTTTTGATTTCTGTTAGTAATTGAATTGAGCTGTGTTTCCTGTGCAAGCCTACCATTGTTCTGAGAAAACATAAAGATGCCATATAAATCAGAAGACTTTTATCTGAATTGTTTGCAGAAATATGGGGCAAAATTTGAAGCCTGTTGATTTTGTAACTGTTAAATGGACGTGCAGTAACACATTCTGCATGCATCCTAGTGTTCATTTTCAATCTAGTGATTGAAATTACCCAGCAAAAAATCCAGATATTTTTAATCCAAGGGGCTGTTGTAAGATATAAAAGATAGCGTGAGAGAGCAATGTTACAAAGACTAGAGAGATGTGTAATTCCTTATGGACACACAGTGTCTTATTTCATAGGTTCAACTACAGAACCTGAATTCTATAGAAAGAAAAATGTTCTGTTCATTTGCCTGAAAAAGATGTAAAGATTTGAATTGACCTCAGAGGGCAATTTTGGATGTAGTCTAAATCTTGTTCAATGTATATATAAAAAGGCTGTTGCTAAAACTGGAGTAAATAAGCTCTGGCCTTTTGTTTCTGCTGTAATCAACCTCAAAGCCCTTAATGAATTCTGTAGAATGAGAATGCTGCCCATGATTTCTTCTCTGCAGACAGTGATATAATGGAATTGGACTGATAAAATGCAAATGATACATTTACTGATGAGCTTTTGGTTTTGATAGCAGGGAACAAAGAAGTATTCAGTTTGTGCAGGAAAAAAAAAAAAAGCTTGTTTTTTGGGGCTTTACTGCATTTTGAGTAGTGGAGAACAGAGGTTGTCACCATCACACTGTCAGACAGGGGTATGTGTGTGCACTACCTTATCACAATAGAAAAATATTGGATTACCTTGGCCTTCTATGATCAAATTATGTATAGCAATAAACAGATATTTGAAAACAAACCCTGGAAACTTCAGTAGAGAAAATATATGTAAAATTTATTGCATATTTAGTATTGTTTGCTTGAAAGGATTTACTAATTAAAATTAAAGCAAGTTAGGACACTCATGTTGACTATTATGATTTCTAAATGGAATAGCTGAATGATCTGTCCTACAAATCTATTTTCTCACAACTCACCTCATTAATGTTATGCATGACATTACGTGAGTGATATATCTATTTCAATGTCTACCTCATCTGTGAATTGCATTATCTTTTAGGATACTTGCTGCTTGTTTTATTTTCCTCTCAGTATGTTTGTGTCTTACTTCCTAGGTAGCAGTGGTAAAATTCAAGTTACTGAATAGCAGTATTCAATCTAGCTCAAGGAAGTTTTGCTGCTAGAAATACAGTATGCTAATTTGACGTGGTTTATTGCACAGACTATGCAATGAATTTTTTTCTCTTATTCCTTCTCCTAGTTTCACTTTTGCATGAGCAGCAGCTGTGGGCATACTGACAATACCAGGTGCTGGAAACCATTTAAGTACTGACCTTTAGCCTAAGCTCTGAACAGAATGAGATGATGGAGGGCTTAAAATGTTGTTGGTCACCTGGAGCTGTATAACATTTGGTGTTTTCATTGTACCTGCGACTGACCTGAGTCAATAAAAGCCACAAAGGGTTGTTGTTGGTTTTAATTTTTAAATTTCTTGGATTTTACTTTTCCTCCTAATGGCATACAAATGAACAGCCCCGAAATATTATAAATTGGAGCAAAATAATGGCTTTTCCTGGTTTTCTTAAAGATGGATTAATCAGCAGCACTTTGGCTTCAGTGTCATGAGGTTCTTGACTCTTCGAGGCAGCAGCCAAATACATTGATTTACCTGTTCTCATATCTCCCTCCCTGATTTGTTTATTCTTAGCTTATGAAAACAACTTTAATATTTCTAAAACTTCTAGGACTCTTTGTGGCCTCAGTACTGCTTCAGCATACCTCTTTGTCAATTGTTGGCAATACTTGTCATGAGGATGCTAAAAATAAAGGCGGGGAAGGGGAAAGGAGGAAGGGAGGTGCATCTGACTTTAGGTTCATAAATGTTGATTTCAAAGCTCCTCAGTGTCAGTCCTGAAATATATCAACTATTACATCCAAGAAGTTTCTGATATTTGCATACTTCTTTTCAATAGAGAGCTGTCACTAGTGTCTGGTGTCTGAAACTCTGTTCCAGATTGCCCTGTGCTCAGCAGCCAATGTGGAAGGAGGATGGTGCTTGCGCTTCATGGGGATTTAACCCTGTCCGCCCTCTGGCTCTCGCTCTGTGACAAGTATAAACCCCAGACAGAGCTGGGATGGCTGTTCTGTCTGTTACAGACATCTGAACTACGGTTCTTTGTTTTCAAGAAGTGGTTTTATGCAGCTGTCAGATTGTACTTCAGAGAATTTTTCTAAATTTACTTCTGAAAGAACTGAACAGTCCCGATATGGTGCTTTGCTGGCTGCATGAGGAAGTATGAATTTTCCTCCAAAGGGTCCATGGTGTGTGTGTCTGACCCTGAGGTGTCCTCCTGGGTCGTGGCATAACCAGATTTGGGCTGCTTCTGGTCAGGGCTCTTAACAATGTATTGTGAGAAGGAACACATAAACAAAGCAGCAGACAAAATCATTTTAATTTGTGAAATATTATTTTATATGTAAATTTTAAAAGAGCATTTCATTGGGAACATACCAACAGAAACAGTGTACTTTTCTAAAAGCAGTTTAAATGACTTCATTTCAGAGTTGCAAATTCAGTGTGTATTTATGATTTATAGACTCTACCTTCACAGGAAATATGCATCATAATTGAAGGTAAAATGAGTAGTTGGTAGCTCAACAGAGAAGCAAAGTTTAGTGTTCAAAACATCTTAAGTGTATGTGTGTGTATATATAAAACCTTTTTTCATGGAAGGTTATTCAATGCATAATGAAAGGAAAGGAGATCTGGAAATGAATTTTCTAATTATCTTTCTGACTTGAAGACCTTACTCCAACAGAAATTAAAAAAAAAAACACAACAACTTCAGGCATTGTCCATGAAGAGCAGGCTGAGAAGTGTCAGAACTTGTCCTGGCCACCCATGCCACAGACTGCCCCTTCCTTGGCAGTGCTCAGCCTTGTTGACCTCCAAATTCAGCATGACTGGGAAATGCCTGCTTAACAGGTCACCTGCCTCAGGTGGTGGGGGGAATGGCATTGTGTCTTAGAATGGCCTGAGTTACGGCTTACAGTCCAACAAAACTAGAGCCCACAAGTTTATGTAGCAATGTTAATTAATTGTTTTCTGAATTAAAATAGGAATAGGTCAAAATGTGAAATAGGAATTTTTTGTCTAACCTAACAATATTTCATATTTTTTAATATGAGCTGATGCTATTTTTTTGCAGTAAGGCTATCAAAGCTGTAGAAACTTTTCTCACCTCATTTTGAAAGGCTCTGGCCCCTATGCCTTTTCTCATGGTGCTAGTTACCGTCTTAAGTTCATTTACATTTCAGGAGAGTGCATAGTCTCAGCACTTAAACATGCCAACAGTTATGCATAAGTTTAATAATCTTCTGAAATTAGTGGGACTACTTGTCTGCTTTAAAGTGACTGGAGGGCCTTGGGGAAGGCTGGGAAAATAGCAGTGCATGAGACCTCTTTGTCCTTGTGGAATAAAACAGCAGATGCGGTCTTCATCAGATGAAAAATTCCTTAATTGTTGTTGAAAATAGCTTCATTTTTATTGAAGAATTGGTCAGAATAGTAGCAGGTTAATTATTGCTGGCTGTAAAAACAATATTGAAATACTGCAATGATTCATTAAGCTTTATCATGCTTTGGAAGCTATATACCACAGTTTTATAGGGTTTAGTTCTGGAGCTTCCTAACAGCTCTGAGGAAAACGTCATTTGAAATTAATTTAAATGTTGTGCTTTAACGTATAGCTTTAAATACTATTTAAATGTGAACAGCATAACTATTTATCTGTTTGTGATAGCAGGTGCTGATTACAAGCTAGAAAGTTAGTGCTGCCATTAACCCAAAGTGTCCCTACCCTGCTATCAGCAGTCTGTCATCCTGCAGGAGAGCTGAAGGCGGTCCCTCACTGTGGCTGAAGGCTGAGACTGCTGTGCTCCAGCCCCTACTTCTCTCCCAAATGCAGTTCTGACTCCAGACGTGTTTACAATTTGGGGAATGTGTGCTAAAGGCTAACTGCTTGCTAATGTTTATTGCCTCATCAGTTAGACATGGTTGGAAGCATCTATGGACGTATGGAGAGTTCTCCGCTGTCAGATCTAGTTAAGAGGCTGGAGGCCTCATTACAGGAAGCAGCGTCTCTGCTGTAAGCTTGGAAGTAGTGCTCTTGTCCTGTGAGAAGCAGTGTTGGTGTATTTCAGTACTGACAATGCAAGGTTTACTGAGCAGGATGTGCTGTCCTTACTGAGTGCCCTATCTAGAGTGGGCTGCCCCATGAAAGATCAGATGTGTCACAGAAGGACTTACAAAGCATGTTCTGTAGATAGATCACTTCAGTGATTGCACATTATGTGATTTAGTATTGCTTTTCATGTTCATTGTATTTCAAGTTCATTCAGGAAGAATTAAATGGCTGTGGAAAAGGATGAGCTCAGGAAGTTTGGGGATTGATATGTAAAAGCTCTGAAGGCATAAGGAGTCATTCCAAAGTGAAGTGTCCCTATGATTCCTCCAAGTCACACTGGTGCACTCAACTCACAGAAGAATAAAATGCATTAAAAGCTGTTTGAAAACCAGTGTTTCATTTTCATGTGTGATGGGCGGGTAGGTGCAGCTGCAGAGCCATGTGGATTGTACATATTCATGGTCCTGGAGAGCAGGCAGGGGCTGAGGCTTGGCAGTGTGTGGCTTTATGCTCTGGTCTTTCATGGGGAGTCTCTGGGATGGGACTGTCATATTGTTTTTCTGCTTGTTTTGTCAAGCATTCTCTTAAAGCTTTGTTATGTAATGGTGTAAGAAATTTCCCTCAGTACAGCTCTGAGATTTGTCTTGCATTTGGGCAGTTGCTACCTCTGGTTTACATTTGTCTAAAACCAAAGTTTTGTAACGCTGAAATTGAATGCAACTAGCATTAACCAACTAGCCATGGGATTAATTTCTAACATGGCTGTAATTATTGTTATCTTTAGTAACAGCAAAGTCAACTAAGTCATTACGCTTCCTTCACTAGCCCCATCTTCTAAAACAGAAAACTAATTACAGAATATTCTCATGTTTTAATTGTGGCTGTGGATGACTGATGGCAAACGTAATAAAGCGATGCAAAAGTTGACATAAGACAGTTGACACAATATTTTTGTATACCATTATATGAAGATATGTAGTGAAGCAATTAGTCCGTCATTAGTTCTAAGTTATTTCAAAAGCTTTGAGACACTTGTGTAATTTTTAATCATCAAGGAAATGCATCTTCTAATGATGTTAACTTCATGGACTTAAATTAGGTGCACTCCCCTGGGATTGATTTCAGTGAGATAAATACCCTGTGTGCCACTGGGCATCCTGAATCTTCTGGGCATCAGCAGTGCTGCCTCTTCAGGACTTTGCTCACTTTTCTACCTCTCAAGTGACTGCAGGTTGCTGTCCTGGAAATGCTGTTATTGCACATTGGAGTGTGGCTGCTATCTGCATGCATCCTGACTGCCACTGTACCTCCTTCTCCAGCACCCAGCACTTCTGACTTCTTAGTTACTACAGCCAGAAGCTGTGAGCTGGGCTTCTATGTTATGTTTCACTGCTTCTGCTTCAGTGTTAGAAATGTACTGGTACATAAGTGTAGGCAGCTTTCTTTATTTTTGGTACAGGACATGAAGCTTTTCTTTCCAATTTATCTAGTCTGTTTACTAAGCTGGCTTTCATGGTAAACCTACTAGGAAGTTTAATATCCTTCCATTTTTGGAGACTTTTTTTTTTTCCATGAAGGAATTACTGAGTTCTTGTTTGGCTTTCATTGTCAGTTTGTCATCTTCTTTGCCTTTAAGAAGAATAGGTAGACTGGATCCAGAAAGTAGAGATGTGTATTTCTGCTTATTTGGTGAAGGATCTTGATTCTGTGGATAGTCTTCATTTAAAAAAAAAACAAACTTGTAAGTTACACTTAGACTATGAAATTATGGGTATCACATACTGAAGAGCAGAAGTGTGGAAAACTGGGGATAGTTAAGGTAAGAAGAGCCTGTACTAGAGAAGCTGGAGAATTTGGAGACTTCTTTGCGAATGCAGACGTCCTTTAGGATTTACAGGTTAAGTAATAATAACATGACTCAGACAGAGGCCTGTTCTGTTGATTTGAATGTGCTTAGAGTTTGCACATCAGCTCAGGCAGGTCATTTTATATATTAGAAAAATATTTTTCAATTTGCTACAAATATTAAGGCTGTGTTAGATCACTAGCTAGTGTAAATTTCAGTAGTGTGTAGAAGATTACAGAACACCTGAACCTTTGAAACAGTCGTAATGCCTTTTCTATGTATTTTAATTATAAGAGTTTGTAATAATTTTTGAATTTCCTTTTAAGTTATGCTGAAGTTCATCTTTCATTGTTGCTTACCAGAAGCTGCCAGGAAGAACAGCGTTTTATATCTAGCCTGACGTTTCAAGGTGCACTAATTCCTACCATTCTTAACACACACTTTTCAGTACACTGAAATGAACAGTGTCACATTGTATTCTTTTATCTCAGTGGCAATTAGTCATTGGTGTCACTAAAATCACTGTGTAATAAAGATTTTTATAATTCAGGTATTCTGAGGCACTCTCTGAGAAGGTACTTCTGCTAGAGATGTTTGTTTGAATTCTTTTGTTAGACAGAAATAAAACTTTGATGTGCAAGTAGTCATATTCAACATGTGTGAACAGCACTAGCTAATTATTTCCCCTGGTACATTTACAGCTTAAGAACACTCACACAGCTATGTTTAGTTGGTGGAAAGAGAGCAAACCTACCTTTCTTCAAATACTGGTTTTTGTAGTCTGAAACAGATTGTTTTGGGCTGCAGAGGGATGAGTGAAGGTGTTCACAGGTGATTGTTTGTATTTATGTAATTATAATTTATATTTTCTGCTGTTAAGATGAACTTAATGTTAAATCATTTTGTAATTCTGCCAAGTTCTCTGCAGTTCTGTGAAGGTTCTAAGATGAAGTAATAGCAGCAGACAGAGGAAGACATAACTGTATCTGATTATGAGGGCCAGACTTGGGAAAAGAGTTATCACATGTAAGATTCTTAGTAGTTAAAAAGATGCTGTACAGTTGAACAGAGTATCAATTATGGGAAAAAGTTACTATTATCCATTTTCTAACTTTAATTCACCTTTATTACTCTGATTCAGAGAGCCTTGAAGCTTTTTTGTCTGCTAGAGTACAGGGAGGTAGCTCAGATTTGTTTCTATACATGTGACTCTTTCTTTCTCCAAAAAGAGAATATTTCATTAACGAGCTCTTTACCTTCTTGCTAGGATGTAATATGTCCCAGTGAGAATGGCAAAGGAATGAGTCTAGGGAGACAAACAGTATTCTGTAAATAGAATCCTGTTTTTAAAATTAAAGACTTTAATTTACTACACTTGTGATAATTTTGGCTCTGTGTTGAAACAGAGGCTTTCAGTTCTGGCATGAAGGATACGTCTTTATCCAAATATATTTGATGAAGAATAGGGAAGGAATGAGAAAAGAAAAGAAATTACTGAATTAGCAGTTCTTAGTAATATACATTGCTCACTACTAATGCTCTGGGGTTGAGAAGTTAAATTAATACCCACCATTAGCTTTGGCTTGCCAGTGACCCAGCTTTCAGCTAACTTAAATTCATGAACACTTGGTGTTTTGAGCTTCTCCACAGCATGCTTTTTAAGTGTAGAATTAAAGACACAAACGATAATACTGCAAATATTTTGTTACTTATATTCATCACAAGATTTTTTTCATGCAAGTCTGTGAATCATGTTACATCAGTCGAGAAGACATATGCTACTTGCATGATGTTTGGATGTGTCACAAGTATTTTTGTTCCACATTGATTTGTTTCCATGGATTAGTGCCTAACTTTGAAATTCAAGTTCAGTATTTACAAACAGCATGGGAAAAGTTTTTCATCATTTACATTTCCAGTGGCAATGGTAACTTGAAAGGAATTGTGATAATTTTAGCCTGTTTCATTGCTTTGCTAAGAGAACTGAGTTATCTTGGTTGTACGTAGGTATGCATACAGAAACCTATAGATAATGCGTGCTTTCATAAAATGATGTTAATAACCTGTAATGATGGAGCAAATAGAATTCATTGTTTTAACATTAGTAATTTTGACCTATATTTCTCTTTGTATTTAAGTATTCATTGTGTGATAGCATAAATAATTGTCTCACTCTGGAATGACTGAATCGTTTCTGTTCCAGTGCCAGTTTGGCAGACTTGTTCTCATCTACTCATGCAGTGGGAGTCTACTCATGCAAGGGATTTGAGATCAGTGTAAGATGCCTTTCATGTGGATATTCTTTTTTTTTTTTTTTTTCCTTAAAAAGGGCTGGGCACGATTGACTTGAATCATATAGAATTCTAGATGCCTTAGGAGAAGAAAGTGGTAGCTTTTCTTCATTTGGGAAACAAAGTAGATAGAAGTACATGGAAGCTTAATTCTTTCAGTTCAACATGTGATTGAGGTAAGGTGGTATGGGAAGGGAAGAGAATGAACAGAATGCTAGCTGTGTCTTCAATATACTGTTGGCTTTAAAATCTCAAATTATGGCATTACTCAGGAATTCTTTATGGAAATGAGAAATATCTTAGTACAAAGGGTTTTGGTTGTTT
Organism: Odontophorus gujanensis; assembly: GCA_013399175.1. Lineage (NCBI taxonomy): Eukaryota > Metazoa > Chordata > Aves > Galliformes > Odontophoridae > Odontophorus > Odontophorus gujanensis. The sequence continues at coordinate 257,323 of VXAB01010046.1, forward strand.
TTCCTTTCAACGTGATAATTAGCTGTAAGCAAAACTGGGCACAAAATGCTTCTTCTTACTGCGCAGTGATCAGTCATCTGAAGTAGAAAACTTGTCCTTTTGAATGATTTTGGTTGGTCTGGTTGGAATGATGTTTCCTTGTGTTGCCTTTATTCGTGTTCTCTTCTTTAATAGACTACCAGTGGTTTATACTGACTGAAAGAAAAAAAAACAGCACAGCTAGATTAGGCAGTCTTTGATCTTTGATAATTAAATTATGAACTGATTTCTTAATAAAAGATTAAGGTGCTTAGATGTCTTATAGAATAGATTAGTAACAAATATGTGAATACTTGACACTAAGATGACTTTATTTCTTTGAAAGATAAGAGGAAGTATAGGTTACTGTGAAAGGGGATTTAAATGAGTACCATTTTTTCTTAGTGAAACAGCTTAAATAATATTATAATGACTAACAATATAAAACATGGCTAAAATTGTATGTAGAAGTATAGCAAGTGAATACTATTTATTTATTGTATAGAATAGGTTAACTTCTGCTAAGTGAAATTTGAAACTGGAGAAGAAGCTGTAGCAGGACTCTAAAGCCAGATTTTTCTAACACTTATATAGCCAAATAAAATCCACTGGAGTAAAAGACAATGTAATGTGGCCAGCTTGTATGAAAAATGGGCAGTAAGAGTGGAGAAAACCAGGGGATAACTTCTAGACAAGTTAAGACATGAGAGCTGGAGGGAATGACAGGAAAGATTTCCTGCCATGTAACCAGGTCCGTGAGGAAAATAGGTTATTTTTCTAGTCATGTTGCAGATGGTTTGGGTCAAAATATTCACTGATGAGAGGCCATTAGACTGTAGAATAGTTACCCTGGGATACAATTGTCCTCAGTATGTCTTAGTCAAGGTAGGAATTCTGGCTTTGAAAAAAGAAAGCTAGAGATTGATTCCCTTTTAAGTATCTCCTCTTATGCTGTTGTACCTTCTTCTGTGTTGAAACTTTTTTTATCAGGAAGACCCTGACTTAGACAACTATCTGTCAGCCCTCCAAGATAAAAGAGATGCTGAAGGCTCTACTGAAGAGCATTGTGTAAAGCCTGAAACGAATTGTCCACTTTTAAGCTGACCTACATTTAATTATATGGTTAGAGCTTTTAAGTGAGCACTGGGATTTGAGATTGGATGAAGCCTGCAATTTCTGTAATAGCTTTGAGAATGTGAGCTTTGTGACCTCCTGTTTATTTAGAATTGATGTTGCATGTCTGACACTGCTTAACTGCATATAGTGATGCACAGCAGAATGCACAATGACGCAAAAAGCAGAAGTTGACAGTTTTAGATAAGTTGAAGTCTTTGCAAATGTAATAGGTATAATGCATGTGCCAATAAGACTGTCTAAGGTTTTATTTCATACTGTGGTTGTCACTGCAACAGAGCAGAGTAAAAACTGTTAAAATGCTGCTGCAGTCTTCAGGCATTGGTTAGCTGCTGCTGAAAAACTACCCTGAAAGGTCTGGAAGCTGTGTTAATGTCTGGTACTTCTCAGTGCACAGGATCCTGAAACACTGAGTCTCTTACAGATTGATATTAGAATGAGTGAGGTACTGTGATAAAAGTACAACTTGCTGAAATAACATTTTCCTGTAAAGAAATATCCAGTCGGTTGAATTATTTGCTTCTTTTACTGAACCTGCTCACCAGTTTTACCCTGGCAAGTAGACACTTCATAAGCTGAACTAATTTGATGCTTCAACACAATGAAGAATTAAGATCTTGAATACTAAATGGACATTCTAGTTCAATTTTTTGTCACAGAGCTGAATTGTTACCGGGGATCACTTTTAGAGTCTTGCTTTTTCTTTTTTTTCTTCTTTTTTGCTTGCTGTTTCCTGTCCAGAATAGCAAGGGTATTCTGTATGTAGGCAGTGCCCTTTTGCTTTCATCAGAAGTGGCAGAAAGACCCTCTGGCAGTTAGGCAGGTAGCAGGAGATAAGGAGGTCTAAGGAATTTTTTAGATGCTTAAAAATTTCCCTTTCCATGCTGACTCCATGCCTGGATCCCAGATAGAAAATTACCTGGCAGAGACAGAAAGCAAAATCTTACAGCTATTAATAGTCTATTCTGCATTTAATTCTCTTTTCTCCTGCTATCAGCAAAACACATGGGGTTGTCAGGCAAAAACACAGCTATTTTCAAGATCAGAAATTGTTTTCCAAACATTCATGAATACTCTTAATATTGTCTGTGTCACTTAACTTGGGAATGAAAAATGCAGTGCGAGAGAAAATATGACTGAAACTGGGAACTACATATGGGACTTAGAGTTTCTCATTGCCGGGTAACAAGTTCGGTGCTTCATATCAGATTCTTTTTGGCAAAGAAACTCTGAATTCATGATTAAGGATAGAACCAGCTCAAAATATTCATAATAACTGAACGTATTTGTCAGCAAGCAACCTTTCTTCTTTTTTGAGCAAGCCTGTGCACAGAAGAGTTCCTTCAGCTCTGTCAGGCCCTGAACTTGAAAATATCCTGTTAGAAAGAAGTACTTTAATAATTAGTTAATGCTGTTTGATCTGCTTTTTGTAGATTCTATCTGAAACACAAGTAGAATAACTCATATGCTGCCGCTGATGGTGAGCGGTATGTAGTATTTGTTGTGACATTCAGTTATTTTTGAGATATGGAAATTGAAACCGCTGTTGCGTCTTATTTGCTGGGTATGGAAGACTTTTACAGCACTTCCCAGGTGTTTGTGAAAGCAGAGGGGGCTAAATAAGGCTGCTGAGCTTGATGAGTTGGAACCACGCAGTAGAAGTCTTATATTTAGAGGAAAGTATGTAAGGATTTCTAGTACTGGGACCAGAAAGCTGCGTATGATGGAACAGCAGAACCGTTCAGATGCATACTGCTGCCGTAAGGCTGGAAGCAGTGCAAAAAGAGATGCTCTACTTCCTATGCTGTGCACATGGTACCATTTTAGAGCAACCTAAGGCAACGTGAGGGGAGAGAACGAGGCTGTGTACTGGGAGACCAGTTCTGGAGGGCATAGGAAAGCTCTACAAAAAAGGAGGGGAAAAACAGTAAGATTACCTAGATGCAACATGTTGAACAGTTGGAAATGCAAAATGTTTTCATATATGCAGGCATTACGAAGAATTAGTCTGTGGTAACCATCTCCTACCAATGTGTCTTTAAGTCTTTAAAATTCTGCAATCTGTTTTCCTCAAATTAACCCACCTATGGTTCTACTGAGAAACTAAGTGTACACAGAATGTACCTATCTTTTGTGGCTTGCAATTAAACCATACACGTATGCTTCTAATGTAACCTGAAGCGAATGAAATTCCTTCTTCCTGTTTCAAGCTTCACCTCTTCCCTCTGCCTAGTGTGTAGTCCAACTTCTCTTCCAACTTCTCTGTTTCTCCTGTTCCAATTTTTCCCTTCTTGTAGAAATTTGTGCCATACCTGCAGGAGTACTCCTTCCTTACTTCCCTCCTGTGCTTCTGCACCTTGCAACGTAAGCTAAGCAGTAAGATCCAGAGAGATTTTCCTTCCTTCTTGCAAAGCATAAGGCAATTGTTGGATCTAGGGTAATGTACAGTGGTACTATAGAAAGCCAGAGTGTACACAATATAACACTGTGCATGTGATTTAATAATTTCATATCTAAGGTGGGTTCTTCACAACCCATAAATGTGACTTGAGTTCTTTTTATTGGTTCTTGATGTGATTTTTAGGGGTTCTAATTGTACAGTAACTCTTCCTTAAGCTCCATCAGTGTTGTCACCTTTCCCAGCTATGCGGCCAGATAAGACCAAATTGGCTGAACCAAACACAGGTCAGACGTTTCTGTTGTGCCCAAATTACTGACAGTTCTCCTGCAGATTGGGCTTCTGCCTGTAGTGAAGCAGGAAGGGGTCACCAGAAAGGGACTAGGCAGGGGACTTTCACAAGAGCAGTGAGGGCTGCAGTGAAGTTGTCTGTAAAATTTTTCTCCTAACTGCTTACACTTCTAGAGTACTTTTTATTTTTTTTTATGCAGAATGTAGAAGTAAAGGGAATATCACTGATGAGGAAGAAAAGAAATAATTGCTGTTGTCATATTAAAAGAACTTAATGGGGGCTTTCATTAAATCCGCATGACTTCTAGTTATAGCAGCATCTTCAAGAAGTTAAATTTTTAATTTCTGAACTATCTCATTGTGTTTTTTCAACTTTGTAGAACACTCAATCTTAAATGCACTGGTTCAGAAATAATACCAGGGAAAGAATCTAAAGAAGCTGTACATTATGCAGACTTCTGCAAAAGAAACCAATTTATTTAATGATTTCAATATGAAAATGAAACCTTTATTTGCTATTTATTTATTTTGAATAACTCAGCTGATAATTATTGGATGTCTGTGATGATATAAAGCTGGAACATAACACAAGTGGGGTATGTGTAATACTGATCTCTAGCAAATACACCCTAAGAACATTTCAATTAATTAGATTGAGGTCATTTTTGCTGAAATGTAGATGTGGATAAGTAAAGCACAGAAATAAAGTCTATTTGATAAAATTATATGGGACATTATTATTAGAGTTTGCATTAGTATTGTCTTTATCTGTAAAACACAGGCTGCACAAATGCTCATTTCATACTGTCTCCTTACTGGAGGTGCTCTGTCAGTAGTGGCAGTGCTCACTGCTGTATTGTTCTACTTTAGAGAATTTCTAAATACTGTAATGACAGCAACATTTCAGCAGTGGCTATGCTGTTTATGTACCATCATGGCTTTTTTGTTAATGGCACACAAGCAGTAGTTTCTCCTCAGTCTCCCTTAGATTGATCTCAAATCTATTTTAATCACTCTTTCTCTGGTGGAAGTTGTATTGCAAATAGCTGTTGATAAAAATGAACTCAGGTTCTACGGGTTTAGCATTTTAGGCAATTAGATATTTGTGTGTCCTATTAAAGTAATGTTGAGTTGGTAATATTTGTTACCTGTTTAGAGCTTTATAGATTCATTGGAATTGAGCATGCAACAGAGCACGTAGCTGAGCAACACTGAAGTAACTTTAGAAAAGGCAGATTTTGTTCTAAAAGCTTTTTCAGTTTACAAGGTGATACCTCACTTTTGTGTTTTATTTTACCTTGGTAGAGTTCAACTAAAAGTGTCTGTGTTATCCATATGTAATATAATATTAAAACTTCTCCCATGCTCTTTTATTTTCTGCGTAATGTGTAAGCCCAGGACCCCCATAAGAAGTACTAATGGGAAAGCAATACTAGGAGGAGAATGGAGGCTGAAAGCCTGACAGTGCAACCGGATTATCTTACTCCTGGTTGTGTTATTTAACATCTGTGTTCTGTTAGAACAATGCTGATGTCATATAGGAAAAAAGAATCATCTTCTGCATAATTTTTTTTTTTCACAGTGGTGTTTTCTCTCTTTCCAATCCCTGGTTCTCACCTAACTAGCTAGGATTTAGAAGAACTGCATTTGTTTTGTAAGGGTGGTTTTGTTTGTTTGTTTCTGTGCATGGGAACTAGGTCAGTACTCTGCATTGCCGGTTTGATTAGATGCTGAAATAATGCTGGTGGAGTTCAGAGGTCATGCTGCATGATTTAGCCTTACTGATTTGTCTGTTTGTGAATAAGTGATATCATTTAAAGAATTCAGAGCACTAGCTGTAGTAAACTGGGGTGCTACTACTGCATAAAGAACATATTTCTTCAGAAGACATGTCATGTAGAAGGAAGGTATTTTTAGTCATTGCTTACCTCTTAGTCCAATCTACAATTTCATGTTGCGACTACATGCTGTTTGAAGAAAAAATTGTTCTTATGACTTGCTAAACTACTTTCTACTCTCTGTGAACGTGAGAAGAAGGCTATAAGAAAGATTTTTCTGATGTGTGTGATCCACTGAAATGGAAATATTTGTGTACTTCAAATACTCCAATACACGTTTCTGGGATTTACCAGATAAATCAGTATGTTGTGTTTGTTCACATCTTCATAGTATTAATCACACATATTTAAACTGGGTACTTGGCCTTTGTAAAGATTTTAATTTTAGATAGTGAGCAGAAAATAAAATTGTTACTGAAATTGTTTAAAAAGACAACTTTTTTTTTTACTTTAATATAACATTCTGTGATTAAATATCTATTCCTGTCTCGTCTAATGCTTTGGATTAACTGGTCACAATTTTTCCTGTAATACAAATATTTTAACTGACTAAGTTCATGTTTACTTGAGTATCAATCCATATAAGGGGGAACTTAACAATGCTATTCAGATAATGGTTGTGCTAATCATTACTTGTGATTTCTAAAAGCAGCATCTATATAAAGTTATGTAATTTCAATCATCAGAAAATGAGGTTGGTATTGAATCCCATCCAACTTTGTAAATACGTATTTCATAATAAAATGCTCTGCTATTTTTATTATTAGGAACATTTCTCATCTCGATTGTTTAGTCATTGGCAGATTTAAAACAAATGCACAAGAAAAATCCTTCATTTCTGTGTACAAAGGAACTTTCTTGTAAATGCTTTGAAATTGTGATACTGCATTATGAATTTCTTCCATCACAAAAGTAGTATTGAGAAGGGATAACTAGATGTATCCTAGGTTAATTAAATTTTTTCCTGTTTTAGCAGAGTGGAACTTATTTTGGCTAGTTCTTTTGAAGGTCTCTGATTTTTTTGCCAAATCTCTTTTGTTTTGTACTTTATTATTACTTCTCAGATGTTTTTTAATAAGTTGCATATCAAAGCTTGTATGCTACTATCACATGGGATATTTAATTGATGTCTGCTCTTCTCAGGTTTACTGTAGGACTTTTTATTCAACTGCAGAGAATCCGAAGAGGGGAAAAAAAGACAAAATATCTTAGTTATGAATTCTGCTTTAATAAATGTGCTTTCTATGGATGATTCATGGATTTTGATTACATTCAATTATTTTTCAACAGCTCATGCTTCATTTCATCAAGAATTTCAATCAATGCCAACAGATTAATTATCATTCTACTGGTAGCCTTTTGTCTAATAAACAGTCGTAATGAGCATGTTCAGTCTTGGCATATATAAATGTCAGTGAAGTACTGTGAAAATAATACTAGAATTGGGTACTAGGAGTAGTCATGTTTTAGGTCTGCTTCTGAGGAGAGGAAAAAAGTGGTCTCCTATTGCTCACTACTTTATCCAGCTGAACTGGAAGCCATACTTGAAGCAGCAGGGAAGGGTCATGTTTCTTCAGTCAGGAATTTTGCAGAGCTGTGGTGAAATTCTCTAAGTCCGTTGTCTTGCCCTTGATTTTTACATGGTAGTTTACAAGCCATGTGTTCTAGAAAACTTTGAGTGGGTTTTCCTATGTTATATTTAAGTGTTCATATGTGTTCTCACTGCTAAACAGAAGATTCCCCCCACCCCACCAAAGGGAACTCTGTACTGAATGTCTTTGTGAAATAATATGGTGACATAAGTGCCCTTTTTACATTTAATTTCAAAGCAGCAGTGCCTTTTCAAACCATACATATTTCAGAAATGAGAGAACTGCCTTTTATGGCACAAAAACCACTCCAGCCTTGTATACCTTTGGACAGATGGTTCATTTATGTACTGGCAGTGTAGCTTGACTAATTGCTTCAGACCTTCCCTTTTACTGCTTTATTTGGTTAAGAAGTGGGCAGCCCTACCCGCACAGATATGAATATATGAATTGTAAATAAAAACAAAATATGGGATATGAGATCATGTTTAATCATGTGAAGAGGCTTTCTTAAATGGTAGGACAAAGTATTAAAGAGAAACAGTAAGGGAAGCCTGGATTTGAACTCCAGAGAATGCTCTGTTACCAAAGGCTGTGGTGCTCCCTGGGGATGGGTGCTCGTTGGGGTGTGCAAGGCAGAGATGTGGTGGTGATTTCCATGTAAGCAGTGTTGCTTAGCCCAGACTGCTGCAGCACTCTTCCCGTTGAGCAAATACATCCCTTTATTCATACTCTGTGAGGACTTTTTGTTCCATGACAGTTTGGTATCTTTAAAGTGAATTTGGAGACTGGGGGAGCATTGGCTCAGCTGTCCTTGTCTGTATTTCATTCTTCCACAAAAGGGACTGTTTGCTGATACTGATGTACTGTGTGATAGGCAGGGCCTGCTCTTCTGACTCATGCTGTGCTGGCCACGCATTGGCTACTGAGATTCATTTGTGATTGAATTGGCATGTAGAAACCTCTCAGCGCAGGATTCATTTCCTTTTCATTGTAGGCTACAGTGTGCTTACCCAGCAAGGGAAAATACCACTGCCCAGGGAGCTTACTTTGTAGTGTTTAGACTTTAGTATTTATTTTGACTACTGAAGATACAATTTCTGACCATTCCTTGTGGTTTCTGTGGGAACAGCCTGGTTAGCATTGCATCTGGACAAGTTCAGCTTTCCAGGTGGTATAATATAATCAAGCGAAAATGACCTTCTGCCTAGGTGAGAAGCAAATTCAGCTTCTTGTGTCTTTGCACTGTTTTCTTGGCAAGGTGCTACATAAAGACCCAAGGTAAATAGACCAAGATCCAAGAGGCAGAATGAGTCAGGATTACCCTCCCATGCTTTGCTTTTGTACCTTTTAAAATGATAGAGCTGTACTTCAAGATTTAAAATGCAAAGAAAGCAGTAGAAGAAAGCAGGTATAAGATAGTTGGTAGAATGTGAAAACTACAAATATATCATTTACAATGGAAATCTGAAAAGAATCTTTTTTGGCGTGGTTGATAAGTGTGGATGTTTCTAGCTATGTACTTAGTGAATAGATTTATTTACAGTGTAACCATAGTGTTTCAATCCCTCACAACAATGCAAGTAGTCTTTGAAAGATATTTTTTTTTATGCAGCAGGGTTTTTAATGTTTAAGTTTTGTGCAAAGATGAAAATACTGTCTATTGCTTAAAAGGAAACTAATGAGATAATATTATATGAGGCTTCCTGAGATTATTTGTTGAATAACTCTGGCTCTGCATATTGAGCATAAGCAAGTTTAAATATAACTATTACTGTAGTCCTACTTTCCTTTCTTGGTAAAGCAGTGGTATTTTAGTTAGTCTATTGGGTACTGCTGTGCTGAATGGAATTCAGTGTTAGAAAACATCAGGGTGCCTCTTGCATGGTATAATATACAGAACAGGAATTCTTCACATCAGCAGTCTATCCATACCAAGCACAGAAAAGGAAGAACAAATATTGCTACCTAGAATCTAATAGGAGATGGAAGGAGGAGAAATGAGAGCAAGATAATATCTGAAGGTGTTTTCAAGGAGCGTTTAGAAGGGCTGCTGCTGTGAGGTAGACTGTATCCAAGATAAACATTTCATTTCAGGGCACATCACCTTTCACAATAGATAAAAATATTAGAAACTCTGAGATGGATGGTAATGTAGGTTCTCAATTGAACCTTTGCTGTACTCTCTTTTTTTTTTTATCACTTGTATACATTGATAAAAATATAATCAGGGTTGGGAACTGTGAAACGTTTAAGTAGGATGAATATAATACCTAATGCCTAATAAAGCTGATACTTAGCAGATAATTACAATATTAAAATACAGAAATGTATTGTGAGATATGAAGTTTTATCTGGTACAATAATAGTATGTCTTCACAGTGGCAGGTTACATGATCAGAAATTCTGAATAAATGACTGGAGATAAACGTTATTCTTCAGCTTTATAATTTAATGTTTTTGTCTGAAATCTAAAGTCATGATGTTTTGATTGAAATGGTTTGGTTTATGTCTTCTTTAAAGAGTTGTGGTTTTTCTTTGAACTTGAATTTTGGTTTTGGCATCCTAATTACTTAGGCTGATGGAAAATTGAAGCTGACCCTCACTAAAAGATTTGCTGAAGCCTTTTCTTTGAAAGCTGGTTGTGTCCCTATTCCTTCCAGTAGTGATCTGAAACTTGCCAAGGTTTCGCTTCTTCAACTTTACTACTATCTACTTAAGCTTTGTTCAATTTGGAACATCCTAAAACTTTGCAAATGTTTGCAATCCTAACTGATATATGAGGAGAGTACACTAAAAAAACTAATGCTTTATTTTTGGTAAAATCTATACAGTGCACTTTTTCATTAAATCATAGAATCATATTTGTTGTTACCACACTTCATACTCTGCTATTACTTGATAGAAATTTTGAGGCCCTTTTTTTTTCTTTTTTTGAGATTTAATAGTTTTAAGATATTCCAGATAATCTTAATTTTTTTATTCAATAACTTGTTTTATGATATATAGAGAAACAAGAATTCAACATACCATTTTTTCCCCCATATTTGTACTCTAAGTGTTGCATACTTTATTATGGAGAAAATGATAAATTCAATAATCAATAAAAATGTTCAGTACATTCAAAGTATGCATAAAGCTTAAAAAGTAATGCACCATATGGATTATGGTTTATAAACAAAATCTATTTTTTCCAACCTCCTTAAGATGCTACTTCAGTCACTTTATGTTCTCAAAGTTTTGTTGATCTTGCAGAGTTCTAGGTTGTATTTTTTTTTTTAATTGCCTCTAATCTTGGTATGCCAATTAAAGATAACAATTCCAGTGGCTGTGCCCAAATTTTGCCTATGAAGAACCTGGTATTGAGTATCACTACTGAACCTAGACTGCTACTTGAATATGTATTCAATTTAAGCACCTTTACTGGAGTAATTCTTATTGCCTGACAGATGCTTAGTTGAAATGCCAAAAGACTTTTCCTCATGTGCAACATGGTTGTATAATATCTGCTTTATCAATAAAGCACATCTGCAGATCAGCCGCCTCAGGTATCTGAAGAGACCAAAAGACCTGATACATTAGGAGTTTTTCTTGGTATTGGCAAATGAACAATAAGTGTATTGTACCATAGGCTAACATTTTCTTACTGGCTTATAACAAGTTTACTACAAATGCAAAATAATCGCAGACAGAATTGATATTATGCTCCTGTGAAGAACAGACAATAAGACTCTGACATTTCAGGATGGCATTTTTTTTTCTCTTTTATGTACGTATACAAAAATTGTGAAAATGATTCTCCCTAACTTTTTTTTTTTTGTCTCAGTAGAAAAGTGTTAAATCTGCAAGGGATAACAGACTTAAATGAAACAATGCTACTTTTTATTTTTATGACTTAGGTTGTGTATCATATTACATAGTTCTCTGCTCTTTCTAGAATTAAACCTTTAAGTTACTACAAGTATGGTATCCATGTAAAAATGATTATTGAAATGTTGTAATTACTTGGAGGAATGTAAACCAGAATGATGGTTTTCTAATTAAGTTTTTGCCTTCTAGAGGAGAATGGGGATGGAGAAGAAACTGAAGTTCCTACTTAAGCAGCGTTTGTTAGACAGAATCAATTGAAAATTGACTCCAAGCTCCAGACTCAGACACATTTTAATGCATGTCTGAGTGCTTTTAAACCCCATTGACCAGCTTATAAATGATTAAAATACTTTCCCTGCAGCATATGGAAGGTCTATTTATCATTATATCCTTTTGATGGCTCACAGTTGTAGTGACAGGATGAGGGGCTTTAACCAGTTTGCAAATATCAGATAACCTTCCTGTCAACTGTGTTGCAATACAGCAAATAATAGAATTTTGCTAATATTAGTCTTTATACTTGCAAAATAGTACTGGCTGATTGCCTGTTATAAGTGGCACTGTGAGGTGTGTAACTAAGTCAGGTATGCCACAGGACACAATTTGAGATCTTGCTTCCAAAACCATTAATACATTACTTTCGGGTGATTTTATACGTAAATACTTTAAAATAAAAAACTGATAAAATTCTGTACTAAAACAGAGTGGGCAGTTGCTGGCTGGTACATACAGCTGGACAGAAATTAAGACCTTGAATCGTTTTTTAATTATTTTTTCAGCTGTTAATTTCTGCTTGTTTTGAAAGCAGAATTTTCATTAGAGATTAAATAAATGAGTTAAGATTTGATTTTAAGACTGCTTTTTTAGGAGTCTTAAATTCTTCATCCAGATAGAAGTCAATACAAATACTCATAGCGTTTTCAGCCACAAAATCAGGTTCATTTTAATTAGTTAAAAATACCTTCCTAGCACATCTTCCAAAAACTGAACAAGGCTTTCTCCAGTTAGCAGCTCTGTTTTTTGTTGACCTGAGGTGTCTTGGTTTAGCTAAAGTGAATCATCTATTTTGTTGTTTGATGAACCTTTGTTACCATTCTAAAATAGTCAAGTCCTGTTTGAAATGGGAATGTAATTGTGAGACATTAATCAAAAAAGTGATTTTTAAACATTTTGTCGGTGATGCTAGAGACAATGCATACAGTGGAGAGGTAAAAGCAAGTCAATGGAGATTTCCATTATACTGAACATTCTTCTCTTAAGTAGAGAATTTATTTCAGTAGCCATATGGATCTGTGTATTTCCCCATTGAATCATCTCAGATGTGGGTAATTAACCTTAAAGAAATCTGTTTGTGAGCAGAGATCATGGCATCTGCCTCTTGATGTTTCTTCATTAAAATGACAAAAATGAATGTTTCTTTTGCTGATTTGGAGAGCAGTGTATGGTGTGGATCCTCACTGTGCCTTGTGCAGGTGGCAGGATCCTGCCCGGCCAGGCAGAGGTGCAGTGCCCTAGAGGGGTTTTGATGGCAAACCTTCTCTGGAAAGAGGATATTAAGAGAGAAATGGGACTGGGGTGCTCTGAGATGCTGCTGTCCCTTACATAGAGCTTGACTGAGTCTGAGATGACATTTAGGGTGAATACACTCCAAGTGGCCATACAATTACTTTTTCTTTACCTCATTCTGTTATTTCTAAGTTGCCTTCCCTTTGCCTTCTGCTGTTTTTTGCAGGCCAAGCACATATCACGAAAAATACCATTTTCTATCAGATTGTGTGCAAGTCCTAGGAAAAAAATATTTCCATTTACAAAAAAGGGAATTAGGAAACAGTTCCAGAAACAGCAACTGTAACACCATCGCTACCACAAACTGTTAAGAGCTCCATTTATGAGTGCAATTAAGCATATGGATAGCTCAGGTTTCGTCATCAGCCCATAATGGGACAATGCTGTTGAGGCAGATTCAATCTAAATCTATAACAGTAAAGTTGGTCTAAGATGTAACCCTTTAATATGTCTGGAAATGAGACGTTGTCAAACTGCTGCTATGTTTGGCAACATTAGCCAATGAAAAGATACCTTTTTATGCACCTGGGAAAATGATAGCTGACAGATACACCTGGTGTATGCAGGGCATTAAATGCTTCAAATTTATCAAAAGTAACTGGGGATGGAGAGCTGGTGGCTGGCAGAGGAGGCAGTGCTGTCCTTCTCGTTCAGTTTCTCTAGCAGTAAAAGCAGCAAAGGAAGAGAATATTTTTGTTTATGGGATGAGACCAGACTGTTCAGAAACATTATACACAGAAACAGTAAGGGCAGGAATTGCACCAAAATCTTTGTATTCTGTATGTTAACAGATATTATCGCAGATACTGAGCTTTGGTACCCAACAGGAACGAGCAGTTCTGTCCCTATTTGCATCTGTGCAACTGTTTGACAACCAAGTAATTGTTAACATTTTTATTTTTGCTTAAAAAAAAAAAAAAACAACAAAAACCCACTGCAGTTTGAGAAGGATAAAAACCAGTATTTTCCATTTGATAGCTTCAAGTACAACTAAATAGATAGATTTTTACTCATTAAATTACTGGTTTCTGTTTCTCCTTTTGTGGAGTTTGTGGGATTTGAATGAGAGTGTCTCATGGTGGCTTTATTGTTGAGGGGGAAAAAGAAAAGGAATCACTAGGATTAGCATATTTTGTTATAAAATTTGTTTTTTTTCCTTGCTTCTCAGGCAATAATCATATTTAGCAACTTTTGTAGCTGTAGACCAGATTGTGTCAGAGAACAAACATCTATGGGGGTGGATCTCATAAAATTCCGCTGCTTGCTGAAGTAGAAAATGAGTATAATCAACAATAGGGCTGTCAAACTGAGGCATACCCATAGAGCCGTGGGTTCAGTGGGTATGTTATCTCTCTCTCCTGCAGTATAAATCTAAGGCATACTATTTTACAGTAGTATTTTCTGATTAGCAGTACAAAAATATTGCACATAAAAAGTGATCTTGAAATAGACTAGTACCATATCCTTACATTTTGGACCTCTAGACAACAAATTTTGTATAATAAATTCCCTATTTACTAGCCACATTTTACAGTTGTTATTCACACTCTGACTATTCTTACTCTTTTCTTGCTCTTTCTGTTTACAATTCAATAAGGCCTCTCTCTTTAGATTCACTGTTCTGCCAGAGAGGTATCAGAAAGCAGTAGCTGGCACACCAGTTGAACCCATAGGCAAACTGAGTTATTAAAAACCCCTCTGGCAACTTGCTAGCAAACCATTGTGACAGGAATAATTCTACATATGAGCAGAATAGAGCAGTAATGTTTAATAAGGCAGATTGTTTCAGTGCTTCTCCAGTCCTTTTCACAATATCATTGTGAAAATCTGTAGGTAATGTAGCTCCTTCATCTTAGTGTGACTTCAGATGCTCTGAATTCCATTTAAAGTCAACAGAGCTACTGCTATTGCTTGGATGTTGGTGAACTAGTTGGAACAGTTAAGCACATCATGTAAATAAGAGTATGCACACAAGTGTTCAGTGAGCAGAGATGTTTTGAAGTAGTTATGACACAGTTTTGCGCTCGTATATGAAAATTGCTGTTTTTGTAGTTTGCATGAATGAAATATACCTGGATTCGTGAATGATGTGTGTGTTGTTGTGCTGTTTTTTTTGGTTTTTTTTGGTTGTTTTTTTTCTGCTTAGGCTTTTTCTTTGTTTTGGAACTTTTTTTCTAAATTCCAAATTTTTGTACTTTTAGTTATCAACTACATACAGGATTGAAGTGTGGTGCTGTCAAGGCATTGAATGAAGTTTATTCCTGGCAGTAATATGTTAATTTTTGTTTGCCTCGAAGTAATCACTCAGGATTGAGATGTGCTAATGTGAAAATTAAGTGGAGGGTGTAATGCCCATCAGTGAATTTGAAAATCATTATGTTATCTGAAGTGTTTCCTTCATGAACCTTGTAAGAGCTTGTCTACACAGGAGCTATTTTAGAACAGCTATTCAAGAGGGGGAGTATTCAGAATAAGGTTTGCCAAGCATGGCACTGTTCTAGAGAGAGATGTAGAGTCTACAAACTAGTCTCAGTCAGAAAGAATTCTCAGTTGCTGAGGAGAAGGGGGGAAAAAATAAAACTAAATTATTTTTTTCTTCCGATTCATATTGTTGAACAGAGTCCAGTACTAATTTTTAATTTAACTAGATAGAGAAACTGATTTGGCCTCAGCATTGGCTGCCAACTGCTGTAACAATTTTGCATGGCCTGATAGCTTTGTCAGAAGTTGGGAGCATCTTTTCTCATTTTTAAGGATCTTGTTAATGGATTTGTGGCCACACAGAGCTTCATTGCTACCCTTCTTCTCTTTGAACAGCCCTGCTCTGCAAGAGGCTACATTAGTATTAATGGAACAACTTGAGTGAAAAAAAATAAGTCCTGCTCAGTTCAGGTAGGTTGTAGGATCTGTCTTTAGATGGGACTATAGGAAAAGCGAAAAAAGAAAATAGTAGCTTTTCCCCTTTCATGTTTCTTATTTGGCTGAGCTGAATAAAAATTGAGATTTTCAGTCGTACATGATCCTGATGAAAAGTGAAATCTCACCATTTTGTGTGAACATTTTTGCACACCTTCACAGTAGGGATTTTCCTTAATGCCTTTTGCATTAATGACTGTGACAGGAACTCTGCTTCCAGCAGGCAGCTTCAAGTGGTTAAATCAATAATAGAAATAGTTTAAAAATACTAATCCACCGCTGCTATGTGAACATTCTCTGCCCAGCCTGCAGACTGTGTATGCAAACAGATAATGGTGGGCATCAATAATTTTTAATGTTGAATTTTCCATATCTAAATTTTCAGTAAATAGCTCTTCAGATAATTTAATTTTTCAGAGGGCAAAAGTCTAGTCAGACACATGGTGTGTAACCATATGCTAACAGAAGTGATTCATTATCATTGATGAAAGAAATTCAACCAGTATGAATTGGCAGTTGATAATTTGACATATGCAGCTAGGGAATGAATAGGCACAGAATTTTTTGCATGTGAATTCTTTTCATTATACCAGAGAAATGTGGGTAGCTGAAATTAAGTGGTGTGGTACTTTTGTCAGGAGCTGTTCCCCATCTCTAGTAATTAGAAATTTTGCATTAAGTTACTATAATTGACTTCTGAAATAGGATTAGAGTAAAGAATAGAGAGAGTGAATTGGGGAGCATATAAATAATATCTGATAATTACAGCAGTAGCATGAAAACTGTATTTGGTTGAAATAGTGTAGTTCCTCTACAGGTAGTGAAGACTTAGTTTGCATTTGACTGAGTGTTGATTTGGCTGATAGGTACTCAGGGTGATGAACCACCACAGGTTTAGTGGCCTCAGATAAGTGGAACACGAGTTACTCTTGGCACACCTGTGCTGTACAGCAGAGCATGCTGGAGTGAGATTTTCCATCCACTAAGCTGCACAGCATCTGTGCTTTTAAGTGTGTTAGGTCCCACTGATGCTCTGGGGAAATGTGTATGATGGGTCATAGGAGAGGTGTCATACAGTTACAGTACTGCAGCAATATACCTTTTGCTTAGCTGCTTCTGGGCATGGGAACTGTAGAAAAATTGTCATGAGTATTAAAATAGCTTTGCCTATATTTTTCTTCACTGGAAAAAGGACAAGTGGGCTGTCAGTCTAAACAAAAATGCATCTACTTTTTAAGCCAAAAAGATGAGCCTTTTTAAAAAAACAGAACTCTGTTTATTTTCTGAGTTGGCTAAGTAAATAACATGTAACTACCCTCCTGCCCATCTCCAGTTATATCCAATGCACCTTTTATTGCTGGCTTGTATATGGGCTAATTCAAGTGATCTTTGCAGTTCAGTGACTACCCTGTTAACAAGGAGCAATATAAATATACATAGCAGAAGAGTTACGTTCTTCAGGCAAAAGGTGCTGTGTAACCTCCCCCTCCTACACACTTCCTGACCATTATTTATGATTTTTGCTTTGAAAATAGTTTATCCCATAATTTGCCTTTGAGTGCATTCAGTCCGTGCTTTGATCAAAGAGATTAAGAAGATGTGGGTTTTGGATGTGGTCCCCAGACGAAGATCACAAGGACTTCATGAGGGCAAGGGGAATCAGAAATAATTAAGAAAAATGTCAAAGTACAATACTGCAAAGAAGCTCACCTTTTTGTAAACATTTCCCAGAAGGAAAATGAAAATCAGTCTTGGTCCGTGTATTCCCAGTGAATCTCTGCCATATTAAAACCCAGAGCAGGACTTAGAAGACAGAAATAATATAACCAGGCTTCCACTATAGGGAATTGAGGCATTAGTTCATCATTTCATCCAAGGTACGGTCCAGACTTTTCCTCATTGGAGAAAAAAAAAAAAAAAAAAAAATACAACCAAGAAAATCCTTTCTATTTTCAAATAGACGAAGGGGCTGTCACATTTTGCCTTTGCTTTTATCACAGAAACACATTTTCATATTTATGGGAACCAGCAATCTGATTCCATCAAAAGGAAGTCCGTATATCATCTGCTTTTTATATCTGTTAGGTAGTCATGCATGGCTTTTCACTGTTAAGGAGTTAGTCAAGCATATAATAAGTAGATCACTGACAGTTTAAAACTATTTCTTTCTGAAATGATGCATTGTCAGTTGACTGGAGACAACTTATTCTGGGGATTTCTCCATTTTTCTCAGTATGCCTTAAGTTTTGGCCATTGACTTTGAAGTTCAAAAGTATATATATTCTTCCCAACAAAATTAAAGCTCAATAAGAAGTGGAAGAATTTGATGCGTGCATGCAGTGCTCTCTACTGTGAAATTTTATATTTTCTTTGAAAACAAAACATTTATTTAAAAATTGTAGGTTAACTCCACATTGAAATTTAACTCCAGGTATTTTTACGTCTGGGGTTTAGCAGTGCTGTTTCTTTTTTTGCTAAATAGCTTGTCGTGGGATCGTGGAGTACACTGAAGAGAGGCAGGTGACTGGGCAGCAGTGTGTGCAGCCAGCCAGCCCTGGGCAGTCAGGCTGTGGTACTGGTGCTTTGGAGAGCTCTCTGGTTTCCCAGTTGCTGCCAGGTGTGCAGAGGCAGCTAAGTGCTGTGTGTATGTCTCTGTTGGGCAGGGAGCTGTAGCCCAAGCCAGTGCCTGCTGTGCCTGGGCCTCTGAGGTGTTTTTGCAGGATGCCTGAGCTGCTGTGAGCAGCAGAGCTGGCTGATATGTAGCTAATGCTGTCCTGGGTAAAATGCTTAGTGGCTGCATTGGCAAATACATGTGTCTCTGAGCATGTTTCAGCAGATCTGCTCGCTGCCGCCTTCTCATTTTGTGTTTTGACATCAGAGAGCTCTAATACTTTGAAACATTGTGCTACTAACAGAGTTCAAACCATTTTCCAATTACATCTCCAGAATGACAGGAACATTTGGTAACAGAACACACCTGGGCCTGCTTCTGGAGTGGCTGCAAAACCAAGAAGGTCTGGGAAGATTAGTTCTGAATTCTTGTGTCTCAGTTTGGATTTGGATTCTTTGTTACTCTGCCTCAATATTTGAGCCAGCTAGCTTTGCTGAGAAGTAGAGATATATCTGGAAAGCATTCCTAGTTAAAAATGACTATGCTGTTAAAAAAAATTCTCATAGGGTGATGCTTTACTTGTAAACTTACAGTAAATCATGGCTACATTGGAAGTTCAGCAGCTTGGGCTAGTTTTGTGCAACTCCGTGCTGGGGAAGTTCTGTTATCTGTCATAAACAGTTGCTGCTAAGTTCTTACTTCTTTCAGTGACAGTTAAATTAAAATGTGTCTGTGATGGTGGGCTTGCCTGTCCGGTTCTAACTAAAAGTATGTAGGTTGGTCCAGAAGTAGCTCCTATGGATACAAAGAGCTCAATATCACTATTTGATAGAGCAAATTCTCAGTTTCAAAGCCCTATTTTTCAACATAGTCATCACCATTAGCTATACAGTTTCATGCTTTTAGGGGAAAAAAAAAAAGCATTTAGAATACCTGTTCATTATTAAAGCAGATAAACGCAATGGTTCTCTAATTTCATTAAATGTATTTCCATCCTTCAAAGGATTGCTTAACATGCAATTAGTCTCTCAAATAGAATGAATGTCATAATAATGGTCTTATTGAAAGTAGAGCTAAGAAAATACCTGTTGACTTTAAAATCTCTCATATTTAACAAGCAATTCTGATTCATTTTATTATAGGTTAATGATTATTTTTAATGAGAGATTAAGTGTGTGGGTTCATTATATGGCTTTGCGAAGGTCAGTGCAGTTGTTTTGACTAAAATCTACTAAAAAGTTAATAGACTGATATTTAGGACAAGAACTAGTGACAAACTTCATTGGGGTGCTGAAAACCCTTCTGAACAGTAGAACTTATTGAAATAAATTTCAGGATTATTTATTTATTTATTTTTATGAAATAATAGTAATGGATTAAAACTTTCTATGCCTGTTCTACTCGCTTTGTTAATGCTGGTGACTACCAGTGAAATGCAGTGCTGTGGGGAGAAAAGAGCTGTGCTGCATGTACCTTCTCCAAACCCATTTTTGTTGTATGTTTGAGAGCGACCACAATGTAATAAAAATATCAAGGCAGGCTTTCTTTTGGGGGAGTGTTCTGCAATAAAACTTATCTTCAGAAACAAACTAGTCCAAACACTGGATGTTTGCAGGTTTCCCTTTAGGAAATAAAGGATAGACATAAAACCTATAAGAGAAGAAAGTCACTCAGTGAGGTAGGTATGCTTACACAAAACAAAAGGGAATTAGTTGTGGAGGATATTGTTTAACCTCCCCCCCAGCAGCTCAGCTGCATCTAGCTACTCGCTCACCCCTGAAGTGGGATGAGAAATAGAGACATGGAAAAGTCTGAGAACTCCAGGGTTGGGATAAGGACAGCTTACTACGTAAAGCAAAAGCAAACAAAACTTCTTGGTTTCCCAGTTGGCAGGCAGGTGTTCAGCCACTCCAAGGAAAAGTTAGGGTTCATCATATGTAGCAGATTCTTGTTGATACCCAACCTGAACCACCCCTGGTACAACTTGAGGCCATTATTTCTTGTCCTATCGCATACTTACATGGAAGAGAAGGCTAACCCCTGCCTCTTCACAACCTCCTTTCCAGGTAGTTGTAGTGAGCAAGAAGGTCAATCCTGACCGTCTTCCAGACTATGCAATCCCAGATCCCCCAGCTGCTCTGCATGAGATGCATGCTCCGGATCTTCACAGCTCCATTGCCCTTCTCTGGACACGCTCCAGGGTCTCAGTGCTGGTCTTGTAGAAAAGTACATGAAGTGCGGCCTCGCAGTGCTGGGTTCAGAGGGACAGTCAGTTCCCTAGTACTGCTGGCTGTACTGTTTCTGATGCAGGCCAGGTTGCTGCTGGCCTTGGCTACCTGGGCACATGACTGGCTCATGTTCAGCAGAGCATCAGCCAACACCTTCAGGTCTTTTCCTCCATGTAGCTTTTCAGCCACTCTGCCCCAAGCCTGTAGTGGTGTTACATGGGGTTTACTCAATCTGTGGAAACTGTGGTGGTAAGAAAAGTGTTTTCAAATATTCTGTAACTGAATATTTGCAAAGCTCCTTTTGCTAATCATAGATTCTTATGTATAGGTAACTCATTAGTGTACTTTCCATACAGCTGTGTGCTGTGTTGTTGTTGCTTTAATCTGAGGAAGCTATGTGTGCTGCAGAAGAAATGGAATCAGTCACAGAGCAGTACTCTTTCCCTGCCAGCAACAAACCCACACTGGCTGTGACTTCTGGTCCTGCTGTACACAGCATTCTTTCTATTGCTTTTGTGAGGGATGGCTCTAAGAATGTGACAGCAAGTTAGCTAGCCCTGTCATAGAGGTACAAAGGTAAGGTGAGTAGAGTGTGCTTGATTGGCCTTAATTGTTTGTTTAGTATGCTTGCTTGACCATCCTGCCATTCAGTGATGAAGATAATGCTCTCTAAGCTTCTTATTGGCTTAAAAAAAAAAATAAAAAGCCAACAGCAAAACAAACACAAATGTCATAAAAACCACACACGTGTTTTCCCAGGACTTAACAGCGGTTTAACTTAGCATCAGGAGTGCATGTAGTCATTGGCCTTTGAGTTCAAGCTTCCTTCAGTGCCATGGCAAGGAAGTGTGGTAGATGTGGTAGGCCACAATAATATCTGAGCATAGATGAGGTGGAAAAGATCTTAAAACACAATAAAAGAACCACTGAAATACATCCTAAAGAGTTGTGCCTTATATTATTGTTGGAACTGGTTAGTGAAGGCTTGCTATGACATCAGTGAGCACTTCTTATGTTTCCAAATGCACAGTTTGCATAGAGAATCCTTAATACATCAGTTTTATTATGAAGATCAGAGAAAGATCCACTTTTCCACAGCACTGTAATTTTTTTATTCCATTTCATTTGCTTTTCCAGCAGAGAAGTTGTAGCCTATCATTGACCAGATATATATTTCTAAGCAGAGTGCATTAATACGCTCTGTCTCCTTAAAACTGTGAAGTGTGTACATTGTATGACTATACTAGTTAATCCAAAACAAAAATTAAGTAAGGTTTTTGTATATAAGAGGAAAACTGAACGTGAAATTAAAATGTAAATCAAAAAGTAATTGGCTTTTTGTGCGTAGTTTAGATAAGATTTACTTTTGAAGAATGGCTTTGTGTTTTAACACAGCAGGCCAGACACCATGTGGCACACTTGCACTTAATAATGGCAACCAATCTAGACCATAAATATTGCAAACGATGCCATTTGAATGAGGAGCCCTATGAACCGTAATAAAAACCCCTGTGATTAATTCTAAAACTGCTCTGTTCATATTAGACCTGTGGTGGCCTCCCTGATGAGATCAATACAGCGTAGCAGAGTGATTCTAATAGAAGTGTTATTATCTTTTAATCTTCAGGAGAACGCTAACTTTGAGAATTCTTCAGCGTTCTGGCTGCTTATTTTCTCAGAACAACCTTGAAGGCAGTTGTTTTCTGAAATGAAGATACATTAGAGTCTTTTCAGAGATTTATCAATAATACGACACGGTCGCCGTTTGTGGAGCCACCAGCTAAAAGGCACATTTGTGCGCTGAGACTCACAATTGGTCACAGTGACCTTCCCTGTCAGCCTCTATTTTCTCAGCAGACAAATGTCTACAGTGAATGAGGAGTAAAGGACAGGGACGGGGTTGTGGGCAAGGGGAGTGGCACAGTGCAGCATGGTGCTCTCCAGGCTGCCAGGAGCAGCATCTTCCTGAAGCCTAGGTTGCATAGATTATGTCTAGACGCTTGTCTAGCGCACCTTTCTCTCTGTGGGCTATTGGCAATCCTAACTGAAATCCATGGTTTGTAATGAATTTTCAATATCAAGGGAAACAAAACTGTAGCAGCAATTGCTATAATGAGGAATATCTGGCAAGTCTGCGAGGAGACATTGTCATTTGAATATTCCGCAGAAAATCAAAAGGCAGGACAATTTGATTATGGTGCTTACTGTATTTTTGCAGGAAGTAAGTTGAAAATACTCATTAACTTGTAAGTGCAGCAAGTTTGGGATAAGCATTCATTAGTTTGTTGGGGTTTTTTTTCCAGTTGATGGGGTCAGTGTCACTGGCCACGTCCTGAACCTTGTGAAGAAATGATTATCCTGACCAGATTTTGAGGTTTTTACAGTTCATTTAGGATGTTATCAAATATGTGTATATACAGCCTGCTCCATATGAGCAGCTATGAGCAGATTGAGACAACAGCAAATAAGTAAAATGGAAATTCTTTTGTTCTTGCTTGTCTCTGTCCATAGGAATGTAAGTGTGAATTTGAAGCATTTGGCTTACAAATCTGATTTCTGTGGAAGTTTTATACAAGCATGAAAAACAAAAAAAATTAAGCTATTCCATATAGTGAAATGTGCAGCTAGTGTGTCATGCAGAAGCTGGCAGTCAGAAAAGCTGTCTGCAGACAGTGTGCTGGGTACTGCTAACAGCACATGCACGTGGATGATCTGTGGAGTGTGATAAACCAGAGCAAGAAAAGTTGTGTGAGCGAAGATATATTGTCTTCATTTCAGACTTCCATCTAGCTTAACTATTAAGAGTCAAGATTAAGAAAGCTAGCCTTGCTTTGACTGGAGTCTTTATCTCTTATCTGCAGTATCAGTTACTCATTTCAGCTCATTTGTGAACAGGTTTATGTTTGTTTGAGTGGCTTAGGATGCTCGAAGGATAGGTGCTCTAAGACTGGTACAAAAAAGCCCACTTTCCTGGGGGCAGACACCAGTACAGCTCTATTTTAGTGCTCTGATAGCAGGCTTTCTTCTGGGAAAGCTCCTTGCACGTACTGCTTGTTCCTAGAAGTGATGATTTAGGTGTCTCACCTTGGAGCACAAATTGAAGTGCGCTGGCTCTCTTTGGGAGTGCCTGCAGGGTGGAGTAGCGAGCTTGCTGTATGTACATGTAATAGCCTATTGTGCACTACCTGCTGTGTGTTTTAAGAGCATTGCAGCCTGTACGTTAAAGCTCTGATGTTTGCTTTGAATTAATGTGAATCGGAACTTCTTTGTGTCATCCTTTTGAGGATGTATCACTGGAAGAGATGTCATTTTTTTTTGGTTTGTATTTGTTCTCCCCTCCAACAGCAGCAGCAGCAACAACAAAAAAGAGTAAAAGGAATTGTGGTGCTGCTAGAGGGTGGCACTAGAAGTCTTTATAGTGTGTCACTTTTGTTTTGGCAGCATTAGTTAATGCCATTGGAAAAGGTATCATACCAGGTGAGTTCCTCATCAATGAAATTCATCCACTGTGTTTTAAAGTTTTGCTGTGTAGTTTTTTACTTTTAAATGCTATTCTTTCTGCATTAAAGACAGAAAGATTGAAAGGCCTGTGTTTAGAAAAAAGAAGAAAATCACCATCAGACACTGTTAATGATGTTAAATGTCTTTGCAAATGTAATTCTCATCAGTTTTTTTTTTTTCTCATTTAATTGAATTAGGATGGGAACCAAAAAATGTTACTTTCATGTCCTTAACTTTGCATAACAGCTAAGTTGTGGTATGTTTCTCTGGAACAGTTTTTTGTGTATGTTATTTGTACTTGGCAAAGGACAATTCTGCATATGAATTGTAATTTATATTCATACTCTTGCTTCAGGTCTTAAATTTTAATCATTGTTAATTAAAATATATTTTCTTCAAGCTCCTTTTCATACTCAACATACTAATACTCATGCAAGCTGTTAAACTATAAGTCCTTTTGGAAGATGTTTTCAGGAGCTATACTATTCTGAAAATGGAGATTAAAATGTTCATCTGCCTTCTGCTAAATACCCAGTAAATGCTGGAGAGAGATGCAGTGTACTTGAACCTATGCTTGAAGTAGCTCAAGATTAAGATTAGGGACAAACAAATACCTTCCTACCCAAGGCTCATGGGAAATCCAGGTGGAAGAAATGCAGTTTAATTAAGGCATAATTTTTTAAATGTCATTTCTATTGAAGCATGTGGCAGAACTTCAGTGGCTTACCTGAATTCCACTGCCTCATGCTAGCAGTGTCTTTCTCTTTGTTTTTCCAAGCTCATAAAGAGACTCTTTTAAGAGATGTCACTGAAGTCATCTTCTACAAATCTAACAAACTTTTTTTTGTCTCTTTTCTGAGCTTGCTGTTATATTTCTAAGTCTTGTCTTGCTAGGAGTGTGCTGAAAGTCACATCTGGGAGGTACAATATAGACTAAATCTGAAGCTATTCATTCTAAAAAGGAGGAACTATTATCATACACAGTTTTTACCTTACCACAGTAAGAAGGTTTTGACATCAGTCTTTTAAATTCAAGTTCTTGAAAGCACATGTAAACACCTGAGAATTCAGAGTCACACTGTCTTGTGGCTTATGGTTTGTGCTTCCCTTTACCACTCCCTTTCACCCTCACATCCTTTCCTCCATCCACCCATTATCACTGTCAGAGCTACAGTCATTTGGTTTGTTGTGTCATGAGTGTGTGGCCATGAGATCCTGGATGTTTCCTTGTTGTGAAACACATGAATGCATATTGATAAAGATCTGAAAGGACCTGTAGATCTCCCAGCTCCAACTTGATGCAATACAGACTTGATTCTCTCTGAAGTGTGCAAAAACACACTTGACTTGAATGGCAGAGCAAAGAGATGCAATTTCAATCATTTGTGCTAAAACAGATTCACAGCTTTTTTGAAGATATGAAGATGTGTGTTTAAAGTTGTTCCAAAGCTTACAGTCCCTTTTGGAATATTAGCTAGAGAGAGAAAAAACAAACAACAGCAGCAAAAAATCCAAACCTGTATCTCAAGTGAATTTATACTTCATTTCATTTAGAAATAAAAATTCTGGAGAGTAGACCATTCTACTCATATAAGTTCAAGTAATTGTAATCTTTCAGAGAATACTGCTAACGTTTCTCCAAGAAAGAGGAATCCTTTCTTCTTCATTGTCGTGGGAGATTTACATTCATACGTGGACAATGTCACAAATGACTGGGAGATAAAAAAAAAAGGAAAAGGTTTATCCTCCATATTTAACATTTTGTGATGAGGTACATTTCACTGATTTGATGCTGGGACCGAGGTGCTGCATTAGCTTTTTAATGTAATCTCAAAGATTCAAAATGTTTACTTTGATCTTTGTGTTCTTCTGCAAATCTTCAGCACTTTTATCAGCTTTACACATGTCAGCATCCAGAGACTTCTGTAAGTCAAGTTAATGTTTTAGTGTGGGTTTTCTTTGTTAGTGAGGAAGCTGGTTCTGACCCTAATTTCTGATGTTTGCCATGTATTGAATCTTCATCCATGAATTATGAGTTGCTGTATTAGATGGCTGTGGTGATGATCCATTAAGCTTTCAAGCAAATTAGAATTTTAAAGTTAAGCACACTATTGGCATTTTTGTTTTTTATGTCATATTTTAAGGAACTTTAAAATTATTGTCATAGCTATTTATTGAGCTTCCAGGTAAAGGCATTTGAAAACACCTGAGCTTTTTTTGCATGTAATATGTCTGTTCCTTGTGAATGGGGGAATTTAAGTGGGATTTAGCTCTAATTGTTGTTACCTTTTTTACTAAAAGCAAAATATTTAAGGCAAAATATCTAAGAAATTGTTATTAAACACAGTCCCTCAGAATCAATTATGTTTATATATTAATCAGTGGTGAAGACTGACAGAATGACTAAGCAGCCCAGGAAATATAAATAAAACTCACTGCAGTTGGGTACTCTGGCCTACCTGTCACTTAATATAGCTTAAGTACAGTGGTAGTAATTCAGGGCAAAGTGACGAGAAAAAAGTATAATCAGACATACAACTCATTACTGGTTGCAGGACCACCATCCCTAACACTCAAGCAACAGCATATAGTATCTGCTATAGTGGGTGTCAGTGTTGTGGAGACAAATGAACAAGATGGTGGGCTGTGGCCTTGGAAAATGAGTACTGTAGTGCTGTTAATAGACACTGCAGTGTTAGTGGAAAATAAATGTGTGTTCATACATGTAAGGAAGGCACAGGGTATTGCACCTATGAAAGAATGTAAGTGCCCCAGAACCTGTTGAAAGCACAGTCGGTTTGGTTGCAAGCATAAGAATTCTAAATTGTGTTGAAGACGATTTCTTGAAGCAAGTGAATGATGAGCTGAGTTCACCCAAAACAGAGAACTGGTCAAATATATAAAGGGCAGTGGTGTCCTTTCCTGAAAGCACCATGAGTTTCTGGAGTTTAAAATCCTTAGAGAGGCAAACAAGGCAGAGAAAATAAGATCAAAAGCCTGGACTTTAGAAAAGTAGGTTTTGGCTTAAGCAGGGATCTTCTTGGCAGACTGAAGCATAAGTCTGCCTTGAAGGGCGAAGGAGCACAATGCATCTGGTTGATAATCAAGTACAACCTCCTCAAAGAACAAATGTCTATTACAATGTTTAGGAAGTCAAGCACTGCAGAAAACCGGCATGGATAAATAGGGAATTCTTAAATGAGCTCAGATATGAGAAGGAGATGTATACAGAAAATAGAAGCAGGAGTGGACAATCAAGAAGAGTTATTGCTTGAGCTTGTGGGGATGGGGTTGGGGAATTCAAAGCTTAGCTGGAATTGAAAGAAGTGAGGACTGTGAAAAGAGCCATGATGGCTTCTAGAATTGCATAAACGGCAGAAGTAGTCCAGGAAAACTGTGTCAGTTGCTCGACACAGCATATTATCTAGAGATTGAGGGCATGTAACAGCTTGAAGAGCTTAATGCTTTCTTCTTCCTTTTCATAGCCCAGTGGTCTCCAGTTCTGCGAGCCCATGGGGAGAGGTTCCAGTTAGAGAACAGCCCCAGCAAGTCCACGCTGACCAGGTGGGATGAATCCAAGGATGACTGGACTTCAATAATCTTGATATTCTAGCTGACACCCCATGCTGCAAGAATCTTTATGGAAGGATGGTACCACTGTGCATCATAGGAAAGAGGTACATCACTATATATGGTTGGCATTTTTTAACAGAAATGAGAGCTAGCTCTTGCAGAAAATGAGTTAAATACATACAGCACGTATTAAAATTTGAAATGACAAGGATGTTAAAGTGTCTTGTTATAGAGATACCATTACGAATGTAATGGACCCAAGATGGAGGAGTTAGTGCTACTGAAATCAAGTTTGTCCTATAATCTGGTGCTGCCACCTCTCCAGCATGGAGGGCTAGTCCTGGCACAGCACAGTGCTCTTCCTTCTCATCAGTGTAGAGAAGGTCTCACTTAACAGCTGTCTGCAGGGTGGAACATGATTAACCTTTTATGATTTTTATATCATAGAAGGATATGTTAAGCTCTTAATTTTATTTTTTTCTATTTGGTACTTTAATTTGCACCTGTGCAAACTGGAATGATTTCTTTCTATAGCTACAAAAATAGGAGCTGTTTTATCAAAGATCACAGAAGTCAATAGAAATCTTTAATGAACTACTGTGAAACAGGCCCAGAATGGCTGTCTGAATTATGCAGCAGAGAACTTTATTGTGTCTAGTAACATTAATTTATACATTCCAGATACCTGCTGTAATGGTTCTTCAGGATTTTTTTGTTTTTTGAATTCTATCAATATGTTTTCCTGGTTTAACCTTGCTAACATGGCAATTTGCGACGGGATTTTTGCTGGGAAACAATTTATTTTACCAAGTAAAGAGCAAAATGTGTTTTGCAAAGTATGAGAATACCTTCCTTTGGCTTCTTTCAGTTCTGTGTCATTACTCCTGGGATAATCTATTAGTTGGGAGCAAGCTCTTTTCCTGTTAAGCTATTCAACATTTATGAAATCAGAACATTAAACTACTGTAGTGTTATCCAAAGGCCTCATTTCCTCCAAATCTCTCAGTTTCAGAGGATTCTGTGTTTGTTCTGTGCTTATTTGCACAGCTCAGCATACGGAGTTGATTTGAGGCTTATTATGCCCACTCAGGTATTCTACGACTGCAGCAGTGGGAATTTCATTTGGTCAGACCTCTAATTGTCGTAGCAAGTGTTTACACATTCAAGTTGCATGTTATTGTATTTCATAAGTTGTTATTAGGAAGCTCAAAAAGGTTATCTGTGAAGATGATAAGAATGTAATATGGTGATTCCCTGCTAGATCAGTGTACTTATGTGAGCTTAATTATATAAGGTCTTTGTGTGCCATTGACAGCTGAGATGTGGCAGGGTCTTGACTGTGGAAAGCAGACATTTTTCGTGGGAGTTTGTAGATTGCAGCTTCTGTCAGGTGATTCTGTTGAAGGCATGTGATTTTCCTGACAGTTGAAACATGGTAATTACAAAGGTACTGTTTTGTTTTCATGTATGTGTTTTTCTAGAAGCATTCTGCCAGTAAATGTGAAAGAAAGCATGCCCTTTTAGGTGCACAGCTGTGGAATGCACTGGAGTTTCGGTCATGTTCTAGATCAGTCTCTTTGTTGTGGCTATCTGTGCCATATATTAGTGATTTCTCTGAAGAGTTCATAACTTTTGGGTTCTTTAAATCCCCTAAAGGGATAAATCTTCTTTCTGCTTGAACAATAAATACTTAGATTAGTCTTCAGTGGTTGTAGAAGCTATTATTATGTTGTTTGTTTTTTTTTTAGTGGAATTGTTTTTTTAGTCAGCTGAAGGGAACAGCTCTTATTACCAATATAAAAAATGTTTGGTATAAAATCTCAGGTCTTCATCTTTAAAAATAAATAAATAAATAAATTCGTAATAATTTGCTAACTCTTCTCTTGAAAAAGCAAAATATACTTACATGTTGCTGTTACAAGTAGTATAGCTTGAAATACTTTTTTCATTTAGAAAATATTATGGCAATTTTCTAGTCTCCTTGTTAGTTTTCCTGTCTTTCAGACTACTTCTTTTGCTACTTACAGACCATAATACTTTGCTGAATGTACCTGAATCCTAAGTAAATTAGACCAATCTGCCTTTTCCAAATGTTTCCAAAAACTAAATTTGTGTGAATTCTCTGTTCCTTTACAGAATGTATAGTATCAAGTTAGAGACAGGGATTTTGAAGCATTTCTATTCATAATTCTGTGTTCATATAGTAACTTGATAAAAATGGCATCTCTTCAAATCATTGGCACAGTAAATTATTCACAAAGATTTTTATGCTGGAATAGCAGATTCTGGTAAACTGAGAACACTAAACTGCATTCTGGTATAACGTGTTTATACTCTTGAGGTAGAGCCAGCACAGGAGCTATACTGATGTAACTAATACAGTGAGAAGTCATGCTAATAACTAAGGAAGTGATGCTACTAGGAGCTATGTAAGTGATATGGCTAAGGCCTTTACCAAACCTCTTCTGCAGGCACAGGTGTCTATGCACAGACGTGCATTCTAAATGAAGTTGAAAATTGTAGACAGAGGTTTTCCAATTATATAGTTCAGTAATTCTGCTAATTCATAACGAAATAGTCATTTTTCTGTTGATAGAATCAAAGACTAGAAAGGCTGTATAAGTCATTAAATCATAATAATGAGTTATATATTTAACAAAGCAATATTTAAACTGGTGGTGGTATCTTGTTTGTTTACTCCTTCAGTAAACTTATAAGAATATTTTAATAGTCTGCTTGTGATAGGGATGAATTTCTTGCAGAAATGTCTATTTCAGGAGTTATTTTCTTCATTCAAGTGATATGCTTTTAATGTGCTCCTTTTTTGTTTCCCTTGGAGCACATTGCAACTCCTATTTGTCCAGCTTAAAAGGTAGCTCAGCATTAAAATAGTATATATTCCTCTTTTGAAGCTTCCTAAAAAGAAAGCCCGAAGCAGTTATCAAATGAAAAGATGCATGAATTTTAATCCACTACAAAAGTACACCTTCAAACTTAAAGCGATAATTTATTTTTACTCAGAGGTCCAGCCAAGCATATCAAATGATGTGAGGAAATTCTAAGATAAAGCTATAAGAAACTCTTCTTTGTAAATGTGTACTCATTTTCTTCTTACTTGTAGTTATTTCTGGGCTAGTAATCTGGCTTGCAAATAATTGTGATATTGGTGACATAAACAAAGGTCTTTTTCTGACAGAAGAGGACAAATTAAATTCCAGTTATGCAAGTAAAATGTCCTAGACAGTCTAGACACTAGGGACATTAGGTTATGTATGTAAGGTTGTCATCATGTCTGTGTAGCCTGTCATTGTGTCTACACAGCCTAAACAAATGCATGTATTTAACAGAACAGTAATGCCTCTTAGTACCTACTGCGTTTCCTACCACATGTTTTTTGTTTTTCTTATGTTGTTTTTAAAATACATGTTAAAAAAAAGTTCATAAAATGAAAATGAAGGTTATGTTGATTGTTTTTTTTTACCATTTTCTTTCCCTATGTTGTTAGCTTTTTCAAACAGATGGAACTTTCAAAAGGGCTTATGAAACTACTCTGATTTCTTTTGTGAAGAATAATATGGAAGTTTACAAAACAAAGTGAAAACCGACAAAATAGTTAGTTGTCTATTTCTTGATATCAGACATTTTCTTGTTAGATCATTTATGGCTGAGGGCTATTACCAAGAAGTGAACAACCTCTTGGCAAAGAGGGATCAACTGTTGGGGCTACAAACACTTTGGCTATTGTGTTTTGTTCAAATAGAGAAAAATCAATAACGCATTATTACATCCAGCTGAGGTGACGTTATTTGCTATGCTGGAAATCCACCTGCATAAATCAAACCAACCATTAAAACATTTCAATATCACTTATATATAGGGTTAGGGTCATCACGTATCAGAGATGTGCAGCCATGAAATGACGGATCTTACTATGTAAATTCATCTTCTAAGCAACGCCTCTTCTGAGCTTTTTGGGGAACCTTGGCCAGATGCTTGACTCCTTTTTCTGGCTGTTGAGGAGCTTCAATTTGCATTGAAATGTTTTGAGTGGTCTTTAGTCCTGCTCTTATTTCCTCTCACAAAGGCAGATCACTGTTCGGTTTTGTTCCTAATTGCTTTGAAAGCTAAATTGAAGACTAGATTTTGTCATTTCTGCCAATTTTGGAAGTGTGGTGGTTTTTGATGGTTAAAATGAGAAGGTCTTGTTTACCAGAAGTTTGTTTTCTAGAAGCTCTTCTAGGCTACCGGCACTACAGACCCTGAATTTAGTAATCTCAGATTTTGATAAGAGCAAGCCAACCTCAAATGTATTGTTTTCCAGGACAGTTTACACACCATCAGTCTAGTTTATTATGTATTTAAGAAAGCTTTCAAATAATACATTAAAAGCATTTGAGAAGTATTAATGATAGCCTTTTAATTGTGTAAAAGTGATAAGAGAAGGCAAATCCAATTGTTTTCTTGCACATTTCTGTTGCCTAGTCAAATTCAGAAGGATTCAAGATATTTAAAGTAGATTCAGAAAAAATAATGGGCTTAACTTGTCTTTTAAGGAATTTTTTAAACTTTTATTTAAAATTCTATTACTTTCTAAACCTTAATGTTGTGTTGCTGGCTTACTGTTTTGTGGAAATAATTTTTGCTATCAAGTATAATACCTTAGGCAATACAGAGAGTTAGGTAAAATGAAAACTCTAAAGGTGGAATGTCTTAGAACAAATAGTACATATTCTTACTATTGTAATGTAATCTTATTCAAAGTTTGAGTACTGCGGTTAACTTAGTCTTACACCATCCCATAAATCAGAATCTGGTTACAATGGACTTCAAGTGCTCAGCTCAAAATCTCAGACTATTATATTTCTTAATTAAATGTAGAAGTAAAATCTGTGGGTTTATGACTGAAACCTGTGACGCTTGTACAAGAAGCATCTAGTAGGTTTCTCATTTCTTGGGTGTTGGATCAGCAACTCTGATTGATATAATTGTTTTCTTATCTGTAGCATGGTAATAACGTTTTATAGGATGAGCTTACAAAAGATCTCAGTCCCTATCATTTCAGGATTGGTGACTTTGAGGGATTCTTGGAACCTTACTCTCGCATTTCTTCCTTGGAATAAGTAATGTTGGTCCTGGATTTTAATTTGGGAAGAGTTTTGAAGAACTAGTTTGCAATTCTGGGTTTGGAAACTCCTCAGGTTGAATGCTAAATATTGTGAGTCAGTGATGAAGGGAAGTATTTCTTATACGGGCACATTATAAGGAGTCTGTGCCGCTTTCCAAAAAATAATCTGGTGAATATGACTCTTGAAATATTTCTCCAATGACATTTAGTAACATAAAATGACAATTAAGTGTGTTCCTTGCCAAATATTAAGCTTTCTCTTTTCTTTTTTTCTTATTTTGACTGGAATACTACTTCTGTAGCTTGGTTAAATTTTCTAGCGTATGTTTTACAACTTATGGAAAGCTGCAACTCTTAGGGCTTGGACCTTCAATAAAGTGGAAACATAGCAATTAAAATTCCATCGCCCGTGATCTTAATTTTTTAATAGATTTGACCAAGGTTTTAGGTGGTGTGTTGATGTTTCAGGGCTATTTGGGTTGTACAGAAGGGTTGAAAGTGCAATAAAACAATCTACCAATCAGTTTTAACATCTTGCACCAGAGAAATCTAACTTCTAACTGAAAGCAGAAATTATTTAAGTTGGCTTCAATCCAGAATGAATTACACTTTCTGCAGGAAATCATAGCAGCTGATTTCTATTACAGTATTATCATGGGTGCCACTTGAACTATATTGTATTGCAAAGGTATATTTCTGTAATAAATGTGACACCTATTGTTAGAACCACAAAATTTGGACTACTTGATGCTTCTAAGACCAATTTTCAGATAATATACAATAATGTTATATTTTCAAACATCCAAATTAGCCAATGTATTTGCTAATGCTAGCAGGTTTGGAAATGTGTGGCACTGAGGCACGAGTTTTAGTTTTAGTTTCGCATGTGTTTTTGTCTATCTCAAGAACACAAAGCCAATACCTCATTTCCTTCACAGCTAGTATAAATAGAATGACTACTTCTGAAAATGCTGATAATCTTATGCTAAATTGTATTTTTATGGGGCATATTTCTGAAATATTTTAGGTTACTGAACAATCTTCTGAATAAAGGAATCCCACGTATGTATGCAAAATAAGAAAAGATTGAGGAGGTTTGGTTACATTATTTCATTACTTATCAGAGATTTTAAGTATATTGGAAGCTCTGTGAAGTTAGATTTCAAGCTTTATTCATATGGCTAATCCCTTAAAACAGACTGTATTCTTTATAGTTCTCATATTGGAATGCAGGACGTCTTTTTGACTCCTTCTTTTCATACAGAATTTTTTAATGTACTTAATAGCAAATGCTAACTAGCAAGCAGACCTGCTCCCAAACTTTGCTGCTTTTATTGTCATCAGCACTAATGTGATTGGTAACAATCAGGATAAAAAAAAATGGTTCCTTCATTATGGAGCTACAAATATGTACCACAATTTCTTGCTTAAAGAACCTGTTTTAAGATCATTTATTCATGGGTGCTCTTCAGTTAGGGGAAACAAACAAACAAAAAAGCTGAAAGAAAAATGTTATCTCATATCCTGAGCATTGTTCTTTATGTTTTCTTACAAAGGTATGAGTTGGTGATGCAAGTGTGTAACTTGCATTTTGAAACCCCTTATGTGCACTGCCTGCTCTCCCTTTTGGTGTATATATATATATATATATATAAGAACATGAGTGAGCAGAATACACTGCCTAATGTTCAAGATGTTTACAAGATTCGATTTGTGTGGTTGAATCTTGTGGTACTGCTTTGAAATAACTTTCCTTTCCATCTCCCACTTCAGTATCTCCTAAACAGATAGGTAAAAAGAAAAATATTAAGCAATCATTCATAGCTTGAGCAAACTGGAAAAATAATCTATAGAACAGTCAGACTCCATTCATATGCTTGAGGCAGATTGGAAATGGCTCCCTGCAGTGCATGGCAAGCACTTACTTGGGATGCTGTTCAGCAGCCTGGGCCACAGGGCTGCTCTGCTGCATTCGCTCTGGGAGGTAATGTGGTGTGCGGGGCACAATATCCTTTTGTTGGAGCTTAATTTGTGAAGATACAGAAGATATATTTAGGAGGAAGTGGAAAGGCTATGTTTTCTTTGTCACTTAGATGTCATAGATGGTCGTTCCTTTGTGAGAAGAGACTCATTGGTTATGCAAAGTTTAGTTTCTTTGGGGAGGGTGCTATTTAAAATTGTACAGGGCTGTTAATTTCACAAAACCCTGAATGTGGGCTGTACCACTAAAAATGTGCTTCTCTTAAATGCAGTATGTGAGGACATCCTATATAGCTTGTTAGAAAACAGTTTTGTATTCCTAATTCTTGTAAGAATATGAGGGTGGTTTTCAGGCTGAATTGCAGCCTCATTGCACCATATGCTTGGAGAATTCATCTCCCCATCTGAAGTGTGTGTTGGTGGTGTGTTATGATCAACACCGGTGTTTGGGTCTGTTTCTGTCTGAGAATTGAATTCGTTTCAACCAGTGGACCTCCATCTGTCACTTAGGGCAAGAGTAACAGGAGGCCATTGGGGTCCTCTGTGAGTAGCTTCACAAATGTAGATCCCCTAAGTTCCATTGGCTCTCTGTAGCTGCTAAGAGCTGGGAATGTCCAAATTACTCCCTGCATGCAATTAAAATTCTGTAGCCGTGAGTCTGTTTAGGGTATGAATGATGCAGAAACTACTTTCTTGAATCTGAAACTTCACCCCATACAGTCCAAGGAGGAAAGCAGGTAACTATCCTGAGCAGCAATGCAGCAGTTCTAGGCTCTGTAAGTTTCGTCACCCTGCAGTGAAACAGATTTGACCTGTGCTTTTCTTTTCTATTTGTTTTGGTTAAATGGGTGAAAGAAGCATGGGGTTTAATTTAATTTAATAATTACAGAGATATTTAATTTAATAATTACAGAGATATCACAACAGAGGTAACAGAAAAGCAACAAATAGACAAAACATTGAAATGAGTTTAAAATGCATACATTACCAAAGTTAAGATATTCTATTTATCTGGTTCCAGGAAAGAGATTTTTAACAGAAGACAAATCACTTGTTACTCTATGCCTTGCAGTGATGACTTTTTGATTTTCTATAATTTTCATTTTTTACTGACCCACTTCTACTGATTTTTCTTATAGCAAAAATGCCTTAGAGAGGCATTTTGCACTTCCCTGACTTGGAAATATTTTTGGTCTGGAGTTGGAAATCTTTCACCAGCTCCTTGGTGTTGAAAGTTGAGTAAAATGGCTTCCAAAAGGAGCAAAAGTTTGGCCACTTTAATTTTTGTAACAGTGAAATATATCTAAATAGTTGTTTTTTTTTGAGTTGAGAATGTGAATCATTACTGAACCACAATTAATCCATGAAGTCTAATAGGTGTGTGCTAATAACTATTGGGAATCACTAGCATTAGGTTTGTGTGTTGGATTTGCACACCATATTTTATCATTTTAGACAGTTGTGCTCGACATTGCTTGTGGAGACTGATGCAATAATAAACTTAAAGCAACTTTTCATTTTTGACACTTAAAATGCAGTTTATTTGGTAATAAATACTTTTTTTTTTTTTTTTTCCCAGTTAGTATCCTTCTCTAAAGAGATTACTGGCAATTAATTGAATTGTACCTAAAGATATTAAACTGAAACACAATGTAATGAAATACGAGTAGTGGGGTAATGGATATAACTGTTTGGGTATAACCAGATACAGTTTCTTAAAAGCTCTGAAGACGGGATTGGTTGTGATAATAAAATGGTGTAAATTCCAGTTTAATGATTGAAAGTNATTAAAGCAACTTTTCTTTTTTGACACTTAAAATGCAGTTTATTTTGTAATAAAAACTTTTTTTTTTTTTTTTTCTCCCAGTTAGTATCCTTCTCTAAAGAGATTACTGGCAATTAATTGAATTGTACCTAAAGATATTAAACTGAAACACAATGTAATGAAATACGAGTAGTGGGGTAATGGATATAACTGTTTGGGTATAACCAGATACAGTTTCTTAAAAGCTCTGAAGACGGGATTGGTTGTGATAATAAAATGGTGTAAATTCCAGTTTAATGATTGAAAGTCTATGGCTTCACCTTGGTTGACTTTAAAGAATGCAAAATAAGAGTAATAGTGAAAGGAAAAGAACAGGGAAGTGAAACTGCATAAACTGATGTTGTAGGAAGGGATTTAAGCAATTATTGAGACAGTGATGCATCTCTCTCAGGTGTTTCATAGCCATGTGATTAGAAGTAGTTTTTGATTGAGAAAGTATTTCTTGTAGTGACTTCATTTGTACTCTGCCTAAACCATTGCTGCTGTAACTCACTGTAATGTTTATAAGTTTTGAGCCAATTCAAGTTCTCTCTCACACACAGCCATGATTGTAGGTTTTTGTACTTTTCCATTCTTCCACTGATAATACTTAGAATGCTTAGTCCTGCACTGCCGATGAATTTGTAGTCTCCCATGTTACTATTACTTTTAAACTGTAAGTGCAATTTTGATTTTTTTTGTTATGATTGTGAGTGGTGTAATGCTTTGTAGTAGAGGAAAATATGCAGTGACAGGTATCAACTGTCACTGTCTTTTAAGCTAGTGGAGCAATCCGTCTTTGAAATTAGCTCAATCTTTTCTGTGTTCTGATGCCAGAGATATTGAAAACCAAAAAAGGTAATCACTGATTAAAGATGGGATTAAATTGGGGATAAAGCATATTACTCATTTTGTAGTGCAGTTTTTCTGGTGTACAGGCAGTTTTGATGCCAGGTCAATATGTTCAACTTTGTCATTTGATAAATAATGCACATTTCTAGATGACAATAAGCCTTCCAGTATTTAGTTTTATTAAACTAATTAACATATAAATTATATAACACATATAACATGATCTCCATAGGCACTTGGTTGGTTTCACACTACATTAAACAGAAGCCACAATAAAACACTGTGGTATTATAGCTTTAGGTAAACTGGTTTGTTTCCAGTGCTAAAGTGATGGTGATGCAGTGAAGTCAATTGCTGAAAGGTTTATTCCTCGTTCTGTTACTGTGTGGTCATGCAGTTAAGCAAGATGCATGATATGTTATAACTGATCAGTAATAGTGTTAATTGCAAGCTATACATGACCAGTGTGGTTCGAGTAGCC
This sequence comes from Odontophorus gujanensis, assembly GCA_013399175.1. Lineage (NCBI taxonomy): Eukaryota > Metazoa > Chordata > Aves > Galliformes > Odontophoridae > Odontophorus > Odontophorus gujanensis. The sequence continues at coordinate 295,098 of VXAB01010046.1, forward strand.
ACTGTTATCAGTACTGATTTTTCTGAAGAACCAGGGCATTTGGTTTTAATTACAAAATTATTTGCTGCCATAAATGCTCATTTTAAAACATAGAATGCCATAACAGCTTTCAACAGGTTTTTCCATCCAAGTTCTTTGGCGTGCTGTGGAAATAATACAAGTAAAGCCAAAGCAATACAACTGTCAAAATGTGATAATCACAGCTACAGTTACAATATAGTTCTTGTAAACGAAGTATTTTATACAACCAAACACTTGCATTAGGAATAAGGGTAGTGATACCATGGCAAACTAACTAGGAGATAAATGCTTCTTGTCTTTATGGTGTCTGACACAAGATAACCAGTAGAACTGAGAATTCATAAATTTCATAAGTGAAATAGAGTTCTACTCCCTAGCAAGAGATTGCATATTTTTGAACTGAATTCAACTGAGTCACTATTCAGCAAAAATGAGATTGTTGTTAGTGGCAGGGTCACTGAGAGTGGGATGCAGCTTGCCATTTTAAGGGTACATAAAACACTGGCTGTACTCCACAGTATGAACTGCTAAACTGCAGGCAACAGTAAAATCTCCCTGTTGCAGCATAAATATGGCATGAAAGTTGATTAACCAGTTTTATGTTATCTGAGCCTGCAATCCATCTGGAGTAAAAAATACATGAAGATGAAAACTGAGTTTTCTAACAGCAAAATAATACATAAAAGTGGATTAGAAAAAGCAAAGTTTTATGCATTTTAAGTTCATACCGAGATGGCCAATTGTTTATGATGTCTTGCTTCTTCTTGTTTTAATTATTTATGCATTTATTTTGTGGAATGACTTCAAAACATAGAATCTTGATCGATATCACTAAATATAAGGTATGTTTGGTATATCCCAATGGGCAAACATTGCACATGGTAGAATCCTTACATCTTCTGGCCTTGTAAGAGTGCGCATTTCTGGAGAACTGAAGGTTTTCTGACATTCTGTTTAAGATGTGAAGTAACTTGAATGTATGTTGTTTTTATTCTATAATTTGTAATGTTTATACCACAGAGGGAAAGTATTAGCAGCAAGCAGGTTCTGATTCAAGTCTCAAAAACAAGACAGCTGGTACAAGCTGTTGTAGACAGAGTAATGCTGTGACTGTAATGAGACAAATTTTGTTTCAGGAGTACTTAAGAAACATATGATAATGTTTTGTAAGGGAGAATGGTTTTAAAATGTCCTTTGAAATGAGAATCTATGTAATTGTTTAAAAAGAATGTGCATTAGTTGCATTTCAGAATTTATATCTCTTCAAGGGCAAATGAGACAATACTTCTGCACTGGAAAGACAAGATGCAGATGGCTGGGAAGAAACTCAAATAAACAAAGTGCTTTAGGTCTGGCTGACATTGCATCCTGCAGCTATCTTTCTCCTCTGAATGCAGGTACACCATGTTGCATAGGTCATTTCATCTGGTACAACATCATACTAAGGATCATTTGCAGAACACAAACAAAAATCCTTTTGAGTTTAAATGAGCGTAGAAGTTGTGTTGGTTTTCTTTTTTTTTTTTTTTTTTTTTTTTTTTTTTGTTGTTGGTGGTGTTTCTTTTATATTTCACTGAAAGAGAAACTTGGAAGAATTCATTTTTTAATTGTTCAAGAACTGGATGTGAAAATTGGTGAATTATTTTGATCATAAGAATGGATGCATAACTTCCTGTAATCATTCTGGAGATTTATGGAGAATTTCTTAATAGTAGCAATGCTGTCATATTAGATATTGCTAAACAAACTGAACTTTTATTCATTGTTGTAGTCTTTCATATGGCAGTATTTTTCTTCCTACTTCAATTTCCCACAAGAGAGATGTCCCTATGAAATTATGTTTAGTAATTGTACTCTTAACATACTTTTCTGTCAAGGCTACTGGCATATTGATGGTGACTCCCTTATTTAATAGTGCTTATAGTTGATTTCTCATAACTCTTAATGGCAGGCAATGATTAGAGAATGAACTATGGCCAACCTTTTTTCATGGTGAGGGTTTTATCAGGCAGTGTAAGATTTGAGAACTGTAGGGATTTTTTTATGTTATGAAAGCCATTATAAATGTAGAGTAAAATGAGGTTGTTTTAAATGACTGCTGACAAAGCATTTAATAGTAATATTCACTATTCGCATTATTTTTATCTCAGAATTCCAGACTTTGCTACTAGAAGTAGGAACCTTGCATCTGTTGTATTACTTTCTGCTTTTCTTACTCTTAAGTCCTCCGTAATCATCAGTGATCAGATGCTTTTGGAAGAGAGAGCACTTGGGACTTATGTATAAGGAACATTCTCACTGCTGGAATGGATATCGGGTGGCCAGTCCATGGTCAGGGAAAAGAATGTTTGCATCCTGAGTGTAAGGTGAAAATATCACTCAGTCCTACGAAAATGATTCAGTAATCTACAGTATAGTGGTCATGCTTTTTTCTTAAGTTCCTTAAGTCTTGCAGGTATTCAGATGCACGTTGTTTGGACTTGTCTTTTGGGTGGTGTTGTGCGGAGCCAGGAGTTGGATTCGGTGACCCTTGTGGATCCCTTCAAACTGAGGATAGTCTGTGAAAAGACTTAACAGAACTGCAAGTTTCCCCAGCCTGGCCATTCCAGGTTCAGTGTTGTAGCATGTAGCGAACTACTGCAAATAATAAAATTGATGAGGAATTGAATATTTTAGGGAAGATTTATAAAAACTATAGAGAAAACGCAAAGCAGCAGAGTAAAATGACTTGTGATCTACTTCTGTGCCCCTTCACCTTGCCGACTGCCAGTAAGCTCATTAATATTTATTCTTTAATTTATTTTTTTCCTTTATCTTTCTTTATCCCATACCTTGACTAAACTTCATTTTCTCTTGGCTCAGCTCTGCCTTCTGTAGCCTGCTGCTAATTGCTGTTTCTTCCTTCTTGCGGTTGGCTCTTATCGAGATTCTGATCCCACCCTCCCACAGCCAGATCTACTTGGCATGGTTATTTACAGCAGACTATCACTTGTAAACATACAGAATTTAATAGTTTTTCTTGTTTGCTGTGCTGCCTTTGGAGCATTGCTGCTGTCTGTCTTTTAAGCCTAATGCTATGGTGCATCTGACAACATAAATGCAAAAGAATGGTATGTGATCTGGGAAATTTGTTCAAAGGATGATATGGATTTGTAAAACTTTGAAGTGAGAGAGGTTTCTTTAAGCTATATAAGAAATTAGTAATATTGTTTTCCTGATTGGTTTTGTTGTCATTTTTTAAAGGTGAATGTTAGGGAGAGAACTGCAGCACAGAGAATAAGCTCAGTATTTATTCATCAAAAATTCATCAGCACTATCTTGAGGAATTGGTAAACTGTTTATTGCACATATCCTACTTTCTTTTTTAATAGAAAGCATGGGGATTGTAGAAAGCTGTGCTATCTTAACAGGTGATTTCAGTGGGAGCTCAAGTATAACCAGCAGCAGTTAGGTTGGAGGACTATCTAGTTTATGAGGAGTGGGCCTTGAAGTTGATGCTGACGTTTTTAGTACTTCATTGCTACTTTAATTTTTGATCTCAGATATCTCTCCCTCTTTCCCCTTCCTCTGTTTACCCCACTGAAATGGAAGTAGTTGCTGTGCTCCTGCCCTGCCCTGCAGTGCTTTTTCTGTGTTGACACACTGCTGCTTCAATGAGGGTAAAGCTGCCTCCAGCGGGAGCCCAGAACGGCCGTTTCAGCTTCAAAAGAGAGCAGTTCGGAGCCCATCTGTCAGGATAAGCATTTATTTCACACAGCATATGTAAGATCTTATTAATCCATACTATAATTTTCTAAAAAAAACCCAAAAACCAAAACAAAAAAAACCTCAGCATGTCACTGAGGAGTTGCCTGTGTCAGATGACCAGTCAACACCGGGGTGATCGAGGAATCTGCAGTTACTGCAATCCAAGCATGTCTAAAGATCTTACATACTTCATACACAGTTTCATTACAGACAAATCAGTACTTGCATGTTCTTTTTACATTTGTGTTTTTTTGTTCGTGTATTTCTAGTACAGAAGATAAAGGAACAAGTTTTGTTCATAGCAGTTATCTGGCTGTACTCTCACAATTTCTGTTGCTGTGCTCTGACAACATAAGTCTAGCGAGATCTGATGATGTCCTTTGCAGAAACCTGGAACTTCTTGCAAGATCTTATGGAGATTGATGTACCCTTCATCTAATGGGTCTAGAGATAATTTTCTACCAAGGTGCCTAGCAGAACGAGAAACAAAAAGTAAGGATGTTGTGGTGTTGTGGATTTCTAGAATTTGCATTTGGGCTCGGTGGAAAGTTCATTATTATGATAAATTTATGGAATTCGAGAGACATTAGAGACAGTGTGCAGTCTGAAATGGGTGGAATATTGTCTGGGTCTTCCTTATAGATCTTACTTATAGTTAATTTCTGTGCAAAGCTGCACATAATAGCAAACTGCAAGAGGGAATGATGAACCTTTATCACTGTTTCTGTGTCCTTAACTTAGACACACCTAAATCTGAGACAATTATGTTGCAAAAGTTGTTTCTCTTTGAGGAAAATAGTCTTTTTTATATATATTTATGGGGATTAAAACAAAGAACAGTGTTGTCTTGTTGAAAAATAAGTTCTAGATATGCTTCATTGCCTTTAATCCTAGTGACTTAAATGAGATCACGTTTTTACCTTCAGCGTATGGACAGAGTGATATGGAGTAAATGGTAGGATAGTCAGGCAATTGGAGGCTGATACAAGCCTATGTGATGAATTTAAAGAACAGGAGGTTATTGAAGGTCCAGGAAGACTGCCGACTCAGACTGTGCTTGACTTTTCATATCAATTATAGTACCCTGTTTAAATAATGGGCACAATAATAATATTATTTTTATCAATTGCTCAGTACTTAAAATCTGTTTCCATTCTGATAACATTGTGTCTGTTAAACAGACTAAAGACTGAGTTGTCTTTACGTTACCTTTTCCTTTTCATTCTTCTTAATAAGTATGTGGTGTTTGTTTCTTTGTTTGTCTTTGTGATACTGTTTTGTTTTGGGTAGAACTCTGGAATCCTTGTTTGGTTGAGCACTCTTGTCTGCATGGAGACCGTGAGATTAAACTCGAGAGAATGAAATTAAAAGAGTGAAGCCATTGTCATATAAAATTGACAAATTGAGCTAAGTCAGAAATCTACTTGAAGTGCATGGAGAATAGATTGATTGAAGTTCAAATGATGAAATTTTCATTCTTAATATAAAACTCCTTAGAAATGCATATCTGACACTGACTTAACAATAAGCTTTTTTTCATGTACCATAGGAGTTATAAATTGAATCACCAGTTTGGCATGGGGTGCTGGTTAGGCAGGAAGTATTCAGGGAGCAGTGAAAATTTTAGAGCTAAAAATGGTTTGGAGGATGATACAACTTTTGCTATTAGAACAAGTTCAATGGAATGGGAAGGATGTGTGTGGACGACTGCCTCTGTAGCTATAGCTTGGGCATTCTATAGACAGTATTAAGAGATTTTCTAATGCAACTTTTGAGATTTCAAAAAAGCAATAGTGTATACCTGGAAAGGATCTTAAAAGTAAGCAGTCTTTCTCCATTGCGTTCAATTTGAGATCAGTTTAATACCTTTACAGTTCCTGACATTCTCTGCATTAGCTTCTGATATTAGAAAGTCTTTTTCTTGGAGACTTGGTGTGTGTATCAAAAGGGCTTTCCTTGTCCATAAGGATGCGTATATAAAATACAGTTTTACAGGTGATATAGAGGTTTTTACATGCAAGGGATATCTTTGAGGATATTTAATTTATTTATTTTTTTCTCAGCGGGACTGCAAAGTTCTTATCCTCCTTGTGGTGTGGCACATGACACTAGAGAAATAGATTCCTATTTAGAGAAAGATGTGGTGGAAGAGGCAACAATTGAAAATGGGGTTCACCATTAGAAAACTAGCTTCAGTGTTCAATTATAATAATGGTACTTGATAATAAACATATCTTAGTAGCTGTGCTTCTGGGGATTTTACTAATGCTGATAACTGGTTTCATGATAGAATACAGACAATAAATTTATGAGCTTTCCTGCCTCATTTTCATTTACACACTGTTTATATTGTATAGCAAATTCATGAGATGGTGCTACAAACTGAAATATGTGACATTAGAAAGAGCCCCATTTGCACTCTATATATGCTCTAAAACCGTGCTTTTTTAAGCTGTGGTCTGCTTTCATGAAACCTTTTAACGTAGCCAGGAAACTTTGTATTACTTGTCACTAATACTTAGAGGATGATATTTTACAAAGGAATGAAGCTCTTTACCACATAATGGTACATGGGTTTGATTTTGCCAACAACCTTCATGCATATGTATTTCTTGTTCTTTAATCTTATTAGCACAACTTTTCTGCATTAGTGGACCTTTCAATTTTTTCCAGTAAGGATTTGGCAATGTGTGTGTAGGTTACACATGTAAATACACATGCATGGTTTTGCTTGGACACATACTTTAAGAAAAAAATGATATTGTTTTGGGGTGACGTTTTAAAATAATTTTTCAAGTAGTCCTGCCTTGGTAGAGAGGTGAATGAATGTACTTCTCAGTATTTGCGTAGAAAAAGATAATATTAAAAATATGCATAGATAATGAATAATATTTACATGAACTTGTCAGCATCTAATTTAGTGAAAACTAGGTGGCTGGAATGCAAGATTTCCACTATGTTGTAAATTGCTTTTATTTTACATCAAGAAAAAATAAGCCTTTAATTCTATTTGTCTATCAGTGAAAAAGCAGATAGCAAAAGCTGCAGAAAGTCAATAAGCCTATGGATTGAGACATAGGTTTCAAATGTTAGACATGCTGATTCTCATTCCTGCTGGGAAGCACGGTGATATCATAACCTAACTGCTGGGTTGCTGGCTATTTTCAGCTTTGACTTTTCACTAGAAATTCCCTTTGAGCCTGAAGAATTTTACAGATAAAAGTGGTGTCCATAAATACATTTTTATGGTAGTTCCTTTTTTCAAAATTGATTTTATTTTATTTTTTCCCTGTGGAAAATATGGTTTATCAACGTGCCTAAGCAGTTTTATTAAAGGAGACTTCTTTAAAGGTCATGGAGTAGATAGGTGTAGGGGAAGCAACAGGTATTTCGGTGAAGGGGGGAAAAAAAGGTTTTGCTCCAGTTAATTCTTTATTACTGTATGTCATGGGATAATAGCATCCAGTCTGATATGCCAAAGATGTACTTTAGTGGATGAGAAAGTAAAATAATTCTTTGTGAGAGCTGAGCATTTGTAGGTCTTAGGAGCCAGAATAAGAACTGAATGTCTTCTCCATTTGTGATGTGCTTCACTGTCAGTCATGAGGAAAAGCTATCCACTTAATATCAGAAAAGCATCCTATGCCAGAAAATTCTGAGCGGTCCTAACATAGTCACCTCTAAGAATGCTGTCCCAAGTCTGCCAAATTCACCTTTCATGCGTTGAGATAGTTCACAACAGACGGAGAACTAAAATAATGTGATTCTGGAAGTATTTGATTCCTAAGGACTGATTGTGCCACCTGATCTAAAGATCAGGTGTGGCAATAAGTCTTGGCACGATGTGATCCCTAAGAGGGGATGGGAGAAAGGAAGCTGTCTCAGCTTGCTTGGCTGTAGGCCTCTGTGCTGTTGTCAGCTTCCTGCTGTGCTGATTGATCTGTAACAACATTTTAGGACCATGGTCTGATAAACATAACCAATAGCAGCACTCTAAGTTCTGTTTGTCACTTTTTGGCTGAGTTTAGTTAGAGGTTGCTTTTATAAAGTGGGTTGTTCCAGTAGGTGCAGTAGAACCATATACTCCTTGTTTTCTACCAAAATGTTTTCAGGAAAGAGTCTTCAAATTGTGAATTAAATAAAATGATTCCTCAATTGGATGTGAACTGTTGTGACTATGATATAATAGTTCATGGAAAACTTGAGTATTTATGCTTGTTTATCCATTATCTGAGTTTAGTTAGAATCTGACATCTAATTAATACTGCACTTCTGAAGAGTTTGCATTGTTCATCATGAGCATTCAATAATTTTTTAAAGTCTTTCCCAATTGGCAGCACTGAACCTGTAAAATTTGTATTGGATTAAGAAAAGACAGAAACCCACAGGCGCGCCCTGTGCAGGCTTAATCAGTAAAGTTCTAATCACAAAACTCTGTCTCAGTTCACATAACTGGCGCTGCCTTGCTGATGGCCTTGGGTGGTAAATCTGATTGATTTTTGTTTCCTTCATGTCATACCCAACAGTTAGATGCTCTGCACCACTTTAACTAGTGCTGTACCACAGTGGTAGTAAAACACACCTCTCAAACAGCACGGGATGTAATCTTTCAGGTAACTCTAGCAGTTATAAGTTCTTTCCTTTTCTTTATAAAAACAATAATTAACTGAGTCTACTTATACTTGGAAACCTGTTGGAAAACACAAACTTCTAAGCTTGAGGAAGAAAGAAAAAAGCTTAACAGCTAAACAAGTTTTGAAGTAGGTACCTCTGGGTAAATTCTGCTTTCTGTTGTTGCAAAACATCCGAAATGACATGACTTTATTCACATGAATGAAGAAATGAGGATTTGCACTTGTTGCTCTGTAAAAATACATCTGCCTTGTCTGACCCCTTCACCAGAGAGGGTGGCACACTGTCTTCTTATCATACATCTGTACTAAATAAAGACTTGAGACTCCACTCTAACTTTGGTACAAATTTATGTACAAAGCAGATGTTAGCAATAGGATGCATTGTAAGTAGTTTTGCAGAACAACTTAATTGGGTTTTGGGTTCCTGAGCAGGAAACTTGTTCTTTGTCTGCATGGGCAGGGCAACCATGGAGAGGGTTGTGAGCACCATCTGAGCTGCTCTGCTGATGTCAGTCTGGCCTTTGTTGTCTGAGCAATATCTGTGTGCCTGGGTAGCAAGGTGATATGCCTGAAGCATCCCACTGTCCTGTCCTACAGACTGAAAATAGCGAAGTGGATTTGGTGGAGGCTGTTTAGTGGTGTACAATAATGCTGTACATTAGTTCTCATTGGGAAATCAAGGTTACCTAAGTGAAGTAAAATCAATACTAACTCAGTTTCATGATACCTCTTGATATTTGAAGTGTTCGTAACATTTATTCTTAAGGTTCCACAAGTCCAACTGTGATCAACTCTAGAGTTAGCTTGACTTTATTAAAGGAATTAAGACTTGTGATATGAAGCTTGACTCAATATTGACTGAGAGAAAGGTGCTGTATTTACCTTTTTACTTGCATGTTTAAAATACCTAAATTAGAAGGTTTTTTTCTGTTGCAATTTAGAGGGTTTTAAGTTGCACCGTGTGACTATTCTGTGTCAATGACCAGTGCTTCCTGCAATATTAATAATTTGAAGTAGGTATTTTCTCTTTGCTTCTTCAATTCTTCCTATTGTATGACTGATGGTTTCACACCAATAGGTAGCTCAGTTCCACCACACCTCACCCTCCTTCCCTCTACTCAAAAGGTCAAGGGGAGAAAATATGAGGAAAAGAAAGCTCATGGACTTACATAAGGATGAGGACATTCTTCACCTGTTGTCTCTGACAAATCACTCAACATAGGCAAGAAATCTCATGAACCTCTCTATTGCCAGCAGACTGGAACAGTGTGAGAGCTCAAAGCACATAAGAAACACCTTCCCCCACTCTCATTTTCCTTCTCCCCTTAAGTGGTGTAGGGGAACTGGGAATGGGGCCTGTGGTCAGTCTATAGTACTTTGTCTCTGCCCCTCCTGTGGTCTCTGCACTCCTCTGCTACCTAAACCTTGCTATGTAAGTCCAATGCAATTATATGTGTACCACTATGTAAGCCACGTATTTAGTTTTCTGATAGGTTTTGGGCACAGTAGGGATAGAAGGTGGAGTGATGGCATTAATGGAAAAAGGAAGGGCTACAATGATGACCCAGTACCTCAGCAGCAAATCGTCGTAGTCCCTGCTCCCCACTGTCTGCCTCAGGGCCATGTCCCCATACCACTCATCTCTGCTGCTGTGAACACACACTTGTGGGGATCCAGCTGCTCGATCCAGGCAGGTCTGGGGAAATGCTGCTGAAGTTGTGGGATGGGTACCAAGAAGTGCTCCCGACAGCACCCCAGCACAAGACAACCAAGTCCTTATTCAGTGTTCCAAGTCTTGCAGCTCTACTCAAGTGGAGTCCAGGCATCAGTCCATACTGGTCTCTACCAGTGCCTGAATTTATACAGCAAGGGTCAGCAATGTCACTGTCATTTCTAGCTGATATCACAACCCCTTGGATGGCAACCTCACAATCCATTGCTGCATGTGTTTGGGTACCAGCCTGGGCCTCCATTACACTCTATCCTTCAGTGATTTTCCTTTGTAGTGGTGATATATTTGGGAAAATAGAAATTGGACATTTGCTATCCTCACAATAATCCATCTTTCAAGAACTATATGTATTCTCAAAGAGTTTTCAACCTGTTTATATTTGGATGCAATACAAATTGGTGGTAATCCCTACATCAGGTTTGTTCTTGTAAGTGCTCTTATCACAGCAGGTTGTTTGCTCACTCCTTCCCATGCCACCTTCTCTATGGGACCTACTTTAGCAGGGGGTTGGACAGAATGATCTCCAGAGGTCCCTTCCAACCCTTATGCTTCTGTGCATGTAGAATGCAGGTGAAGAAGTGTCAGTTTTGTCCTTGTCTTGTAGATCAAGCAGTATTGGCAGGATATTTCTTTTTGCAGTCTATAAATACTCCCTAATCTATATGTCCTGTTTGTGTCATTATGCTTGTGTCACCTTAACTTCCAACATGAGTTTGTGCTTGCTATATATAGTGTTTGTGATACAAGGAGTAAAAATGCTGGATGTGGTAAGTGCAAAGTTATTTTTAAATATTGTGAACATAGCATTGATTTCTGAGCATTGTGGAATCAAGGGTATTCTAAGAAAGGAAAAGCGTTCGACTCTAGCATATGTGAGGCAAGAACGGTTTATTGCCATTTCAAAGTCAACTTTTCTCTGATTGCATGCTTCTGCTACTGCTGCTTAATGCTTGTAGAGATGATTGTAACAACAGTATCAAAATGGTAGAAGATATTTCTGACAGAGGTGTTCACCGGTGGTGCAAGGTATCCTGGGTTGACTGTCTTTGTATTCTCTTGTATCCATTCAGTTTATTCATGGCTCTTGACTGTACAATGTAATAAAGCTGAAGTCACTCTTATGCAAATGAATGCCCCAAAACGGTATATGGCTCAGCACCAAAAAATAAATGGAGAAAAAATATTAAGTAACAGAGAAGACATTTTATCACTGGATTTTTTAAATGCCATTATCAAGAAAAGATTTCCACAGGGTTAAATTTGTAATTACCGTAGTTCTAAGTATGGTCAGGATTTTGGGATATGTAACTTTTCTCTTTCTTTAATAACTACATAAGGAATATTATTACGTTAAAGTGGTGGTATCTAGCCTTTTAGTAGGCTGTGGAGGTATCTCTCTTCAGCATGTTTTCTGTGCTTCCTAGATGTGTATTTCATGTCTCCAAAACATTTGTTTTCCTTTCCACGCTGCTTTATAGTGATGCACAGTCAGATATTGTGAATGTAACTCCTCAAAAAATAGTACATGAAGCTCTTTTGTCAGGTGGTTCATTGTGTTTGTGAGTGTTGTGACAGTGGATGCTGTGTTTGGTTGCTAGACATGTACTACTTGTCATGTGAATAAACAGCCTGGCTGCTTATGGGGGCTGTTAGAAAAAGGTAATGGCAACTGTCTGGTCTGAACATGTGGCTTTTGAGTCCCGCCAGTGCTACCCATGGTAGTTATGGAGATAATCATTTAATTATTATTTTATTTTTTTTAGTATATCACTTTAGAATGAAGAAGTAAAGAGGAAAAACTCTTTTCTGAAGTCCTCAAGTTTTGCCAAACCAAAAAGTTCTTTATGTATTGGAAAGGTAATGTAGTAACTGTCTTCAAATTCTGGTATTTATTGTAGAAATGCCATAGCTTTTTATGTCTTTTCCATTAGGCTGGAGTTGTTTGTGTGTAGCTCAATGTGGTCCAAACCTGGAGCTCCTGTTATGGAAAAATTCTGGTGTTTGGCTTGTTTTGTAAGACTTTGAATTGGAACAAAACCATAAATATTCCTTACATGAGAATTTCTCTCTCTATATATTTTTCCTGTAAAAAAGGAATAGATTTTCATGGTAACAGCACTGACATATTTATTTTTGATAAGGTTGAAATGTTTTGTTTCAATCTTCTAAATGTTGGCTACTTTTATAATAAATATCATTATAGCACATAATCTGCCTGACCCCTCAGAGGAGGGGACAAGCCAACTGGGCAGGGGATGCTCAGGGCAGCAGCCTGCCTGCTTCCCTGCCAGCCTGGCTGTGGCAGGCTGCCTTCCAAGCTGAGCTGCCAGCCCTCCAGCTAGGCTGCCTGGTTTCCATCAAAAGTTTTAGTGGAATAAACACATTCCCATAGAATGTTTTGATCCAGAAAATCAGCGGTTTCTGATGGAAAACTGTTCATCAGAAGAGTTTTAGTCTGCTCTATTAAGAACATAAGTCTCTGAAATTGTTAGTCTTGAATAGAAGTGTTGCCAAACAATTGAATGTAATAGCCTTTGCTGCCTGGAAGGCTCATTCACTTTGTCTCTGTAATAGCTCTTGGTTTTCCTTTAACACCCCCTGGAAAGGAGTAAAAGTTAATTAAAGTGGGTGTTTTTCTGTGTTTGAAGTCTGTTGCCATTGCAACAAGCATGGAAGGGGTTCAACAAAATGGAGTTCAGTTGTAGCTGAACTTAAAGGTGTCAAGAAAACAACTGTATTTCCTATTCCTAACCGTCGCATAATTATTTGGGAGGATGAAAAAAATTGTAATTTCTTAAAATGCCGGAGAATGGTTTGTGTTGATAGCCCTTGTGTTGCAGTTGTATTTCATACAGAGCTGTCAGACTAATTAAAAATTGTTCCAATTTGGGTGTAGTTCTCTGTTATAACCCTTCTTTTTGTTTGCATGGATAAGCTTAATGCAGACAGTTGCTTCAGCAAAGTGTGATAGGAATCAGGAAATTGTATTTTTTAGGGTACATCCAAGCAAATGGGTCAGATGATATAAAACTCAGTTCCGAGGACTTACCTTAACAGGGATGGTATTTTTGCAATATCAGCCTTTCTGCCCTGCCCAAGCTCTGTTGAAGCCTGAAATTCTTCTTGTGTGAAAGCACTGGCACTGTGGTTCCTTGCAGTTTTGCTGGAAACCTCGAAGCACAGGAAAATAAAATGTTTGATAAAGGATGAACTGTGGCTGAAGATGCATAAGATGTATGTGCAGGCACATGTAAGCTAGTCTCCTGTCAGCTCAGTTCTGGGGTGGAGATGCAGCACAAACTCAGTGCTTCACTATTACTTAGCGTCAAGGAACAAGCTCAGATGTGCTTTGGTTTTCTAATTATTTCTGTCATTAAATCAGCAATTTTCTGCTAAAATCTGTTCCCTCACTCCTTCCCCCGGTTTATTTATTTATTTATTGTCTATTGCAGTATTTCCTAAGTAGTAAAGATCAATTTATGACCACTGTCATTAATATGATGTACCAGAACTTGGAGACTTTTCTCAAAATAGGATGCTGGGCTATGGGAAATTCCTTTCTTGTCACCTTTTATGTTCTGAATCACTTTCAGGCAGTAGACCTATGATGTGCGGATATAATACTGGCAGGGGAGGTACAGAAACACATATACCTGTGTGATCTTTGTATTATACTGCTGTAGAAGTTTACCTTTAAATATTACTAAATTTTGGTTAGGACACCAGCCACGTAAAATCTTATTTTTAACTGTTTGACAGATTTTGACTGTAGAAAATGACTTAACAGACTTCATCCCATGGCAGTACATTGTATTAAACAATGAATCCCCCTTCCTTTTCTTATTTTTTCCCCTCACAAATACATGGGACTTAGATTAAGTATTAGAAAGCAATAGAGAACTTCATTTTGACATATTGAAAAAAACAAACAAACAAACCAAACAACCAAACTCATTGGCTTTCAGTAACTAAAGTGTCCTTATATTCTCAGTGTATCAGAGACTGAGAAGAGTTCAACCATACCCATTTTTCAGTCAAATATTCCACTGTCTTTCTTCAATGTATCCTCTGATAAATCCAAACCTGAGAGGTTTGGCTTGGGAAGAAGAGAGTCACTATCAGACACCCATAAACTCATTGGTAATAAACCATAGTACACAGTACATTGTGTCAGTCAGTCAGACTAGGTGAAACAAGGAGGATGGCAATCGACATATTTTTACTGTAAAAATTTCCACCAGTTATCCATGTGCAGAAGGACACTGGTCAGCTACTGGAGGGCTGGTACTAGAGCAGCAATGCATTCCTAATTTATGGGGTTAAACTTTTTTCCTTCTTGGTGACACAGATTTACCATGGAAAATTTCAGCACAACATTCTTATTTGTCTATAACATCAACTAAAGTTTTGGACAGTAATCAGTTATTGTTGAAGCTGCACAAACAGTAAGATTTTATACTCTATCCAAAGGACTCTGAAGGAGTATCTGTTAGTATTAAGATGTATCAGTAAAATAGCCAGAGGTGCCACACTACTAAAAAGCTCTTGCCCAGAATGTCAGCTTCCACATTGTTCACAAAAGATCTTGTTATATAACTGAAACTCTTCATAAGTGTACATTTCTACATAACAAAAGGTTTTTTATAACACTGAACGTAATAGAATAGGTACTTCATGTTTTCTTCTTGTACTGTTGGATCCACTTAGTTTTATCAGACTCAAACAGTTTAATAAGTTAACTTTGCCTTGTTTGTTCCCCTCTCTTTTTAGGTTTCATTTGGTTCAAAATGAGAAAGATAATGCAAATAAGCATTGTATGTGTGTGTTTTTTTCTTCAAGGCACTGTGCTTACAGAAATAATTTTGGGAAATGCATTGCATTTCTTGCATATAGCTCTATTTAATATGGAGGGACAATTGAATAGGAGTAGTGAGCAGCATTTTGGTCCACAGTTGAAACACTGAGGCAGAAGGAGATGGGAACGGTACATTCTTCCTGTGATAAGACAGATGCCTGCTTTTAGAAGGAGAAACTTTCACAAGGAACATATGCTGACATTTCAATTATTACACAGTTGTGCTCTCTTAATGTACTAAACAGCAGATATTATTTATAAACCTTCTAATGGAAATTACTGTAGCCACTTTATTATTTCAATGAGCTCTTAAAATGCTGTTGATGAGTAGTGTGATGTTTCTACATAATAATGCCCTTGAAAATGACTACTTCTGTGTATGTTTTCTGAGGATGCTTTTACTTGACATTGTTACAATCTTTTAGCATTTTTTTTCAAAAGTTTAGAGTAGAAACAGTAGTGAATGGGAAAGTTTTAATCCTTACTGATGATCTTTAACAACTAATGGGTGTAACTATTAACTCAAATGCACTTTGCTCAGCTGCCATTCAGTTGAAATAAAATTCATAATTAGAATGATTAAAATTCCTATGATATGAAGTGTTCCACTGAAAGGTTTCTAACTGAAAGGAATATTGAATGAATCAAAAAAGCTGAGGCATCTTGAAGAGTGTCTCTGCTTGGGGTATTTATTAGCGTCTATAATTAACATTCTGCATCTAGGGTAGGAAAAGGATAAGAGTTTAGTGACGTGGGTTTGGGAAAGATATTGTTTAAGTGCTATTCATATGCAGATTTCAGACAACTTGATAGATGCCAATCAACTTATTTTTCATATAGTGATTGCAGAGCTCTGACATCATTGAGGTTATGCGAGCAGGTTTATCTGTGTTAAGAGGTGCTATAAAAATGTATTAGCAGTGTGTTTCTGTTGGAAGGGTTTTGGAAAGAAGAGGCCAGGAAAGCATGCTTCTATGCCACTGCTTGTTCCCTCCTTCTCTCCAAGCCCATTTCCCTGTTGGTTGACACATGCAGAATTCTTGTCCAGCATCATAGCAAGACTTCTGCCTATCTTGCAAAGCCATCCTATTAAGTAATGGACAAATTCCTTTCCAGCACACAGTTAGCGTGTAGGTAGTGAACAGCATCTAGGATCTGACACGACAGTGGCTTCAGCACTCCCTAGTCAGCTGAACCCAAGGAGTACCTGTCCCCTTATACTTAACATTGTAATGATTTATAGTCTAGGTTAGGAGAACTTTGACAGGAAGAAATGATCCAATTCAGGATATGATTTCAAGGGTGAATAATGTGGGCATATGATGCTTTCATACTTTGCTTTTGTTTGTTTGTTGTTAATAAAAGAAAAATGTAATGTTATAATGTATCCTTTAAGCTTTAACAACTTGTTTGGACACTGCTTAGTGTATATAGGTCCCATAGTTGAAAGTCTCAGCCTACTTCTTTCCTTCTTTGTTACTGTACTTAACTTTTTGTTGGTGCATTGTGTAGTTCTATTTTAGTAAGTGCTGGCATATTATTTGTTTATTAAACGGCTGGCCTGCAGTTATGAAAGTGCAGTATAATGCACTAATTCATTGTAGGATATCACAGCCGTGGCAGTCATGTAGTCGCATCTCAGTGCACTGAAACACAGAGAGGGAAAACATGCAAAAACAAACAAAACACAACCTTGAATGCTGTTTCAATAAAATGCAGTGGGAAAAATCCTGGGATTTCCTTTTTAACAAATGTCTTGGTACTCCAGTAACATGCTACAATACATGGTGCTTGAGAAAACTCAACAAAGACACGCTGGCATGAAATCAAGCACTTTCAGTGTTTTGGGCTGTAACAGAGGATTAGCAAAATTAGGAAAGTTGTAAAGGTTGCTATTCCTGCTCTGTAGACCATTCATTGTAAGACTGTTCAGAGCATGGAAAATGTCAAGGTGAGAGATGTTAAAAATTAGGCTGGTTTATATTTTATTCTCCGATTGCTGCACTAAGAAGTTTCTCTAGAAAAGTGAACTTCAATGAAATCTCTTGAGATAATCCCTGAGGCTACAGTTTTTGTACCAACCTGTGTTACTTGATATTGTACATTTGGAATGGATCCCATATAACAGATTATCCAGTAATATCCTCTTCTGTTAAGATGCACACAGCGTAATTGGAATGCATGCAGAAGACTGCCAGTTTCTAAAATAGCTCTTACCCCTTCATCGAAGTTTTTAAGTTACATTTCCTTACAGTTTCCGTGTTCCTGAGTATCTGAACTACCCAAAGCATTCTTAAGCTTGTTTTTCCAGGCATGGTCACAAACATCTTGATAAGCTTTCATTAGCAAATTTTAGAAATGAAACTAACATCAAGGAAATGCAAAATGTACTCGGTGAATATTGTTGAAATAATTTGGTTCTTTAACTTCTTCAGTTGGGTGAGGTGCCTGGCCTGTGTTTTAGCCTAATTGTTGTACACTCACTTTGAGTTGTGAATAGGCTATTATTCCTTAAATTATTAAACTACTTTCATTGTGTGTTTCTCCAATCTGTCTTAAGATTTCCAGTTTGAATGTACAACTTTACAATAAATCAACTGCTGCTGTCCAGTCATTATAGGACAAAAATCCCGTCTTTTCTGTCCAAATTCCTCTCAAATGTTGCTTTGATGAAGTGTATAACAAAGCCCAATTATATTAAGCATTACTCTGAAAAAAGCCTTGAAATTACTTAGCTAATGAGTAGATACTTTAATGCTGTTTACTATGTGTATTTCTTATCATGTATAAGTAGATACAAGTTGCGTATCAAAGTAACAGTGAGCTTGTCACAGCTCTACAGGCAGAAGTGAGATGTTTATTTCTACTTTTTGGCTGAGAATAAAAAATTGTAGAGACTGTTTCACAAGAAACACAATGCATGAGAATACATCAACAGCATCTTTTCTGTTGATGTATTCTCATGCATCGTGTTTCTTGTGAAATTAGACTTTAGTTAGCAAATCCAGAGGGCAACACAGCAACGTGTTAGATAATATCTATTACAAAGAGAAACATGGAAGTTAAAGGTTCTTAAATCAGAGCTGAAATGTTTTGTGCTGCAAGCTCCACACTGCCTTCCATCTGCTTGAAAAACAAAATGTCTTGCTAAACTTTAGTTTGCAGCTTATCTAAGAAATGCCATTTTTCACACAGTGAAGCACACCTTGGTCAAATTTTCTCTCACCAATGATCTCCTTGCATCATTTCTTAGCCTGTGGACTTACTCTATTTACACCTCATGACGACTTCTTCCTTTTCCTTCTTCTCAATTGCATTTCTTATTTGGGAACTGCTACATTGAGCTGACACCACCAGGCTTTATCAAATCAAGGCTTTTAATTAAAAAAAGTTGCCACCTAAATCCCTCCTCCATCACCAACAAACTGGCTCTAATCAAAAGCTTTGTTTGACTTGTCAAAAAAGAAGGAAATATTGCAAGGAATAAATAACTGAGATTGCCTGTTTGGTAGAACTTGGTTAATTAACCTAATTGAAATTACACATGTTGCGAATGAGACAAAAACAAGCAAACGTTACTTCTGCTAAATGTCATTTGGAAATAATTATGAAAATATAAACTTTCAATTCAGTGACTACGGTTGACCTCTAGTTAGCTGTGATGTTCCTCAGCATGTGGGGCTTCTTGGTATGAAAATGAAGTCAGAAAGGCCAGGTTTGCAGCAATGTCACACGATCATTTATAATTCTTTTGTAGTAAGCCCTGATGGATAAAGAATATAAAAAAGTTTTTAGTTCTGTTTATCAGCCTGTTGAATAAAAGGAAGGGTTCTGCAGTACAGCAACAGGATAGCAAGTATATATTTACCACAGTAATAGAAAGAGCAGGAGGGGGGGAAGGAAAAAAAAAAAAAAAAAACATTTTTATCAGAGAAAAAAAAGTCAAATACGTACATTATTTTGCCAAGATTCCTTTGATCTCTACAGCAAAAAAAATCATATGAATGCGTGTGCATCTGAATTTGTCTGCTGAAGAAAATAAGTCTATATTGGAATTAATGGAATCCATAACCATTAGTTGAAAGCAGCTATGGTAGAACAGGTGCTCTGTATTTAGAGTTGGTTGTAAAATTTCTATACTACTAGGTCATACATATTTAGTTTTGAATGTTTTGGATCATGATTCTGAAGTCTGAATCATTAGGCAAATTCTACACACAGGATCAGTGTGAGAAAGATCTATAGGATTCAGCTTACTTTTATTCATTTTGTAGTAGAGGACAAATATAGGCACTGCTAGGAATAGAGTTAGCAATGCAGTACTTGTTTTCTGGTTTTCCATTTGCATTGAAATGTATCTTCTGTGTAGAACATGAGTTCTTTAGGTAAGCAAACTTTACCTGTGTGGAAACTGATTTCCTCAAAACCTTTAAATGCATTTTTTTTAGGAGACTTAAAAAGCACCATTTTACTGAACGCTGTTGCAGTGTGATAGATTTTTTTTACGTTTGTGAAACCAGGAGTGGAAACACAGTCTCATATCGCTGCTCACTGGTAGGTGTAGCGCTCCTGTCTCTTGTATCACAAAGCAAATGAAGTTTGACACTGGAGCAAGATCAGAATATGTTGAAATTAATGGTTGTGTTAAGAATTACAAAGGAAAAGAACATGGTCTTTAACGATGTTCTTCAAGCTCAAAAAGGCAAACTCAGGTGTAAGGTCGTACAGCTATCACAATTTCTCATCCTTTTCCTTGCACAAACCAAGAAGGTGGAAGTCTATTTTATGGCTGATTTTATTTTTTTTTATTCAAATAAGTGATTTCTACCTGGAAAGAGTCATATTTTCAATTTGTTACTGCTTTGCTGTATACCAGGCTTTATTGTACCCAGCTGAGGGCATCATTTGCTCAATCTGTATTTGCAATTAAGGTATTTCTTCTGATAGGGCAATTTTTTCTTTATTAGGAAATAGACTGTAGTCCTTTAACACAGATTTTGTTGTTCACACAGCACACCTCAAAGAAATTAATAAAACTTTTCCTGAAAGAGCTATTGAAATGTACTTTGGTGTAGGGCCCATCTATAGGTGCTTGCTCTTTGTTCTTATGGCAAAGCTCCCTTTGTGTTGAATAGGGACAGGTTCTCACAGTTGAAATGCTCTCTCATGTGAAGAATCTCAGGAAAATCTACCTGGAAAAGAACCCAGAGCCTTGTTACTGCTCAAGAAGGAAGCTCATTTCCTTATCTTCTCTTGCAAACAAAGCCATTGTCACAACAGATAACTAAATTCCTCCTTTCTGATTAGAACCTGATATTTCTGCACTGGAAAACAACACATTTCTTGGACTACTTTGCCAGCCAGTTAAATGACTTGCAGGAACACAAGCCAATAATTTATTCAGGAGAATTGATTCCTCACTGCATAAAGCTTACTCTGTGACTTACCCTCACTAAACTTTTTTCAAAAATCTGATGAATTTCTGAAAATGGTTTACAAATATGTCAGTCAGGGAGATGGCGTTTTTGCAGCTCTTGTAACCTTGAAGCTGATGTCACTGTGACAGGCTGGTCAAGTAGTTGGAAAGCCAGTGTGTGATTCTTCATTTTCTGTCCTGTCCGGACACCCTTTTTCAGGTAAGAGGATGTGCTGAAATCATTTCTGGCTTTTCATTTTTCCCCTAATAGTGCTAGTGAAATGGTTCACTCAAACGTTATTCCTCATAACAATTTGAGTTTCCTGCAGGATCACCTGTATTAGATAAACAAGCTTTTCAAAGCTAATAGATCATAAATATTTAGCAAGTAAATTCATTACTTATCGCAGGGTCGAATTTGTCCTGTGGTAGGCCTCAGAAAGAGAGCATTTGCAAGCAGACAAGCCATGGAAGGACAGATAATCGTTCTATAACACTGGAGGGAAATTCAGGGTTATTTGAGTGTGGCATTGAAGTGGGGTGTCGGACTGAAGGTAATGGTTGGAAGCGGGTCACTGTCATGATGTTGGAACTGTGGCACTTCCTGCTGAGCTGCCCCACAAGGCCTGCCTGGGGGGGCAGCTCAGCCATGGGGAGATCATGAGCTGATCACCAAAACAACAGTTAGCCACTTCTCCCCCTGAAGAACACAGAAGCAAAGAGCAGAGTGAGTGAGTGAATGTTAACAAAACAAAGCCCTTAAAAATAATTGCATTTTTCATATTGTGATTCATTTCAATTTCATTAGTCTCAAAACACCACTTCTCAAGTGATTAACGTTTTCTCCATTGATTGCAACTGTGCTTGAGTGAGGGTGTTTCTTTGTAATTTTAAACAAAGAAATGTTTTAAGGATCACAGGATAAATGGCATGGTGCTGAGGAGCATTTCCATAGCTATACAGGGAAGTGGGCAGGTTGTAAAAGCAAGCTCTCTTCAAGTGATGCAAAGTCCAAACTTAGATTGTACCTTTGGACATAATACCTAGCTCCTAGATTTTTCCTAGGTAAACCCTTTTGTATTTGTGATTTGTTTTTTTTTTGATTTTTTTTTTTTATGTATTTTTTGTTGGCTTGAGTAAACAGAGTCTAAGGAAATAATAAGGATGCCAGCTTCAAAAATAAGAAAAGCTTGAATGTCTCTTCTCATTAACGCTGGGGAGTTAGTAATGGAATTTGACCCATGCTGTCTAAATGGAAGGAAACTGTGCTTTATCTTGGCATACCTGTATAAAGATGTAATGGAATTAAAGGGAGTCTGGAGTAATTAACAGCCCAGTGCTAGGATCTGTTATTACTTTTCCTTCTGTAATTTTTGTGTCTGCTTGCTATTCAGAAGTGTGGAAGGACTCTGGGCTGCATCAGTTAACTGCAGCTTGAGAGACTGTGTACATCCTTCCTCAGGCAGCAGTTTCCATTGTGATCAGCTGTAAGTTATGGCATTCTGTACTTTAGTTTCTGTACTTTGTCTACTCACATAAAATTTCTGAGATAAATAATGTCTGATATGAGCATAAGTGGAATTTGCACATGTTCTTAACTTTATTCTCAGTTTCAAATAATTTTCATCGTGTTTTCAAGAGGATGAGTGGGAGTGGGAATGACATGACTAGCAATTTGGAATCCTTGTTGGCTAAACATGAAAGGTAGAATAGGTAGCTGTCGTGTAAGCATCCTTTTGAGGCACTGAGGAAATGGATTGCCAAGTGAACTTATACATGTAATTCAGTCTCTTTTACATAGTTACTAAGGGCTATACTCTTCAAAATTCAAAGCAAAGTATATTCTGAAATACTCTTGATCAGCTGGATGCTAGTTAGTTCTCATTTTACAGCGAATTATAGTTTTAAGTACATTATTTGTATACAAAGCTCAGATATTCAACTTTAACATACTTCCATGTGCACTTTGAATGTTCTGCGTGTGTTACTGAAGAGTATAGGATGTCAGCTGTTGAAGTCTTTAACTTGTATTAAAAAACTAAGTCAACGAGTCTGAACAATATGGCATAAAAATAGTAAAGGATAACAAGTTTTTTGTTTTTTTTGTTTGTTTTTGTTTAACCTGTGAGAATTTTAAGTACCTGAAAAGTCAGATTGACATTTGGATTTTGACTTTATGTAATAATTGTTGTCTAGGCTTCAGTACTCATGAGCCTATTAGATCTCTGACAGTGTCGTGAATTCAACACACAAATTCATACAGCGAAAGCTATTGTTTATTGCAATTAGCAACTGCGCTCAGTGGAGATGGCAACATGCTGAAAAATTAATTGAGAATTTAACCTTCAAATGAAAAATGTATAGGCCTTATACTTTATTATAATCAGCTTATAGTCATATATGACCTCAGAGATAATTCGAGCTTTTTACTGTTTTAATTTTGCTCAGTAAAAAAGCCCTCACTTTATTTATTTATTTATTTTTGCATAGCCTGCCAGTACATAGCATTCATGCAGTATCTGTTATCTTGTTTGAATAGCAGGGTTTTTAAGGATCCTTGTTTCTGTTTGCTAAGTGGAAATGTAACAAGATTAACAGCAAAGTCTGTTCTTCACAACTTTTGGAACAAAAGCTAATCAGCACTCCCATAAAAGTTTAAAATTTTTATATTCTTTAATTTTGCATATTGTTTGCTGCAAGCTGATCCCTAATGTTTGTTTTATTTTCATCTGTCAGAAACAATGCCAAAATATATTTTGTCTGACTTAAGTTGGCACAATTAATCCTTAACTGGAACAGTCTCTGACATTTACTGTTTGATTAAAGGATCTGATCCGGTAGTGCATATACCAGTCATTTCCCACCAAAAAGACATTAGCTGTTATCTGCATTTTTTAATAAATCTGTTCAAGTAAAATTCATTGACACAATTTTTTGAATTTATGTGGAAGAGAAGAGTGAGTGGAAGAATACTTAAATTTGAAAATATCATGGTAGTGTATTGGCATTTCTTTTTACATTTTTGTTTGTGTTTCTTGACTTGAATAACGACAAAAACAACAAACCAACCATCCACTAAAACAAATTATATTTACTTTAAAAATATTTTATTCAGGAGTAATAGATGAGTAACATTTTAAAAAATTAAAAAAAAATTGAGCTACTAAATAATGTACATTTATCTATCTGAATTAGGGTATTATAAATATCCTTTTACAACTTTAAAAAGTCTTCTAGGAACTGACTTTTCTCATGGATATTTTTTTAATGTATATCCATTTATGCATAGTTATAGGGCTGTCTTTAAAGTAGCAAACAATAGCTTTTGACGATCTCCCCCCAAATTTATAATCTGTTAACACTTGGCTTTTTTTTTCCTCAAGTGTGAAATTTGCATTTTTCATTAGAATCTTATTTTGGTCTGAAATGTTGAAGTGCTTATAAAGAGTAAGAAAAATTACAAAAAACAATCATTACTTTTCTCATACTCTTTTTTTTAGTGACAGGTGGTCTTTTGCAAAGCCCTTCTCTCATAAGCTTTCTGTCAAGGCTGGCTCAAAACCAGCATTTCCATCCGTGTCCATAGAAGTCCTGTCTGCACACTGAAGATGCCTGTGGAGCTCTGGGGACAGTGCACTGATGAGCACGGCTTCCATCCCCAGTGAGATAGCAGAGTTCTTCTTAGGAATTAAAAAACAAAGCAGATGAATAAAGTGTGATCCTTTAGGGAAATTCCCACTTCTCTTGGGTGAAATCCTCTTCTGTCTGCTGGAGTTGTATAACGATGTATATAGAATTTGAGAATAAGAGATCCAGTCAGTACAGGAATCGCTTTTTTAAAAAAGCTCTCAAGAAGGTTAATGAACAGTGGATAAGAAATTCTGTTGTCCTTGAATTGGAGGAAACAGATCTGGCTGTTCACTTCTTGGTTCAGCAAATCGTCTTTCCAAAACCTGAGTTTTCATTGAGAGCACATTGAGGCATGCTGCTGTTCCTTCCTGTACATATCCTTTACATAACTCGATACTTCTATTCTTCTGAGTGTTAGTTCCCTTCTGTTGGGGCACTGCTATGCATGCTTTTCTCCTTCGTACCCTAGTGGCTCCATGTTTATGAGTGCCTCTAAGCTTTGTATATCGTACGAGCAGAAGTAGCAGCATTTACACATGAAACCTATATGTATTTGCAGGTGTTCTGTCCAATTTTTTTCAGAGTTATGAACAAGAAAGTGATATGTTCTTACAGTGAATACAACCCTTTCAGTGAATATATCCCGTATATTTTTCTAAACCTTGAATGCTGAAATGACTTTTACAATTAATTTCAAATTACACAGTTCTCTACCCAGGCAAGCTCAGGCCTAGGGCTAAATATTCAAAATGTCAAGGTATTGGGAGAATCTCACTCCTAATTTGAAATAATGCTATTAGCCACAGTGAGGTTGCACAGAATTTATCCCATCCTATGTATATTTCTTATTTTTGCACTATACTGTTAATATATGCAGGAAAGACTGGCAATATTGGCTTGCATTGATTTCATTAGCCCTTTTTTTATATTATTATTATTATTTTTTTTTTTTACAAATGAAGGAGAGCTGTCTTTTTCATCACTTCCAAGAGTGATTGTTAACTATAGGGAAATTGTCTCAAACAGTAGGTCAATTAATTACTACACTTTTAAGCTCCCCCTTGTAAAATAGCAATTAATTTAACTAAGTTCTAGCAGATTTCTTCCTCTGGACTTATCCATTTGAAATCACAGTAACTCTAGGCAGATAACACTGCTTTATTACATGTGACAGCTTTTCAGAAGATCATATTTTCCTTCTTAATGAATGCTGGGACTGAGTTTGTTTTTAATTATCTGTGGCACCTTTTTATTATTAACAGAATGAGAAAGCAGCAAACATGAAGACTCTGATGTGAATGGGGACTGTCGTCCTCCCACCAAAGGATATTAAATGGAGTAGATCTCAAAGTCTGAGTTTTATATAATGAGATAAAAATTGTAAATGTTTACAATTTGGAAACAGGGATTTTAAGGCCTTTTCCAGTGTTCTTATTCCCTTTTCCTTTAAGGTTCCTTTTACTTTTTTTATTTTTTTTCCAATTAGGAATGAATCAGAGTTGTGAGTTGTTCATGCAGTCCCTGTGTACAATACATACTTCGGAACAGGGCAGAACTTACAGTTCTGTGAGCAGAAGATTTAAAAAAAAAATAAGAAAATAAAAAATAAAAAGAATCATTGCTGATCTTTCAAAGTTCCGTGATTGTTCCTTAAATGCCATTATTTCAAATAACATTTGTTAGTCCAGGATGTGTAGAGCTGGACAATTTTAGCTAGCCATCATCTACTTCACAGATACTGCATGGTAGGATAATGATCTTTCAAATGATGCTGTTGAATGGATGGGGAGAGTCCAACCGCTCAGGCTCAAAATAGATTAAAATAGGTTGCTGGAGATTTTTTCATTCTGATAGCTTAAGTAACACATCACATCCACATTATTTACACATTTGCTTGAAAGATTTGTCTGGGCTATGAAGAATAAGGAGACAACTTGAGTGGTATGGGATATTAGGAGTATTTACTCTTGTCAATGGCTGTTTGTCTCATTAGCATCTCAAATGGTCTATCAAAGTATGGTTCAGACTGACTGAATAAATACAACATTATCCTTTGTATTGCTGAATATAGGGCACCAAATGTTTGCTTGTGTGGTCTAGTATGATCAGTGATGTAGCTCTTTTGACTACAGTGGAATTATACCAGCCTGGCCCTGTGACCCTAATCAAACTGAATAAGATGAAAGGTTTGGGAAAAAAAGAGCTCAAGCTCTACATAATAAGATCTTTATAAAGTATTATGGGATTAGACCTCTAAGGAAAGGAAAAAAATATACATAGTGCCATTTTAATCAGTCATGTCATACATACAGCATGATTTTAGTGAAATGTTTTTCATAGATTGCTGATAAGACTAAGAGAAATCAAATATGACACATAAATGTAAAATACAACGTGATTTGGCATACAAGAGAATTTGGTACATTGATCATTTGTTCTTTTCCATTCCCAGCGATTCACGTAATTTTAGCTATAAGGAAATCTGGGCAATAGAGCAGTCCTCTTAAGCAACTTGGTTTTTTGAAGGCCACGGTAAATATGAGTACAGTTTGGCTTTAAATTTATTAGAAATCTGTGCCTTCTAAGTAAATGATGTGTGCATTCCCTCAGTTGCTTAATACAGTGGCTGCTTTGTTTCCACCAGAGATTAGTCATGTCACGCTGTATGTCCATCACGGTGAGATTAGCAGTGAATACCCTGCTTGACACTTCAGGGATACTTACTGGTAATGCTTACACGTCAGAGGGCAGAGGTATTTTTCTGAATATGGAGCGGTTAGGGGGATAACCCAAGGGCAGTGAATTGTTTGTTCTCCGAGTTTGTACGCTTCCATTTTTCCCCCTGGTATTAAGTATTTATTGTTAGAGGTCCCCACAGTAGTGTCTGTTTTCTGTTTCTTGAATGTACAGAGCTGACACGCTAGATTTTTTTCCCTTGTTTTTGTTCATGGCTGTGTTAAGAAATAACATTGGGAGCAAGTGACAATTCATTTTGATAAGCCTCACATATAATTAAATCAGGAATTCAGTTTTAGTGCCAGTCAACCTTTTCTTGATGTCATTGTTCTTTTGTGATGTTGGCCTTTTATCCTTTTTTCACTTGTGTATACCAAAATAACGATGAATGATTTCCTGATAAAGGATCGTGACAGGAGAATGCAGAACAAGCAGTGTTTATGCTGCTGTTCCTTCGAAGGCTGGTGGTGATGTGGCAGGTTGAGTTGTGAGAAGAAACAATTATTTTTTCTGTTAGAAAATTTGTAAAGGGAGAAGACCTACAGATCTTCTGCTGTCCCTGCAGGACTTTGAATAAGATAAGAGGAGGGCACGGGCAGCCAATGCCTTGTTTATGCTACTGATTATCATAGATAAATGTTTCCTAGATAGCTTTTAGTAAGGATGTCCCAGAGCATAGGAAACAATGTATTTCTGGTCCCTCCAATCCTTAGTGGTTTTTATTATACTGTGCAAGGGTAGCAGAAGGCAAAAAAGTCTATTTACAATGCATATTTAACTGTCATTCAGTGCTCTGTGTACAGTGTGGCTTGATGGAGGGTTTGCTGTCCTTCAGCTCCTGTGCAGTAACTCCCTTGGCTTGTTATCTGCTTGCTGAGAGTGATGCCTGGGAATTAAAATAAATTAGGCTCAGTCCAAACTTTTGGGAATTTAGGATATGGAAAAGAAGGTGGCAGTGCATACTGATATGCTGCAGGGAGAGAGGGAGGGAGGAAAGGAAGGGAATAAGTACAGATAAAGGAAAGCTAATGCAGTAAGAAGATAGTTTTTACTCCTGGGCAAGGGAATTGCTTTTACTTTAGAACATAGAAGAAGGAAAAGTATTTCCAATAGCAGCAATACTGACAGGTCTCCTCTATACTATATGCATCATTTTGTGTCATTTATTATTATAATCAGCACCTGCCTACAGGGTTTATTATTAACCTTGCTAGCAAACACTGTTTTGAAAAGGAATCTCCTGTTTCTCTGGCATATCAGAAAGGGCTCTAGGGGGAGTAAAGCTGCCACTGAAGGTACTTTATCATCATTTCATTCATTTTCAGGCAGACGCATGCATGAGCTCTCATGGAGTTCTTGTATCTGGTGCCTTACTATTCCCTTTCCTAAAGGAAACTGAAGGTTTTTATCTTTCTTGTAAGCATTTAGCTGACAAGGCTCAATAGTCAGTGCAAGTGATATATCCCCAAAATGCTCTGTCTTCCAAGTCATTGTGATGTGCACAGCTACAGTCCACTTTGGGCTAGTCTTTAAGAAATCAAGATTTGATCTGCATCCCAACTGATAGCACTAGTTTAAGGCAAAAATGTGAAATTGAGATGAACAGGAGAGGAACAACAAACAAGCACACTAAGTTAATCCTAGTTGCAACAGCAAGTGAACTAGTAGAAGATGTGGGGCATAGAACTGGGTATCTGTCCTGTTCTGATTGTGATGGTGTTGGGTTTCAGACTATGTGGTAGGGAGGTCTGGAGGCTGCCCAGCAGGAAATGGGTGCTCTCACTTGGATGGGCTGTGCCTTTCCTGAGGTCAGCATGGTCAACAAAGACCCCATCCTTCACTGCTGTTGCAAGCGAGTGGACAGAGGTCGGGTGGGTTTTGGAATACCCCAGAGATCATGGCTTGAAGAGGCTGCTGCACCTCTCTGGGGCTTCAGGAGCTCGCCAAAGCTGGAAAAGTAGGTGAGGAGCCTGTGGAGACCTCGGAGCTGAAAATACAGATGGACATGTACAGAGACTTGCTGGAGCTGTCAGGAGCTGGAACGAACTGCTGATTGCCTCTAACATGACCCTGACCTCTATCAGTATTTACTGTCTTTAGATGCTCTTGCCAGAACAGTGGGGGCTTTCCGTCAGATCCTGGTTGCTATTTACAAGTGTCACCATGTGCATCCTCTGATGACTTGAAGAAGATGGTTTCCACTCATATGCTATCAAAGATCAGCAGACCAGTTAGGGAAAAATGTTGGTCAGTCTTACTGATAGCAAATAGAATGGTTTTGTAAGTGTCATTTTAAAGGGATTGATGTATTGATGATAGAGGGATGGGATGTGAGGTGGAGTAGAAATGTTGCACTGTGTCTGGGTACTGGGCATAGGGCAATGACTGAGTGACTGGGATAATTCAAGAGCAAGGCAGTAAGAGGATAAAGCTTGGATCATTCAAAATACCTGTCCAAATGCTTTATCATTAGACAAACTCCCATTGTTCTTGTTTTACAGTTCTGAGAAATTGAAAAAAGGATTTTGTCCAGCATTGAATCAAGCAGATTAAATGAAAATCTTTCTCTCTCTCTTTTTTTTTTTTATTTTATATTGCAACAATTTTATTTAAATATGTACGTGAATTTTGTTTTGAATTAAATGCGAGTTTCAAGGCGTTACTAAGGTTTTTTTTTTCGTTTTGTTTTTTTTTTTTTCCCTTTGATTTTTTGGACACTATTGAATTGAGGCGCTGGCTTATGTTTTTGATCAAGTAGTTCTTGTTGAATAAAGATTATCTTCTCTGTAAGTGGTCCTTGTATTTTGAGACTATTCATTCGCATTAGTAAACTTTCATCTTTATAAAATGTTAAAATACTGCGTAGTAATTTTGAAGTAATGGAGATGTTAGTTTCACTGTAGTAACTTAAATAAGAGCTCAGTAAATAGCATGGCAAGGTTGCAGTTGAGGATAGAGAGAAAAGAGATGTAATGTGGGATCTTTGCAAAGGGAAAAGTTTATAGAGGATGCTGGCTTTTGAATCCTGTTCCTAGTTTAAGCATAAGTGTTGAAAGGCAGCCATGTGTTCAGATGTCTGTTATATGAATTGTTCTTAAGGCTAGTAATTTTTTCCATGGGTAAGGCTTCCCAGATTTCTTTCAAGCCATCTGTCGAGGAAAGAGAGCATTAGATCATCAGACATTGTTTTCAAAGCTCAGTAAAATATTAGCTGTTTAACCCTTACATTGCTTAACTTCTCAGAATACTTCATATGAAGGCATTTTATTTATTTCAAAAATACAGAAGCAGAAGAAAAATTTTAGTAGATCAAATATAACAGTTAAAACAAGAATATGGCAATTCAGGACTTCTGGTCTTGTAAGACTGAAAAGTCCTTTCAGACATATGGATAGCATGCTATTGTGGTAATCTCGGTTCAGATAAATTCTAGAGGATCATCCATGATCAACTGCTGATCTTCACTTCCTTGAGCTGAGGAAGACAGAGAATAAAAAGAATTTTTGCCTCACTCTAGGAAGAGGGGATTTGGCTCGTGGGGTGACTGCAACTTCTCTGTTACTATGCTTGCCACTGTCCCCATAGGAAGACTTGTCTGCAGGGTGTTTCTTTTGCATTATTTTGTTTGCTGAAAATTCAACCATCTTGAGATCATATGGTGAGTTGAGTTCTCAAGGCACACATTTGCCACTGACTTTTGCTATTGTTAGTTGTAATGATTTTGTGATTTGTCTGAAATTAAGTAAAAATAAAAATAAAAATAAGAAATAGCTACTTAGAGGAAAGGGTGGGGCCCTGAAAACGTTTTGGAGGGGGAAAGAAGTATTTTAGAAATGTTGCTAATGTCAGCTTGGTTCCTGCAGGGTCCAGATTTAACACAACTGGTAAGTGGGTAGTGTATGTAGTGCACAGTGAAAGATTATCTAATGTAGCACTGATTACTCCTCCAGATGTCATGGGAACACTGTTCTGGGGGGATACATAGCTGGGAGGTGTGTCTGACCCACCAAAACTCTGTGCTGCTATTTAGCGAGACCTGGACAGGCTGAAGGTTGAGTAAAGAGGAACAGTAACCAGAGGTGCATTTAAAAGAATGAGGTAAGGAGGTGAAGGGAGGTGATCCTCCCCCTCTACTCACAAACTGGAACATGGGAAATTCCACACGAAAAAGAGAAAAAATGTATTTACTTTGAGGGTTTTAGAGCAGTGGAACAAGCTCTCCGAAGATATGGTGGTGTCACCTTCCCAAGGGATATTTAGAAGTTGCCTGGAGGCTTTCTTGTGTAACCTACTGTAGGGAAGTGCTGTAGCAGGGTTGGACCCTTCCAATCCCTATGATTCTGTGGCACAGAACATGGTGTCTGCTTGCATTACTCTCCCAGCTACGAGGAATAAGAAGGAGAAATGCCGGGACGGCAGTAGCTGTGACATGCACTGCTCTGGAGGTGATATCATAGAAACACAGAGAGTTTATTCTCCTGATCATATAAATAATGTGAACATGCCCTATTATGATAGTTTGGATCTAATAAAACATAAGTAATTGCTGTCCATTGGTCTACGTGCCCTCATACAAATGATTTTCTCAGTAAAATAGTAGACACTTCATTCTAATGTCAAGAAAGAAATACAGTTTTGAAAAGGCAGTAGATGTAATAATTTTAAAATCCCTTGTGATATGTCTGGGAATATATTGGACTATTAAACAGCTCCTTCTCCTAATAGGGTCTCTTTCCTTGAACCTGGCAGTGAATCTGAGTTTACCAGTGACAGTGTGACAACGATACTTAGTTTCTAAATTGTTTCTTGGGTAATCTTGGGCAAAGCCTGCAGCTGTAGTTGCAACTTCAGCCAAGTTGTGGCTGTATTTAAAAGCACAAAGTGAACAGGAGGTAAATATTTGACTTGAGAAAAATGTGCTAGTTCTTAAGCTGTGAGATGCAGGAAAACTAATAGCTGCTGAAATTAAAACTCATCTCCTCCCAGAGACAGGTCCCACAACCACGGAGATGTTGGGGTGGCTCAATTCCTTTCCTGGGAGGACCAACGAGGTAGGATAGTAAATGATGACTTGCAGCATATTTTATGGCCTATTGTACAAGAACAGTGTGTTGAGAATGTCCTTGGTTGTCATCAGCTGTTGCAGAGTGCTGTAAATCATCCTTATTTTACTTTATGAATTGTAGAACTATCATACATTTCATAGGTATCTCAAGACAAGACAGTAAATTTCAGGTGTTGGGTTTTTTTTCCCCATGAATTTATAGCAAAGTCTAGAAAATAGCTTCTTATGCAGTTGGAAAAAATAACTGTAGGTATGAAGAGCCATACATTATCTTCAGTTTGTGCACAAAACTCCCTCTGACATCAAGGGCAATAGGCAGTCCATAAAGTAATTATTCAGTGGAAAATGGAGGGAAATATAAAGAGTGTACTAACTGAGGCAAAATATTGAAAGAATGGAAGTGAATAAAACTGTTTTCCAGTAAAATTTTCCCAGTTTTTTTTTGACTCGTTATTTATAAAATTGCCCAGATTACTGCTGCTATAGTCTTTCTTAGTTAATATTATCTCTTGTTTTGCTGATTGTTTCTTTTGCTGTTACTTCATAATGGCACAGTAGTTTTCAATGACAAATATAATTTCTTGTTTGGCATGTACAAAGGAAAAATGTTCAAGGCAAATTTTATATGTGTAAGCGGCTCTGAAAGTGATGCATCCTGTTTGTTTCCATGGAAACTGCAATAGATACAAAGAGCACAATAACAGCACTATTTGATAAAGCAAATTCTCAGCAACAAAGCAGTTTTTTAACATAATTACCACCATTAGTTATGCATTTTTGCCAGGATGAACAAGAACCTGCATACTGTGCTCATAAAAGACTGCATCCATGGAGGTGACCCACTGTTGCCAATGCTGAAATGCAC
The DNA here is from genome assembly GCA_013399175.1 of Odontophorus gujanensis. NCBI lineage: Eukaryota > Metazoa > Chordata > Aves > Galliformes > Odontophoridae > Odontophorus > Odontophorus gujanensis. Next base: position 327,799 of record VXAB01010046.1, read on the forward strand.
CACCCAACACTTCACTGTGTTCACATCCACTGTTTGGTCTCCATAAATGTTCAGTAAGTGTTGGTGAATGTCAGTGAGTGCCATTTATTCCACGTGGTGGAATTCAGTTCCTCATCTTTGCTTCATGCACATTTTCATGTCAGATGCCGTTTTGTCAGTCTGTCCCTCTGCTGACATCTGTCACATGGTGACAAGATATAATGGGATACTGGGGGAAGGTTCAGTTTCTACTGCTATCCACCTCTGATGTTATGGGCCAACAACATAATGAAATAGGAGGCAATACTTTTGGAGCAGCTCTCACATTGGCTATTTTCTTAACCTGATAAAAAAGGAACAAGTGCATAAATCATCATTTTTTTTAATTTTATATTTTTTTTCCCCCTCAAAATAGCTGCCAAATTCTTGTAGAGACATTTCTGGTGTATATCGAAAGAGCAGATAACTTTAAGTATGGAGAAGCTAAATGTTATTCCTAAGGCTGTACACATCTCCATACAAAATTCATTTAAATATTTCTCGTGTCTGAGGATATAATCTAGCCATAATGTTGGAAGAAAGTAGCCACTAAGATATTCTACTGTGAGCATGTTAGAGCAGTTTAAAATCTGCTTATTGCCTTGCATTCAAAATCTGATCCTACTTAATTGTTAAAACTCCTGGATAGAATTCTGTAGAATTTGTGTTTCTGCATAGGACCAGATGTACCATCAAATGCTCACTGACACGAACGTGTTCAAACTCTGTTTTTAGCCCTTTTTATACAACTGCTTGTTCGTAGGTTTTCCCCTTAAAATGTCTTTCTAGGAAACATCTGTTATTTCTGAGAGGCTGGACAAAAAGAAATACCTGCAAAGGTTAAATATAACTTTGCATTCTACCTTGTTGTGTTGAGGGGAATGAACAGATCAGAGAAGGCAACTGTTATCCATATATTCTGTGTCAGCTCAAATAATTTGTGCATTTTCTTTCCTGCCTTTTTTCTCTTATAACAGCTATGATCTATACATTTTGTGCACAATCATAGAATATAATAGCATAATTTTTATGCAAGGACATAGCGTTGCCAGCTGAAAGTTGTTAGCAGTTTGTATTACAAATATATCTTCTAATTTTCTTTGCTATAATTGTAATGACATTGAGCTAAAATATCCACATTCTGCTAATAGTTACTTACAAAAAATGGACATTTTGTTTAGCTCTGAAGTACTGTTCAGATGGTCTGCAGATAGTAATGAAAAAGATCCCTAAACTGCAGTGCTTCTATGGCCTTTAAAAACTTCAGTGCATAAAATTGCTCTATTTGGAGGAGTACTTCATTATGAAAGAACCAATTTAAAAAAAGAAATCCAGAAAGTTAATAGGTTTTAAAGCGTCTAATGTACTGTCAGTACCTTCCTGTTATTAGATAATTTTAGTTAGCAGGTGAACACTTGAAGTCAACACTTAATTCAAAAATAATACTATAATAGGATAGGAAAAAATTCAGACTTTATAAGGGGGCTTCTCATCAAGTTGTGTTTTATCTACCAGGCCAATGGTTCTGTTCATCAGAGGAAACTATAATGTTTTATCTTAGAATTTTTTCAGAATTGGAAGCTTATGTTCCCTTGCATCTAAAGACATAAAAGACACCACAGCAAAAGGTATGTTGGTTTTGTAGTTGTACAACTCAATTAGGGAAGATTAATCTGTGAAAACAAAGAGATCACCATATGTTAACAGAGAACCCGGAACCACATTCTCTGGCGAAACTTTCTGAAACATGCTGCTATGTTTTCAAATGACTTTCAGTTAAAACGTGGCAGAGAGGGGTAGAGGGAGGAGAAAGAAGGCATTCAATGAAGAATGCTTTTTTTCTTTGAAGTGCCCAAGTGCTAACATAATTACAAAAGGGAACAATAAGATTCTTAATATGCAGTGACAACATGGAAGGAAAAATGCAGAAGAGAACAGCAGCTGAGGCAGTCTTTAATCAGGGTCCCTTAGAAAGTCCCAGAAAAAGACACAAGAGGTCTGATGAGACACAGCTGCACTAATCCTCGTATTAAAAAAAAAAAAAGAAAGAAGGGGGTATGTTAATGTAAGATTGATAATGCGAGACACAGTTGGCTGGAGGAGATTAATGTATTAAAGCAACCACAACAAAGGATCCAGCAAGCCTCCTCCAATTGTGCAACCACATCCTGCCAGGGGTTTCTGTGTGCAGCATTGCACAAGCCCACAGCTCCCCATGCAGTTTGCTGTAAAAGTGTGGAGGTGTCACACTTCGAGGCAGCGGCCTGCTCTCACAGGGAGCTGGCCAGGAGAGCTGTCCTCTGCCTGAGCCACAGAATGCCTGTAGCACTGCGATGTTTTATTTATTTGTGCATTTAACCAGCCGGTATAGAGCAGAAAACCATTTTTGGTAGAAATGTAATTGAAACCAGAATGGTCCTCTGAAGCATTTTATCTGAAGCAACGAGGATTGAAAGAATTGATAGAATTCCATTTCTAGGGAGTTCTTAACTGGCTTTACCCAAGATATTCTTCTTTGGGTCGCGTGTAAAACCCACCAAGCAGCTGAAATACTAAAGAGGAAAATTCACATTCCTTCACTTTGCACATTTTTTATTTATTTATTTTTTTTTCATGACACCAAGCGATGCGGGGAGATATGTAGCATATCACACACAAGCTGAACTGCCCCATTCTTCTGTCAAGTCTTTAAATAGCTTGGATGATGTCCCAGAGGGAAGTGTGAGAGACGCCCTGGCAGCTCGGCGTGCCCAGCACACTGCTGGCTCCCTCTGCTCTTCGCGCTGCGACTGGCACTGTGCCTGCAGGTTGTTCCTGAGCAGTAACGGGGTCCTGCCCTGCGCTGAGCGAGAATTCCCCACGTGTTGGTTCAGCAGTCTGGGCGTGACGGATAGCGCTGCAGCGTATTTTTTTATGGGGATCATTAGGACCGTATACTTCTCTTCCACCTATTCATCTAACTCCTTCCTTTAACCTGGGAGCGCTCTAAGGCCGATTTGCAAAATCTGGGCAAACCTGGAACCTGCACAAAATAATAGACTTACAAAAAATTTTTTTTCTTTCATTTAATATGATCTATCTTGCATGTAGTGAACACCTGCTTGCTTCTGCATTGCTGACCTTGCCCTATTTGACTTTAATTTGCAGCTTAATTTACCATTGACATTTTCCTTTTCCAACTCTGTGTTTTCATTCACTGAATAGCCAGTGCCTCTGGCAGTGTTTCACTGGCTCCATGGCTCAGTGTAGTTTCCTGTAATGCTTCCTTCATCTGCAGGACACAAATCACTGACAATTGAAAATAGTTGGAAGGTTTTTTGTTTTTTTTTTTCTCAAAAGGGAAAATCAATAACCGAGTTACTATTCAGCTAGTTTTATAAATAAAACAGAGTTTTCAAATTCCCATATGTTTCATGAGACATTTTCCATGTTCATCAAGAAATGGCTTAATGGAAAACAGAGGTGTTTTTAGGCACTAGATTGATGCACCATAGCTGACCTAAGATTTTCTGGCAAATATCAGATGATGACGATTGTTTAAAGCATGCATCAAGAGAGCATGTGATGTTGGCACTTGATGCATTTCTAACGCTCTTCTCATTTCCAGAGCAGTTAGAAGCTGCCTAGAGAGTTTCTGGCAAACTTTACTTGAAAACTACTCATCTGGAGCAGCAGTAATTGATGGTAATAAGAACCCCCTGATTAACTTCTCAGGAACACACAAAAGCAGAATGCTATAGGATGTCTTGAAGCAAGGCTTGCAGGGATATCACCTGGAGTGCATTAACCTTCCCTCACAGTTCTTTAATATACAGTATCTAATCTAAAAATATTTTGAATTCTTTGTACCTTTTTCAATTATCTTACTGTAAATACAATGTTATTTATGTTACTATTCTAAATAAATTTATTTCACAAAACGTGCTTATAAATCCACTTTGACATGTACATTAGGATGTTTGATTATATTGCCTGTTGGGTGTTCATAATTTCTTCGGGGAAAAAAAGAGTTTTGCATCTTGTTTTCAGATGCTTTGCTTTGTGATATTAAGTATTTGGAACTTTACAATGGTAGTGAATTAAGTTTATGTTCATGCTGCAGTCGATTACCAATTTCCTACAGTAAGTATTTATTATAATGCTGTTTTATTTCTAACCTAGCAAAAGTAATTTCCAAACTTCTGTGATAGACAATGCTGTTTTTGCCAAGAAATGTCTCATGCTGCATCTACTGCGTTTATCTCTGTAGAAATGTATTGAAATTACAGTCACCTCTACGAAGTTGACCTCTCCAATGAATAAATGGTTATACAAGGCTTCTTAGGAGCATGCTTTGGGCATCCCCTAGGTGAATATCCTTCATCCTACTCTTACATCTTTTCCTGTCTGAAGTTCCTCTGAAGTTTTCTGGTCCATCCTCTGGCTTGAAAGGGAACTGTCGCAACCACCAGCTCAGGCCAAGCACAGCATCAGTGTGTCTTGGTCTCTTCAACTTTCATAGATAGATGTTGAGCTATTGAATGAAAAATTGCAGTTCTGATGTGTATCAGGGTCCTTCAGGATTGAAGGTATGTTGTTCATCCCAGAATGAGTAGGTTGCTTATGCTGCTGCTCAGGTTTTATACCCTAAGTAAGATTAGGGATCTTCTGAAAAAAAAAAACATGCTTTGCTAGATCTAAATTTCCTTCCTCTGAAGCTGTTATTCCTGAAGTCCTGATAATGAAAACAGCACTGGAATTTTAGAAGTCTGATAAATACTAGATCACAAAATGTTATGCGTGAGCATGTCTTTTTGGGGATGTGCACTTTCTGCATGTGTTACTGTGGTAAGGCTATTCTGCAGCATTCAGTGTTTATCTCTCATTAATCAGAAGCCTGTTACTAGACTTGTATTTGTGGTGGGTTTTAACAAATAAAAGTGGGAACTTTTTTCAGAGAGAGAAATATTTGAATTCAGAATAACTTCATGCATAAACTGACGAATCTGGTTCTGTGAACTTTCCAGAATTACAACTTCCATGATCAATCTTCTGACTTAAGATATATATGAATCTCTATATAAGCACAAATATGTTGAACCCCAATGCTAACCTTAAAACAAAGTAGCTATGAGGAAATCACAGAGCCACACAGAACTGTAGGGGTTGGATGGGACTTCCAGAGATCATCTAGCCCAACTCCCCTGCCAAAGCAGGCTCCCTAGACCAGGTAATGCAGTGATGGCCATTCTACCAACAAATGGATCCCAAGCTAAATGAAAGCCCCTCCATTCACTTTATTAATGAACACAGCTTCATTTAATGGCACTACGGTGGACAACAGTGGTGTTTAAAAGGCAATAAAATCAACTAATGCTTTCATTATTATAATGATAACTGCATCAAAGGGACATCCGTACTCAGCAGAATGTCTCCTGTAGTGCATAAACATCACCACCACAGGAGATGCTTATTGCTTTAGACATGCTCCCTTTGATGTATTTATCAGTCAAATGTATTAGTTCTGCTTCACAGTTGTGTGCAGAAATAGCACTAAGGAAGACTGTATTTTACATGAGCTGTACACAGCATCATAACCTTTGGATACCAGGATCAATAAATAAAATTAAGTCAAAACCATTTAGTCAGTAGTGTGGATGTTGACTGTTCATGGCAGCATTGAAACTCCAGCTGCCTTCATATTTGTGTCAGCTAGAAGAAATACAAATTCTAACAACATCTAATTATGCAAAGATGATTTTTCTTATAGGAAATATCTTCTGTCATTAAAACTGAATTAATTAGGTCATGCCCTCAGATGAAAGAATGATGAGCTGCACTGTGTGTGGTATGTGCATATTTATTTTGTCTAAAAGTTACTATTCCTTCTGAGTTCATTTTGGTAATGTGATTTAGATAATTATGTGCCATGCGGATTATTTTGTATCAGATACAGCTGAAATAACTTCAGTTATGTTGTAGTTTATTAGTACATAGTGTCCATTAATAATAAGAATTATGGTTGATGTTCTGCATTCACTTCAACTATTGAAAGAAAAGAATCTCTAGCTTCCCAAAAATAACTGAGATTGTTTATATGGAAATAATAATAACATTCAAGTCACGTGCACATAGGCTATATAGCACAAAACTCTTGAGGCTGATGCTTCTATCTTTTCTTAAGCCATGCATTTTAGATGTGGAACCTAGCAGGCCACCTGCTAAATTATCAGAACGCTTGACTCTGCGTGTGGTATTTTTGCATCTCATAATAACTCCACAACTTCAGGCTATTATTTATTTATTTACTTACTTTGACTGTAGAGGTATGGAAGGATACTGAATGATGACTGTGTGTATGTTTGTTGGGAGGGGCGGGAGGGGAATTCTGCATTAATATAGAATGAGCAGATTCAAACGCTTTTGTTTGGTGTAAGATTCCTTAAAGTAAGGTATGTAATCATGAAAATTAGAGGTGCATTTTTGTTGAATTTGTTTTGTATGTTGAAAGAAGTGTATTATGCAACTACTTAATTTGTTGCTTCGTTAGTTTTCTTTCAGTGAAAAATATCCATGTTGGCATGTTTTTTTCCACCCAACACCTTGTACCTCGTAGATGTCCATACTCTTTGAGCTGCTAGATGCTAGGTCTCCCTTCGCAGGCCAGCAGCATACAAGTTGGCTGCTTGTGTGTGATACAGTGCATTAACTATCATGTGCGTACTCACTGGTGAAAGTTTATTCATGTGCTCTGCCTCACTGAAGTAAACACTAGATGCTGAATTTAGCTAGTGTGAATTTCTAGAAACGCATCCTGAGTAGTGGCTTACAGCTCTTCTATGGGAAATGCCTTTTGTGACCAACAGGGAGGGAGCATTTAAACTATCTCCAGCCTGTCTGTCAAGGAGCGTTTACTCAGGAAAACCTCTCAGTGCTATTGGTATCATTGTGACAGGGACAATTAATAAGAGATGAACCACTTGCATTATTGAAAAATGTTGTTAGGTACTGAAATGTTGACTAAAGAGCATTCTTCGAGCGTATGTTTTAGAGATGGTAATAACTTGACACATCATGTCGTTCTTAACATGCAGCTTGTAATCATTTTATCCAAAAAGCAAATGCTTATATAGGAATGAACTACATGGAGTACAATACACAGATTGCACAATATAGAAAAAATTCCTTAATCGTACATTTTCCAAAGAGATCTTTCTCCTTGCACTTCTTAGGATGTTAAGAAATTAAACTAGTTTTCAGTAATTGCTAGGTAATATTGACAATTGATTGAGTGTGGTTCTTAAAATGTTATATTGTTGATCTTTTATTTATAACTAATCAGAGGCTTAATTATTTATTGGTTACATTTCATGTCACATTTAATGGGGTGATGTCTGGGCATAGGAGATTGTTCTGTTAATTATACAGGGAAATCTTGTTTGAAGGCAAATAGCTTGACTAGTCTATTTCTTGCAAGCTATTATTCTAGTCATACTAAAAATAAGAATTGGAGAGAAAGATTGTATTCTGAGATGCATGTGTTTTTTATAAGAGTAGGAAAAGGAAGGTCTCATTATTTATTTGTCATTATTATAAAGCAACAAGTGTGGTTTTTACATATAAATGCTTGTTGACTTGGGCATCCTTAATGCTAAATACATGGGGCAATATGCTTATCAGCTGCTGATTCCCATCAAGTCTGTCAAAAAAAAATAATAAATCCTAGTTTTATATGAAGTTAATCTTCCTACTTGCCTGCTACTACTCAGCAGTGATGATTTTAATGTTTTTTTAAAAAAATCCTTACTTCTGAAGTCAATTAGAAGTTGTTCTTCTGGAAATACACACTTTGAAGGGATGGCAAAATTCCAGAGTTAAGTCTTGCAGAGCCTGATCTCCAGCACAGCCAGAGCTTCCAGAGGGTCAGGGTTTGGTGAGGCTGTTTGAATTCAGTGGAGCAGAGACAGACAGTGGACTGGGGATATCTTTTCAGGATTTGTATCTAAACTTCCTAAAAGTTTTGCTGCTATTTCTGTGTTGTTGCTTAGTATTGTAGAACTTCAAGTTGCAGGTGGATCTAAGTGACAAATGTTCTTTCTGATGTTCTTTCTAATGTTCTTTGCTAGTGCTGTCTAGATGTTATGCATTGTGTGAGTAGAGAGGGAAACAACACTGGGTTATTTATACATTTCCCCCCAGAAAATTTCTACTTCAAATACAAGTGCTATTTGTACTGGGGTATGTACCTTCTACCAAGTTCACAGATCTAATACAGTTGAATGCTATGAAAACGTGAGAAAAGAGATGTGTGGCTTTGTGAGAGAGACAAGTTTTCCACTCTTTGACATCAGAACAAATACAACTTTCAAAATTTTCAGCTACTTCAAGATACCCAATTTCTGTTTGACCTGAGTTGAACTGAGGAGCTTAAAGGTTCATTTTGTTGCTTTGTTGTCTTTAGTCTCAGGACACCAAAACATATGCTCCTGTAGCTTCCAAACACATTATTTAGACAACTTCTGGCACTGCAGCAGCTCCGTGTGCTGGTGTTGGTGTGACTGGGTTTCATCTTCCAGCAGTTATGCAAAGGTGGATTTCTACGGTCAGTTCATCTTGTGTTTTCAAAGCTAGGATCTTCTAATACATAGCTATTCAGTGAAAGCAGTATCCCAGCCAAATAGCAGGCTTCCTCTTCAGAGGCTTAAACTTTCATGAGTTTCCAGATGCTTAAAGCAAGGTAATGTTTTCACAGAATAATGTTTTATTTCTCTGGAGCAGACAGAAAGATTGTGTTCTCCTGATCAGAGAGGAACCAGCCATCATCCCAAGCCTGAGTGAGGTGCCAGGCAAAGCATTTGTGGCAGAATGATGGGGACAGTGGGAGGGGGCTATCTGCTTGGAGCAGCATGACTGAGTCTTGAAGGATGGGGAGGTGTGGGGTGAAGGGAGGACTTGGAGGGAGTAAATTGAAAAAAACAGATCTATATGGAGGTTTCTACTTAAAAGCTTAATGTGGAGGGTCAGGACCTGTGCGTATCTTCCTGTTACCTGGAAAAAAAATAGTTTGTTACCTTGTTTTAATTGGCAGTGGCCCAAACTTTGAATTGGAGGTGAGATCTGATCCAGCTGGGTACCAGAGCATGATAAAGCTGCCTAAGAGCTCAGATCTCATTTAGAGATTGCCTTCATTTTCTCCCCAAAATGTCATATCACTCAATTGTTATGTTTTTTTCCCAGGTGCTGGAGACTATAAAACAAACGAGATGTCTTTTCAGTAATGTGAACAGTGATTTTTTTTTTCTCCTAAGATTATACTGCAGAGGGAAAACATTGAAGTTGAAAAGAATTTTTAGTAGGAGTACATGAGTCTGTCACAAATAGGATGAAGGAAAATAAAACCAAATGGACTTATAAGCCATAAAAGCACTGTCAGGTTTTTAAAATGCTTGTACTCTGTGCTGGTTTTAAAGCTGTGCTGGCTTTCTCTTACTCTTTGCTCTGTCTGGCACTCAGTATTTCTCAACATGTTTTAAGCTGGACTGAGTGCTGGTGTTCAGCTTGACAGCCCTGCAAGAGCTTTGAGCCTCCTTGTTTCTTCATTGTTGCTCTCCATCTCCAGGATGAAGCATAGTTGGCTGCTGGATGTGTGATGGTGGCTCTGGAGTGCCCTGAGGCCTCGAGGGGGGAACTGGAGCTGGTTCAGTCAGTTAGTGCCATGGGTGGTACAGGCCAATTGGCTTTAGTACCACTTGGTAGGTCTGAAATATAAAGAGTTATACAAGTTATAGTATAGCTGCACTGCTCACCAGAATGGTAGATCCGTATCTGACATTTGGATGCATTAGTCACTGTGCTATGTCCCAACACTCAAGCTGAACCCTGGGATCAGCCCTTAGCCAAGCTGCTATAGCTCTGCTGTGTTACCTACCACAATCAGCGTGTGAAGCTGTTAGGAAGGCTTCCCCTTAACTCGATGAGCAGCAGAAGCCCTGCTTTCTGTCCTGTACCACTTAGTGCTGCTGCAGGCCCAGTTGCTGTTGGATTCAGTGCAGCCAAATCTCCGTAGAGGAGCTGCTTGAGAAGGGGATTTTCTCTGGGTTCCCTTCACTTTAGTGAGCAACTTTCTTCCCTTTATTTTATAATGTGACCTCTGCTTTCCCTGCATACTTTTACTTGGGAGCTCTCAATTCACCATGCTGGTGACAGCTGAAGTGCTTAGCAACATATGGAAATTAAGAACAATCCTGAATTGCAACATTTTCTACCTTGCAGTCCCCTAAGGCTGCTGGAAGCCACATAGCTCATTGCTTCAGCTGAGAGCAGGTAGTGTGTGCAGGAATTCAAACTGCTAATCAAAAGTAATCGGTGTAGACAAGGATGGATTAAAACAAGTTTAATAAATAACGTTATGTTGTCCTCTTTAGCAGAGCAGCAGTCATCACATTAATCTTTTGGGGCCGGAAGGGCACCACCATCCATTAGAAGTACAACTTTGGTTTTTTGTTTCGGTGTTTTTTCCCAACCTAAACAGAAAACTAAATGCTTCTGAACCAAGTTGATGCTAACACAGATTCCACTGAGCAGATGTACTAGTTTGCAGTAGTGATATATTTCAGAGCTTGTAAGATGTACTATCTCCTGAAAATCCTCCTGCTGCTTTCCAGGTTGTCAGTAAGGTCTATGTCATATCTGTTTCTGGTAAACGTGTACCTGGAGAAAATGCTTTTCCATTTTATTGCACGTTTAAATTTCTGACTCTATCTGGAATTTACTGTCTTGACATGTATTTTATTAATGCATTATATAGTACCACGCTAAGCCTGCCTGCTTTAGGGTTGCATAGGTTCACGCTGTGTTTTATCCGGGGTAAGTTCTCCTGAGCGTGCCACTTCATAACAAAGCGGGAGGCTAATCACACCCTCATTAGCTTAAAAGAGAACTATCAGAGAGACTTCTTTTTTCCTGCACTGGCTGGATATTTAGCTTATCTTAAAGGAAACGGAGCTGATGCTAATGAGAATACATTGTCGTAATTTGCATATTAGATGAGATAAATATTGAGCTAATTTACACCTAAGATGGTTTTTATTGCAATCTACGTGTTCCAAGTTTGTATTCAGTGTATTTTGCACACCAACTGTGTATAGTTTGGAGGCATAATGTGAAAATATATTATTCTAATGAGGAAAACAAAATGGAGACGGTTCCTTTTATCTCAATTCTTTTGCATTTGTATTTGAAAATCTTCTGAGTTATTCTTAGTTATTTTTCCTTTTACCCTCCCAGTCTGTTGTTATGTACATACAAAAACATTTGGGGAAGCTGTGTAAGTACATGCCAGCATCTACTGTGCAAGCTGGGGGTGCAGGTCATCCATCTTCATTACATGTGTGAAGGCTACACAGATATCTGCTCACCTTTGCTACCCAGGAGTACTGGAAAGTTCAGGGATGACGTGAAGCACTGTGTTTTTCTGTTTTATGGAAAGGATTGCAGAAGCAAAATGTGGACATGTAAAAAAAAGCAATGACAAATTTAATTGTTTGAACCCTTGAAAGGTAATTCAGAGGAACGCTCAACATCTGAGCCACCAAAACTGTGCTTTGTTGGTTGCATTTCGTGACTTGTGATGGCAGATATACTTAAATTGTTTGAATTAATGTAGACAAAGATGGCTCGAAAGAACCCAGAGAGTTTATAAAATAAACAAAAGAAGCTTTGTATGCTTTATAATTTCTGCTTCCTGTTTTCTTTCTCCAGCTGTTTCTCCTTGTTATAGACGTGAGAAGCATCTTTGGAAATTTTACTAACATAAGTCTCATTTTCTGATTATCTTTTGATTATGATCCTTTTTGTCCGGGAGAAGGGAAATAAGCTTTTTGTTTGTCACAAAGAGCTTTATTCTAACTTTGTATTGAAATGTGCTACCTGAGTTTACATGTATTAGTTGCATTGTGAAACCACTGAAGTTTTCAGGCGTTTCTCAGAGTACTGGGCACTCTCCTGCACTCCCTGACTTTTTCACTTGCACACTGCATTAAATGTCTGAAATGCCAATTGTGTTGTCAAAAGCCTATCATTTTAAAAAAATTACTCTGTTCTGAAGTGAAGCATAATGGGCTTTGCTTTCTTTTCCACATTTCACAGCAACAGTTCGCTCTACTGTGAGAAAGCCTTAACACTATATTTCTGATTACAGCAGTAATAAATACTTGCATCACTTTTTTCAAATTCTGTAGATGATCCTCATTGTGTTTCTCGTGTTTGGTTGGTGCTGTCCCACACTGATCATTGCAAGTACTGGGCAGCAACAGCTCTGGGATTACATCTGCTTCTGCTTCTTAGGCCTTGACAGTATCTTCACAGCTCTACTCACGTGTGCCTGGAGATGTGCTGTAGCTGTGTTCTGTGCTGAAGCACTGCAATGCAACTGCCTGTTTCTTGTTCTGGGTTTGTGCAGCTAACTGTTGGTGCCAAAGCACAGCATTTTGAACTTCTAGCTGCTGAACTATGTGACAATCTTTCACGCTGTTGCTCTTTATTTCTGGGGGAGGTACTATGGTGTGGGCTTTTGCCACTTCAGATTTTGTCATCAGGTGTGCAGACATGAACCAAACTGTTACTGCTCTGAGACATCCCAAGGGCTGCTGTTATTTTGGAAACAGAATTTCTGCATTCTGTAATGTTCACTGATCAGTTTAAAAATAGATAAAGGCAATATGTAATTTGGACTAGGTAATTGATAGGCATCTTACAGACTAATTTGAACTTCTTTCTTGTGTCAGGCAGCTTATCCTGAGATTATCCTTCTGAAGACTGATTATTATTACGCTAGTACTTAATACTGATACTTATTGTTAGCACTGTGTTAGGGCTGGTTTTGTAATTATGTGATTACATTGATGTCAGATTTTTTTAGCCTACATGAAGACAGAAGTTGGTAATTTTTATCTTGAACACAATAAAAGTCTAGCATGTGGGTCTAATTAATGTCATATCCATCTTGTTTACAGGTATTCTCTTCTGAGAGCTGATACAACTGTGCCAGAACCTTGCATGAGAAAATGAGGTACTTCTGTTTCTATAGAGTTTTAGAAAAATGAAAATTTGAAGGTGAAGTCCCACTCAAGAAAGAGGATTGGCAGTTTTAGTCTTTGTTTCACAGAGCCTCCTTTCTCTCTCTTTTTTTTTTTTAAATTTTCTGGAGTAGTCTCTGATAAAAGAGAACGGTTATGGCCAACTATCCATAATCATATGCTTATTTGAGCTTTGGGATGGATGTTTCAGAAGTATAGTGCAAACATCTTGGAATTACATGTAACATTCTTCCAAGTCAGATGTAAGACTATGTCTACCATCACATTGTCTACAGAGACTTTTCTACCCTTTCTTTTCTCTTCAGATATCATTTTCTAGCCTTGATCTGCTGGACTGAAATAGTTTGTATGTCCTTGCAGCATTCCTAAAAGAGAGAAAAGGAGGAGATGCTTTATACTTTTTCCTATCACTATCACGTTTTATCAGATAAAAATTAACCCATCTGAATTCTGTAATAGCACAAGTTGTCACTGTATACTTCTGCAAATATAATTCAAGAGGATGTTTGCATAGAAAAATCTTTACAAATAAATACATCTGCATTTGGGATGATTCAGAGGATAGTATACAAAGTAAATCAGGTGTAAAGGCTGTAACAGGCATCATAAAAAATTCAGAATGGTATTGAATTGTTCTGGATGAGAAGAAAACAAACATAAATCACTAGGCTTCAATTCATATTGTGTCAGGTTTGTTTCTGGATTTTTTTTCCTACTTAATAATGTTCACTGAAAAAAAACCAAAAACCCCATCAAGTTAAAAAGGGGCATGGGGAATATTTCCAGGCTACATCACAGATGTCGCAGATGTCGCAGACTATCAGAGACAGCTGAGAGTGAAGATAGAAAGTGTGGCAGTAGCTTTATGCTGCTTTTATGTAGCTCCCCGTTCCCTAATGCATTTTCTGTTCTAGAACAAAAGTACCCAATGCTTTAAAATGATAGTTGTGTCCCTTCTTTAATGATGTACTATTTTGGCAAGTAGTAACATAATGTCTTGAAAAATAGTTGTGTATATATTCATGCATGTATATAATAGTATTGGAATTTTCAGAGCGATTCAGATGCGTTTGTTAAAGAAGTGGTTGGACTTTTCTTTCCAAGAGTGTGAGCTTCTGGTGTTTCCCTTTGCTCTGTCACAGCCAATGAAAAACAGTTATTTCAAGTTTATGGAACTTTGAGATTATCAGTGAAATGGTTAAAAGTTGTCAGAACACACTTAGTAAAATCTTCTCTGATTTTATCTGAAGATTAAAAAAAAAAAAAGAGGTAGGTGAAAACAAGTTTTTTGGATAAGGATGTGTAATCCGGATGCTTCTGGATTTCCACACTGAAGGTTGCATCAGTAGCTTTAGTGAATGATGTAGGCCTCTGAAATCCTTAAAATTAAAAAGAAACAGACTTTAAATTTGATAAAAAACTCCTTGTAAAAATGAAAGGAGAGTCAGAAATTGATTGCAGAAAGTGGAGCAGCAGAGGTTGGAGCCTGTGAAATGAAATGGTCATTGGGCTAGGCTCATTTTAAAGACTTGTATTAAAAATTAAAGAAATTAAATGATCATATATTAATTATCCACATAAATTGAAAATATGAGCTAAGAACATGGAAAAGGGCACTAGAATACTGATTACTTTTTCTCTCTGTCTGAAAAAGCAAAGCATTAAAAATGTTTTGTAGTTTTTCATTTAAAAATTAATTCCTGAAAGATTAAAGAATGTCTCAGTGATGAAGACCAAAATGTTTCCACATAATTCTCTGTAAGCTGCTGAGCTTGGCCTTGTGAAGAATGACTGGATCTAGCCATTTAGCATGCAAAGATATAACATCTTAGTTTATTGCCTATTTCTTGTGAAGGTTAATAATTGCAATATTTACACTGAATTTTTAATTAAGGTGTCTTTGACTCTCTAGATTTCCAATTAATTAGGAGTCGGTATCTCTATGCTTCATGAACCATGCCTATTATATAAGTAGTTCTTACGCTTTGTTATTGCTCTCTTGAAACTTAATATCTTTAGTTTTGATGCTTTCTTTATAAATATCTCAGTGCCTGAAGCAGCAGATGGGGGTAAAAAAAATGGCACAGTAATCTGTCTCAAACTTTTTGCATTGCTACATCCCTTTAACATTTTAAAATTCTGAGATAAGAAGGTACTCTCCTCCCTCCCCCCTTAGCCATGAGCAGTAGAAGTCTGTCCTTCTTCATTAATCTCTCAACTTTAAATGAGAGATAATATTTTAGGAAACACAAGGTGAACAAATATGTGTATTGCTTTTTCAAGTGCACATTTTAACAGAGAATCTCAGTGGGTGTAGCTTTTTGATTCTAGAAAGGTGTTTTAAGTTATTTCTTTATCAGTATAAAAAAACTGAATCCTGAAATGTATTTTCTCCCAGCTGCAATCAGGTATGGATGTACTTCGGCAAGAGACAGGCAAAGAAAAAAACAAAGGAAAACAAACTGAGTATTCTGGGTTTTCAGAAGGGGGACTAATAGGCAGTATAGGACTTGGAGTGGAAAGTAAGGGATTCAGTTGTGATATGTGTAAAGATAAGGATATTGCCATATGTTATATAAAATAAGGTGGGGAATTTAATATACCATATCAGAGGAATTGACCAACTATATGTTGTTAAAGAGCAAACACTGAAGAAACTGTAATTAGTGGAAAACTGGAGATGAAGGAGTATGGTATAAAAAACAATAAAACAATTTAGGCTAGACATCTGATCTCTTAGTTAAGGTGGCTGTTTTGTTGATATATAACTTGATGCAGCTGATGCGGTGTGCACTATGCAAAAGTAGGACTTAAGCTAATGAATTGTGAAACAGTGAACTGAGAGGAGATAGCTGAAGTGTGAGCCAGGGAGAACTATCTGCTTAAACGGAGTGCAGTCACAGAGCTCTTAGAAGAAAGGTTTGGGTGTCATATCAGTGTCTTCTTCAATGACATAGATACCAAGAGGGGAATCATTGAAGTTGGGAAGACCACTAAGATCATCTAGTCCAACCATCAGCTCATCCCCACCATGCCCACTAAACCACATCCCTCAGTGCCACATCTCCAGGTTTCTTGAACACCTCTCAGGATGCTGACTCTGCCACCTCCCCAGGCAAAGTGTGCCAATATGTGACCACTGAGAAGAATTTTTTCCTAATATCTAACCTGAGAAACAAAAACAAAAACAGGCAGAGAATATTGTTGAGGACAGAATAGAAGACAGATGATGAGTTCTTACTGGTGTTACACAGAGGATGGCTCAGCTCTTTGAGCTGGTTGCTCAACATAAACGTGGCTGGCTGGTCTGTGACTCATGGAAGCTGCCTGTGACAGTGGGGCTTGGTGAGTGAAATNGAGCCAGGGAGAACTATCTGCTTAAACGGAGTGCAGTCACAGAGCTCTTAGAAGAAAGGTTTGGGTGTCATATCAGTGTCTTCTTCAATGACATAGATACCAAGAGGGGAATCATTGAAGTTGGGAAGACCACTAAGATCATCTAGTCCAACCATCAGCTCATCCCCACCATGCCCACTAAACCACATCCCTCAGTGCCACATCTCCAGGTTTCTTGAACACCTCTCAGGATGCTGACTCTGCCACCTCCCCAGGCAAAGTGTGCCAATATGTGACCACTGAGAAGAATTTTTTCCTAATATCTAACCTGAGAAACAAAAACAAAAACAGGCAGAGAATATTGTTGAGGACAGAATAGAAGACAGATGATGAGTTCTTACTGGTGTTACACAGAGGATGGCTCAGCTCTTTGAGCTGGTTGCTCAACATAAACGTGGCTGGCTGGTCTGTGACTCATGGAAGCTGCCTGTGACAGTGGGGCTTGGTGAGTGAAATATGAATGGATGGAGTAGGGAAAATAATTACAGTAATGAATGTTAGTGTTATGCCATACATTCAGAGTTGAAGGGACGGATGTTTACATTTCTATGCAAATATTCTGCGCCCGGTTGCTGCAGTCTCTGTAAATCCATTGGTGAAAGGCATTTAAACATATTCCACTCTGTGCATGTATGGCTCAGGCAGAAAGAAAACCTGAAAGGTTTCCTATGCTGTTGCCATTCTCCAGAAATTTTATCCCCGCATAAGGATCAAAGTTAATGGAGTTACCTGACAACTAAGTACAGCTGTGAATTTAAATGGGGTCTCTGTTTTTATTTATTTATTTTTATTCTTATAGTTGAGGAATTGGTGTGTGTTCAAAGACTCTGGCTCCCCTAATTGACAGTGAATTTGTCACACTGGCAGTTACAACCTCAGAAAAAAAATGTCTGGACTATGGAATCTGTGAAATATCGTCAAAAGAGTCAATGTGCATATTGAAAGCAATTAAACATAAGTTTTATCCTAAAGCAAAATATTTCTTGTCTGCCAAGTTTACTAAGATTTATGAAACTTTACCTGGATTTTCATTTTTTATTGTTATAAACGGTCCTGTATCGAAACTCCAAGTTTCTTGCCACAGGCCAGTTCTGGTTATAAAACATACTTGTTTTTGTGTGCTCCCAAATGCCTTGCTCCATGGCTTTTCTAATGCAGTGAAGTCGGAGAGTAGCCTAGGGATTTACTCATCATGTTTAATGTCAAGAGAAGTATTTCCTTTAGGTCTCCTGTCACTGTCAGCAACAAAGCAGCAAATAAGAAACTCTGTAGCTCCTTTCCTCTCAGTGACATCTGCAGCAGGCAAGATTCTAAACCCCACAATTCCCAGTCATGAATGAACTATAAAAACAATGTGTCAGAAATGAAAATTGTTCCATCATAATTTTTCACAGTTCCTTTTTGACAAAAGCCAAACAAGTCTCATGAATACACATTTTCCATAACCTTATACATTATGTATCAGGCTATAGTAAGAGTGTTGGGAATTACATGTCCCTAGTATGGGCCTTTGAAAATATGTATTTGGTAAACAAGCCTAACCCTATGAGTTGTATAGTTGTTTATATATATATATATATATATTTATTAAATATTATATTATCAGCTGCTTTGTGAGTAAAAGACTATCACTTCAACACTATACATTCTGATAAATCCTCTGATACAACAGTATCTAAATTGATGCTGCCCAAAACTAATCTGAGAAGTCTGAACAAATTCCCACCAGAGACTTTACCACCGAATGTTGCTAAAAATGCACTAAGAGCTGGTGTTAAGCTGTGTTAAATCTGGGTAGTTGTTCTTCTTATCGCATGGTGTGTGTTTTTCCAATGGCGAGCAACTGAACCTGGATTAGTAGTGTTTTACTGTCTTCCTGTAACATATTAGAACATTGCTTTTCAGTCTCTCTGGATAAGCTATATTGATCAGCACTCCAAAGGCGTTAGGCATTACTTGGAAAGAATTACTATTAATCTTTTGCACATACGTCGGGTTTTATCTGGATGTAAACATTAAAAGAGGTAACAACTGGATGATGGATTTCCAAAGAGCAGGAAGGAGGCAAGCACAGGATGTGCATTGCAGCTGATGCAGTGTTGTGCTTCCTGTCACAGGGGTATGCGAAGTCCAAGGTGAGGAACGCATAGAGGTAGGCAAAGGAAATTCCTCATTGTTATTAGTCAATGAAGATTTATGGTGTTTGCCTCTGTAATAATTTACTGATTGGTACTGCTTGACTAATGCAGACATAAACCAGCTGAGATCTCATTCTAATTGCAATGATAAGGCAGTTTGCAACTGTTTTTAGGTGTCACTGATAATCTACTCGTGATTATGATTTAACTTTTCCCCTGCTGCTCCTACCCCAGTGGGAACCAAGAACGTTACAGAAGTAAAGTATAAATTAGCTGTAGACAAACAACATATGTTTATATCTGCTGTGTTGTGAGGCAAGTATTTTCAGTGAAACCTCATCCAACTTGTGGATCCCTGCTTGGTTGAGGAAAATATTTAAGCTGTTTAAGTCGGGAACTACTTTTTCCTATGCATCTGTTTGATACAAAGTGCACTGGGGCTGTAAAGTGTCTTGTAGTCCCGTGTCATTTCTGTAACTGCTAATGATGGCTCATGAAACACAAGTGCAGTGCTTTAAATATGGAAAAGCACTATTCATATTAGTATGGGTAGCACTTTCCAATCCTAGTACTGCCCAAATGAGCTAAGTGGTTTCCACTTTTGCCCCACGTAGCAGCGGTGGCTACCCCTAGCAGTGAACTCAGTATTCAGAGCACATTCTACCAGCTTTGAAATGATGAGGAAGCTGTGTTTCTTCCTTCAAATTCATATGATCTTAAAGCAGAAATGTAAGCTGTGCATCAAAGAAAAGTCAAGCCAAGGTGAAGGCCTGTGTTTGTTACTTGTGAGACAGAAATGTAGCTTTCCCAAGTCTTGCTGTGCTGACTGTTGACCACATAACTATCAAAAACTTCAGAGGAAAAAAAAAAAAAAAAAAAAAACAACCATCAACAAAGAGTAACTATTTAACTTTTTGTAGCTGCCGGTGTTTCTGAGATGAGGAAGGGTGCTGAGGGAGGCTACAGAGTTTTAACGAAGGGGCGTGAAATGGGTAGAAGTGATGTCTTTTCCAGCAACTCTCAGATGTGGCAGGAGTATAACCAACTCTTTTATTTATCCTTGGCAAAGGTATTTGGCCTGCCACTGCAGATTTTTCATTCTGGCAGAGCATGCATGTGTCAGATATAGAAAGTTCATCCTTTTATACAGTAAGGACAAGGAAGCAAGAAGTGCAGCAAGCTCATGTTCTCTAGGTGAAGTACAATAAGCAATAAATAGGGCATCTGAGTACAGCCATATTCATTCACTTGCCCACAGGTACAGGTAGTGCTTATAAAAATTATTGTAGAAGACAAGATGATCTGAGCTTCTGTCAAGGAGTGCCTTTGGTTGATTTATGTGGAGTGAGTAGCAATGTCTCAGTAGGGTGTAACTTTGTACTGAAACAATGAAGAAATTGGGCAGTTTTCAAGGCCTTGCAGTGACCCAAGTCATGAAAGCAGGTCAGGAAGCCAAGGAGTACCAGGGAGATCATAGATCTGAGCATGTGCCGACCTGACACTGTGAGTGCTATGGTTTTCTGCTTTGTTCTTTTTTTATTTCTTTTTATTTTTATTTTTTTAACAAAATCTGATAATGCCTGGTGTTATCACTTTGTATGTTTTTAAATTGCAGTCTTTTAATTTATATGCATGTGTTTTGAATCAGAGCACTTTTAAAGAGGTTTTTGTAACTAGCTTATGAGAACATGCCTCTTGCAGAATGATAAATCACTGAATACTAAAATGTCTCATAAAAAGCTGATTCATGCATGGCATGATGTCATTTCTTTCCTTTCTTTTTTAAAATTGTGGGTTTTGGTTCCAGCAAACTGATAACTTTAGTTAGCAGTCACAGTAATGGTAACTTCAGCCAGTCCTGATTGCTTATAGTGAGATATAGTAGCTTATATCACTGCAGAAAGCTAGTATTCATGTATAAAGATTACCATTTTACATTATTTTCATTAGAATGATTATATGTGAAGCAAAAGGATTGCAGCATCTCAAATTCATCTTTAAGATTTCATGTAATTTTCCTTTTATAATAAATAATGAGAATATGATACTCTTCAAAACTGCCCCAGAGAGGGGATAGGAGGAAATAAAATTTAAATGGAGAACCTCTGTAAATCACAAACAGCAGTTAAGAAAGAATACATACTTAAAGCCTGTGTATCCTGTCAGTTGTGGGAAGTTGCTTTTCTATTATTAAGTTTTTTATATACAACCTTTAACAAAGTTTTAGTGTCCTTTAAGGAGTAAACATGAGGAGTTGGAGTCATGTTGTGAGGATGATAGCACTGTGGGTGTTGGGTATTATGGAAGAAGAGAGGATGCAGCAGGACACTAGGTAGAGTCATCAGGAAACATTAACATCATGAGAAGGCTCTAGCATGGAGAGCATCTTCATCGTTAGATATGTTTATGTTCTTAATTTCTATCTGAAAGTAAACCAGAGCATCCGTTATTGTTTCCCTTGTATCATGAAATGCAAGAGGGAACAGGAATTTCACTCACCAATTAATCTGCTAACAACTGTTGCTCAGCTTGGAAAAAATTACCGGTCTGAAAATATAATGAAGTGAAAAGTGTGTGCACAGTCCACATCTCCTCTTGGCTACTTTTTTTGTCAGCTTTATCTACACTGCAAATACAAAAAATATTGCTACAAAAACCTCTCTGGATGCTACCTGCTGAATGAAGCTTCCCGGCATATAAAATTGACTGTAACATCAAATGTCCATGAATTGTGAAAATAGCTTTGTAATCATGGGGTATTGTGTTGGTTCTTTTTATTATTTTTCTGTGGTTTTTTTTT